>JAQQRF010000092.1:0-370203 GCA_030523145.1 Trissolcus brochymenae
AAAAAAAAAAAAAAAAAAAAAAAATTTTGCATGAAAAAACATCCAAGAACGTTATCCATTAACGAGCGGGGTTTTAGAGCGTAAAATTGCTGTGCTGAGGGCAAAAATGCGTATGGAAATTTGTTCCGCGACTTGAACACGCTTTCCTTCCCAGTTTGGCAAATCAAATGGACCGATTTGAGTAACGCTTGATAATTGGCTTGCGTATTTACATAATCAATGTAAATTTAGCCAGATTTCCAATCTTTCAACATGCTGCTCTGCAAACAACCAGTTAAAATGGTCATTTAGCAATCGCCATTACTTCCCGGCCTTTTTTTCTTTCCTTCTTTCAACAGCCTGGTTATAGTTAGCTGTACACAGAGATGCTAAAAGGCGTGGTCACAGTAGTTAAGTGCCTACTTCATCCTGTCAGGGCAGGTGTTAAAAAGATATTGCGCCATAAACGTTTACCGTATGCACTTTGTAAGCTCGCGCATAAATAGTGACATTAGCAAACAGTTATGTTTGCGAAAAAACTTATCAACCAGATTAATGTCAGCATGCAGGGCACAGTTTTCGTCATTAAATTTCGACAAAGCGACTTTTCGCTTGGATACAAATTTTTCAGCGCATTTTTTTATCTCGACACGGAACAGTCATTGCAGGCCCACTAATTCCAGCCAAGTTCTGCTGGGCACGTACGGAAATTCATTACACCGAGATGGAGAATTCAGGTCGTGCGATATACGACTCTTGAAAAATTCAAAACGCCGATTTCGTCTCAGGTTATATTTAATTAATTAATAATAATAATATTAATATTAATTAATACTATGCATAAAACAAAAATAATTTTATACTAAGATTGAAGAAGACAATTTCGACCGGTTTGTTTTGCTGCAAGACGCTTGCGGGATATCAAAATTGAAATGAAATTGAATGAACACTTTGATGAGCTAAAATATTTGACCGTAATGAAAGATCATAGAAAATATTAAACGCCCAGATATATCAAAAGATAATTTGTAACCCTGTTTTAGAAATTAAATTCAACTAAATAGAATATTAATACAGTAATTATCACGTGGCACTTTCACGAGTGTCACTTAGTTACAGATATGCATATAACTAACTCTCATATGCATAACTATGCATATTACAAGCAGATAGTTACCATCAATTAAATGTGGTCTGCGAAAATCGACAAGGAAGAGTGAAACTCCGCTGATCGACCTGTCATAAGAACATTCTATAAATGCATAAACCACTAAACGAAAAATAAAAATACCCCGATCCATTTATTCCATCCGTCAAACTCTCGCGTATCGCTAAATTTTAATCTGAGAAATTTTAATTGAGTTCCGTTGAAAAATCATGCCAACTTGATTTTATTTTGTTTCGACGTTTCACTAATAATAGTCGTTAATCGCACTTCTCGGTGTCATTTTTTCGAGATGCAAATAATTTTTTAACGTCTCGTCGAAAAAATTTGACGGGCGTTATCATTGTCGTCAGTGGCGCGTGATGAATGTAAAATACGATTATTAGCATCAGCCGCACGATCCACTCCTCATCGCGCGTACGACAGTAGAGGATAGTGGTATAAACGGTTCACGCAATTAGGAAAGGCGCTTCACACTCTGTTCGCGGTTCATCTCTTATTCATGCTCGCTCCCCTCTACTTCTTCTATATCTGCTCTATCCACTGCGATTGAATCGAAACTCCATCGCAGGAGTGGCCCAACTTGTACCATCTCGTGTCGAAACCCCGTCCATAAATTTATAATTTGAAAAATTGTTCAGGCGAATTTAGAAATCAAGCCAAGAAAATTCAGGATTAAAAAGTTTGAATAAATGAGCATTGAAACCGTGCCCTTGAAAACTATATTCTAGGGTATAATCCACTGAGCCAAAGTTGTCTTTAAAGTCTAAAATCTTTTTGTGAAGGATACTTATCCTAAATAATTCTAAGTTAATAAGAAAACGAAGTTTCAACTCAGGAAATATTCATATCACATTTTCTAAATACTTTGAAACTAAGTTTTTCAATTAAAAAATTAGCTAACTTTATTGTCAATTGTAACAGTTAAAACAATAAAGTTAAACAAAATTCATGGCATGATCCACGAGTATAATTATAACATATCAAAAGTTGATTCTGACCATTTTCCTTTACAATAAATTTCACATTTTCATTTCATTAGTAATTTCACTACACTGTACAAACTTGACTTCATCCGGCAAAAGTAATCAAGTTGATTCAAAAATTTATTTAATTGTTCCAATTGCAGCAATTGTTCCTTGTTTCCCGGTACAAATGGAATAACGAAACCAATTTATTTTACAAATACAATTTCGAAGTAAGAGAAATACAATTATTTCTTTTTGCCTTTCAGTTATTTGAACTGAATATTACTCTGGACTGTGAAAATACAAAAGCGAGGATAAAACGATCACAAATTATAATGGACAGTTTATTTTGTTTTCTACAATTTATTAACATAACGAAATTCATGATGAATTTATTCAAGTACGAAAGTTTGTGAAAAGTAATTCAAAAGGCAAACAAAATGAGTTTAGTATATACAGAACATATTATGCTAACATTTTTGTTTGTTTTAAGAGTTATAAACAAAGTAAAAAATTATGGGACTAATTTCTTTTCTTACTTTTTTCTTATTATCTCATTGAAGAAAAACTAGATTCTATTGGAATGGTTTGAAGCTAAGTGATTAATGTCTTTCAGACTGAATACGGAAAATCTGGCAGGCGCTTGGTGCCCAAAGGATCAGGTCACTACGGATCCTCGCGAATGGCTGGAGATTGATCTTCATTCCGTTCACATGATCACAGCGACCGGAACACAAGGTCGCTTTGGCAATGGTAAAGGCCGCGAGTATGCTGAAGCATATTTATTGGAGTACTGGAGACCTCGGCTCGGCAAATGGGTTCGCTACAGAGACTTCAAAAATGAAGAGGTAAGGCAGAAAATAGCAAAAGATTCAATAAAATGAAATGCTTTCAAAGCTGTCAAAGGAACTAAGGATACAGATATTTTCTTGCGAGTGCGGAAAAATCGCAATTTCAGCTAGATACTGAGTTATTCATTACTTCAACTTAATTGAAACAAAATCAAACGTTCTGACGAAACATCATGAATGTAAAACTTCATAAAATTATAAACGTTATGGCACCCTCACTTCATATTCTGCTTTTCATTCAACTAAATTATTTTGCGTTTATCGAGCCATTGCTCCTCCCCCCCTCTTCGTTTCATTAAATTGTATTCGTATTCACGACTTTTTCTTGTTCGCCGTGTCAAATCATTGAAGAGAAAAACCTGTTAAAACCTTGACTTTGTACTAATTTTGAAAAAATCAAGACAATGGAATTCAACAATAAAAAAAATCAAGTTTTTCACTACTGGTATTCCCACCTTATTTTAATGTTTGCCGTTTTTGATCTGAATCAGGCAATATTAATAAAGTTATTTCTTTAGAATAATATTTAAAAATGGATGTTTTTGGTTGTTTTTGTACTTTTTTTAATTGACGCGTCATTTTGAAACCATCCCGACGGAGTTCACGAGCATCGCATCACTAAAAGGAAAGATCAGTATGTCCGCAAAAACCGATACCACTGATGCATCCGCGCCAGAAAGGCTCTCCGGTCATCATCCGTTCGTACTGATACGCGCGCATTTGGGCTTATCTTGACACTGTGATTTATGGTTCAATCCACTAGCCGTCTCAATTTGAAGCAATCAAAAACGTGCGTCTTGTTTTCGGTGACCAAAAATAGGCCGCCAAATCATCGTTTGCAATTAGCCTACAATACCTAAGTGCTTCAGATCTGTATCCATCATCTCGCTGCATTTGTGTTTACTTTGCTGCGCGCATCATTTCCCCCTGTCCATCTTCGTTCGGCGCGTCTGCTCTGTCTCCCTTAACTCTGGCGAATCTCTGAGCGGCCGCAAAGAGAGTTCAAAGCGGTTGCGGCAAAGAATCGAAGACGGATTATCTACTTAGACGTAATCCGCTTATCGCGAATTCACAGAGGCTAATTTCTAGGACGCCGCAGAGGAATCTTTTGTTTTGCACTATTCCCGACAGAGGACCGGCTTGAAACTCAAAAGCTCGTCGCTTTTTCGTACAAAAAACAAAAATTTGGCCAACGACCTCACGGCTATACCGCAATCCGACTTGCTGCAAATTCTTGAAAATCTGTTCTAAACAATGGAACGACAAAGTACCCTTTGCGATTAAAAATTCAAAGTTACTTATTCAAAATGTGGTTTTGAATGTATGTGCACGCTGACAGACGAAAGGAAATTTTTCTTTCATAAATGTCGCTGGATAAAATTTGATAGCCGCGGGATGTTGCTATATGGAGCTATCATATTTTCGACCCACTTTATCCGTTCTCGTATAAATCGTTGATTGAGGGCCTGGATTAATTAGTTTTCAGGAACTCGTCGGCATCACCCGGGGAACGACGCTGCTCGGAATGAGTTGCTCGTAAACGCGCTATTATCTCCAGCTGATGCTTATAGGACCTATTTGACCCATTATGGACGACACTTTACTCGACCCACTTTACCCATCTTTCGTCGAGAAATTTCCTTCCCTCGGCCGACACTCGATCTCGCATGACAATTTATTGCTCGTTAATACTAAAAGATCTTTTTTCCCCGACTGACAACATCTTTTTTTACTCTATATGTTAAACTCAGACATTTTGCTTCCCTATAAAGATCGCCTATCTCTCAAACTCAGCTTGCTTCCATGTAACAAGAAAATTTTAATTTTTTGTTCGTAACGAATTGACACTAAATTATTTTTATCTCTTAATTTCAAATTTTTTTGTATAACTTCAATTTCTTTAATGTCACCTTAATTGCATAATTTGATTGTATAATAAAGCAACTCTCATCCCGACATCTCTTAATTGCATTTTCAAATTTATCTTCTTTCTTGGCACAGACGTGAAATTTGACTTGACGCCTGGAATCGTCATTGCACGTCACGAAGGGTCATAATTATTAATCATGTAAACGCTGCGCATAATCACGATGATAATTGCGGCCACGAGGTTATGAAGCGGAGACGGTGCGACACACGTTCAAAACACACCTCAAAAGAGACCGCCTGCTGGCAATTAAGGCCAGGCGTCGGAGGAGCTTTTTCGGTGCGCCTTAAATAATAAATAGTCGCACGCAAAAGGCGAAAAGGAAACTGCGCGGTCGGAGCGTGCCTCTCATTAGCCGATGCCGAGGGACACGAGCCGCGCGCTGCTCCGGTCCATCGACGTCTTAGATTAAATGCAACATTTCTGAGAAGCTGCCGCGCAACTTCGACACTTGATATGCCTGTACACTGTAAAAAGCAACCGGAAACGACGTGCAAACGTCAAACAAACGCAAACGACTTCGCGCGAAAACTTGCACACTCTCTTATAGGTGGCAACATTGTACTCGACCGTTTTTGATCTATATTTGTGACTGATTGCCGCATCCGGGGTGACGTTTTAATTGAAAAATAAAACATGGATGTACATTCGTACATCCTGCGATCGAGTTTGTCGAGTCAAACTTTGCTGATGGCAAATTTTTATTTTGTTGACATGTTTTTTCGCGATGCTCATAACGAATGCAAAACAAATATAATATCATTTGCTAACTCTTTCGTGAACATAAATTTTAATGCGAATGAAATGTCGGGAGTTGCCTGGCATACTCAAATATTGACTTTTAATCTACGTTAGCGACTTTGAAGCGATGCAAGTTTTATCTGCTGCAACTAATAGATGTGTCCGAAACAATATTTCAAAAGCATCAATGTAATAAAAAGGGTTTTTCACGTGGGGCTTTGTTTCGAAAACTTTTGTTGAAACGAACAAGCTTTCTTTCGTTTTTTTTTCTTTTTTTTTTTTTTTTTTTGTTTTTTTTTTTTTTTTTTTTTTTTTTTTTTCGGTCAGGTATTTTTTTTTTCCTCGAACATCAAACCTAATTAAAAAAATTTCAAGGGATGTACAAAAATGGACCAATTTTCTCGCAGCGTCACGAACTTTTAAAACTCGTCGTCTTGAAGCAAGTTTGCTCTCGTGTTTGAAACATTTAGTTTCATTGGCGCGGACGATTTTAGCATCGGCAGCTTTATATCGCGTATGGATTCCTCTGGCGCGCGATATACAGTTGAGGCTATACGTGCTTAGCTCCAAGCAACCGGAAGTGTCGAGCACGTGCACCAATTACGGCGGAAACTGTTCAGTCACGTTGGCGATGGCAGACATTTTTCGACCCTGGCACTGACTTGCCAAATTCGAAGCTATTTTCGTGTTCCGAAATTTAACCACCTTGCACCCGCCAGTAAACACCATTTTTCACAACACCAGAGGGGTCGGAATTAATAGCGATAACTGTTGTTTCAAAATTGCCTTTTCACAATGACTGTTGGCTTACCTCAAACATATAATCACCATATAATATTCAATCTTACAAACTGAATTATATTTTTTTAATCAAAGCGAGCAACAACAAAAACGTTCAAAGAATTTGTGGTGGTCTGTCCGGTAGTTTTAATGAAATTCACAACAATTTCATTTGTCATGTAGCTTGTCAAAGCAAAAGGGATCAGGAATAACGTGTCAAAAGGGAGCAACTTCGCAGCCTCTCATTAATTGCAATTGTCGTATCATAGCAGGTTCAGTTGATCTTGATCCCGTGTCAACTTTTGATACAAAACCGAGGTGGAAATCCAGTAATTAGAAGGGATGAGACACGAACAAGATGACGTGCGTGCAAAACATTTTGGAAATCGCACGCAACCCCGCCCTCGCACGACGATGGCGCCGTTTATCGATCACTGTATTTCATTTAGCGCGAGTCCGTGTGATATACCAGAGTGTGCGTTGTAAATTGCGATAAAGCAAATTACGACTCGGAAGTATATCAAAAATTGACGTGCGATGATGCGGCGCCTGCTAAGCATAAGAAAACTGCCGGCGCCTAAATGTATTCGACGGGGCTATAAATCTGCAGTTAGTGCTCTTTCGTGATAAGCAAAAAAGGGATTCGAGGTTGAGTTACAGGCACTTGAAAATCGCATATCACTCAGTCGTGCTGCGAATATTTATCGCTACATTGCCGAAATTTCCGCTTCTTAAATTCAAGTTCAACGTTCCGTGCATATACCAAACAGAGGAGTGAGTTATGAGAAAATGTTGCTCGTCACTGTAATCATTATTCCGGAATTTCGGGGATAAAATTGTTGAATCTGTTACGAACAATTGAAGCTTGGGGTTCGGTTTTAGTTGCTTTGGCAATTATATTAGTTTCAAAATCTGCTGAATTCGAAATCATTCCAAGTATAGCTTTCAACTTGGCACAGTTATGTGATCTTACGTACATTTCAACCTCATTTCATTGAGATTAGGCGAAATCGAATGAGAACTCGGTGGAGCAAAATTTACAACCAAGTTTGAACATTCAGATGAGAATTAAAACATAAATATACATATTGAATTGAACACGCGATATCTCGAAATTTCACGAAACAAACCATGCGATGGATCTTATAGACGTTCAACGTCTTTTCAGGATTATGAAATTTACATTCAAAATGAACAATAGTTAATAACAATCATTTCATGAAACTGAAATTGTAAAGCTTCAAGAAAATGATTATATGATGATTATAAATGATTATATTATAAAAAATGACACGTCTCCTTTAGGCTTTTGGAAACATGTATAAAAATGTATTTTACTTATTCTCGAAATACGACACATCTAAAAAAAATTCCTAATTTTTAGTTGCTGTAAACTTTAGGGTCTAAAATCTTTAACATTCTAACATGCAAGCACAGAAAATCACCAAAAACGTTAGGCGCCCAAAATTTTCGACCCTGAAAAATGATAGGTGATAATTTTCAAAATTGTACAATTTGTTGACGGAAAATTATTTTATGACCAACATAATGTCACAAAAGATGAATTATAAAGAGCGTCATAACGTTCGTTTACACTTTTCTCGGTTCTTTTAACTTAACTTATTCAATTAACTTTTAGCATAGACTGTGTAAATGAAATGACTTTTACAATGAAACTCGAATACACAAGAGATTCTAATTATTTCTGAGGCAACGTGAAACCCTATCTTATCAAAAAATTTTAAAAAAATTATCGACCGAAGGAACAGGCTGGGTCGGCCCATATGTTTTATTCTGGTCGATAGACAGAAATATAATAAATTTTATATAAAAAAAAAGCTCTAGACTTGTTTTCACTCTTCGACATACATCATTTTTTTTTGGTATAAAAACCAGGCTCTTGTTCGTGAGTGAACGAGAAAATGAATGAATTCAATGGTTTTCTTCCATTTCCGACTCATGTTCTAAATTGAAAGAAGGGTTCTTCTATGAAGGAGAGCAATGAATTACCGAGTCAACAGCGGAACAAACTTTCATCATCGTGATCGATATCTCCAATTGTGCATAACGAATACGTAATGAAACCGGAATGTAAATGAACGATTAGCCGTCGAAAGGTTGAAAAAAAAAGGTTGGGTGGCATTAATGCAGGTAAACGCGACGCGTCGTCTCTTGTTCTTTTGTGACGCGCTTGGGAAACGCTCGAGGGAATATTATCTGTCAGACCACGGTCTGGTTTTATCTTCGGCGCAACTCCTTCTGAAAAGGAACAGTCCACTTCGCGAGGTAACGCGGTGGACACTGAGAATATAGATGACCTGACGAGGGTGGCGCGGAAAACGTGTCGGCGTTGTCGGTACGAGGGACGTGCAAGGAATTTTCGTGCCTGCCATAAAACGCTTCATCACGCAACCGCGCGCGTTACGTGCACGTACACGGCCGCAGGATATTCGTCGCTTAAAAGTGCAAACACGCAGGCCCTGATGTTACCATCTTTTCAATAGCAGTCGCACCACTTTGCGTGATCTCGTGGGGCTGTCATGCAGCCACCCTCGTTGTCGCAGCCCCTCGTCAAGACGGACTTATTTTATTCATAAATGAACGCACACGTACCACCTCGCGCGCTACTTTGTTGTTGCTCCTGCTTGTTTGATCATTCAATTTACGGGCGTTTCCTTTATTCGCCCGGAGTCATTTGAATCTTAACGAATCCAATTTAGAACTGAGAGCTTTTCTAGATGCTTTACAGCTCAAATCTCATGTTTCCGTCGAGCGATTTTGTTCAGTTTATATTCAGTTATTCAATTGCATTTTTGATGCAGGAGATATAAATATTTTTCCTCTTTTATAATCATTTCATCCTGCTTGTTTTACAGCGGTGAAATAGAAAAATGTTCGTAAAAAAAGAATAAATAAAAGGGAAAAATTAAAACAACTTGTTAACTACATTAAACTGATAACAAATTCGGATCCTTTTTTGGTACATCTACGCGCTCGATGTTGTGAAATCAAATATAGTAAATCATGTTTACGAGGATGGAAATATTCTGTTTGCAAAATGATTTTACTTGCGCATGGAAATAAAATTTAATCAAGATTATTTTTATGTTTTCAGGTTATTGAGGGAAACAAAAATACGTACTTAGAAGCGAAACACGAACTGGAGCCGCCAATATTGGCCAGCAAAATTCGTTTTCTACCTTACAGCTTTCATAGGCGCACGGTGTGCATGCGCGTGGAGCTTTACGGCTGCTATTGGACCGGTAAGAATCCTAAATTATTCAGCTGATTTTCAATAATTAATTTTCCATCGGTCCGCTTGTTAAAAATTACTCACCTCGTGCAAGGGATTGAATAAAACACGAGAGAAAAGTTGAATTTTATCGAGATTCGATCAATGTTTGAAAAAGCGTCATAGTTTTTAATAGTAAAAAGAGCCATTGGATATTTAATTGAAACTTTTTTTTGTTCACAATATTCCAACCGATAATTAATGAAAAATAATTGAAACCGGCAAAAAGTTCTTCAACGAAATACGATAGCATGAATTAATTGATACCAATTATCTCACAAGTTTGTAACGTTAATTGATATAAAGTATCGATGTTTCAATTTGCAGATGGAATACTGTCGTATTCAATGCCACAGGGAGATAAAATTGGTAACGACTGGACGTTCTTCGACGCAACGTACGACGGACATTGGGACAGCGAGTTGCGTCGCGGTCTGGGCCAGCTGACGGACGGCCGCACGGGTCCCGATAATTTTAAGATGAGCTATTACGGGAACGACCGTAACCAAGGCTGGGTCGGATGGAAGAATGAATCGCGCGGTGGACAACCCGTTGAGATCAAGTTTGAATTCGACAACGTTCGAGAATTTTCCGCTGTTCATATTTATTGCAACAACCAGTTCGCCAAGGACGTCCGGGTGAGTCACGATCCACTTTTGATGACATCAAAAAAATCTTCAATCAACAACCCATTCATACAATTTTTTTTTTTTTTTCATTTTAGTATTTTTTGCAAGTAACATAAATTTTATGACTCAGGAAACATTAAAAAATTTTAATTAAATAGTATTTGTGGAAAATAAGGGCACATCCATAGTTATCGTAACATGGTTGAAAAATCTGCATTTGAATTCAATCTTGAATCGTAGCTCATCTCTATCCTTCATTCAGTCGTTTTTCTATTAAACGAGAAAAAAAATCACGCCACTCCTGTCAGCGAGTCGTCGAGCGATCAACAGGCTTAGCTTCACCCACTCGGTAAAATCATGACGAAGGTACCTCTTTTTCAAACCACTTTCCCCTCGACGATGTTCCATATACTTATAGTCGACTGAATATTCCACTCGAAGACTTATCCTCTCCTGTACGCCTGCCGAATTCCAATATTCAATGACGAAACGACACTTCACGTGCAGTAAACGAAACTGCTCTATTGAGTGAAAAATGACTCGTGTATTATGTATCCATTGATGTCATTAAATATTTCCTATCGATAATGTTTATGTAATTGAATAAAAAAATTTGATCAAATATAACATTTCAGAAATATACATTTCAGAAACATGAAAATGTTATTTACCGAATGCGAAATAATTATTGTATTTCGAATGTTTGTTTTTAAATTTAATAGTCATGCTAACAGATTGAGAGATATGTTATGAATCATTTAGTTCTGATGGCAAACATGATATTTGATGTTATTTAATTTTTCTGAACAATATTAAAACATCCATCACTGACATTATAAACAAAATTCATAAATAAATTCTTCTCACTCAACGTACTTTTGTTCTAAAAATGTAACAAAAAATTCTGTAAAATGCAGTAAATTGTTATGTATATTTAAAGTCCTCTTTCACAACGACATATCATTCATACGAGCATGAAGAACTTGAAAATAAAAAACCACAAAAAAAGCAACTCGCTATCGATTAATTTTTATCCAGACGTTGGCAATATAATCGAGTCCATGATAAATGCCGAACTATACGTAAAACAAAAATGAAAAAACGAAGATTATCGGTTCCGTAATGGGTTTTGAATTATTTAATGACCCAACGGCCAAACTTTTCCGCTAATTCAATATTTATATTTATATCCGATAATTCAGTTTCATTTAAATTAAATTTCTCATTGAAAATTAATTAATGCCCTGTGAAAAGCAAAGGACGTCGATATTCAATTGGGTATGTATGTAATTGGATTGAAAAACGGATAATTGGGATGAAAAATTAAGGACAAAAATGCCACTGATCTGTTTTATTTTCTTTCGCGATAATCGGACTTGGAGAAGCGACACTTTTGTGTTTCACTCGCCGATTATCCTGATTAAACCATTGCTTGAAAGAACATGCGAAACCCTTGGGTATAAAACTGTCGCCTTTCTTGTAACGTGAAATCAATCGCATTGAATAGATCAATCGTTCGGGATCGGGCTCGAGGTGAATCGCGCAGTTTTCTGCGAAGAATGCAAAATTGAAAGACGCCGAGAGTAGATGTGTGCCACGAAGTGGAAGATTAATCGCGCCTCTCTTTTTGTTTTCTATGCTTCTGTAAACGTTATTGGTTTTCGAATGGATCGCCACACTTGTCGATGAATATATTGAACTACCGCTGTCGTACAAACAACGAGAGTAACAACGACAGGGAAGAGGCAAAGACAACAAACAAGCGGAAGCGTGAAAAAAAGCGCCCAGCCGCCGCGCTGAAGGTTAAATGTCACGAATAAAACGGAGACGGATGTGACGGACGTCGAGTGCGAAAATTGCCCGTGACATCAAAAAGCTCGCACGAAACTCTTGTTGCGCCATCGCGAACCGCACAACCATGCAGACAAGATCAAGCAAAGCGATGCGCACGTTGATGCTGATATTGAAAGAATTACCAAAATTTCGAAAAAACATTTCAGATCAACCTGATCTTTCAATGGAAAATAATTCACTGCAAAAAATATTGTTGCAAAAAAGGTTTCGTAGTTTCTGTTTTAAAATTTTCAGTTCAAAATATTTGAAGTGCAAACAAGTTTTTTTTTTTCGTGGGTTCTAATTTGCTGCCATGTTGTGATGAAACTTTATTACACAGTCGGATCAAACTTTCAAATTTTTCAATTGTCAAAGACAAAGTTTAACAAAAATATGATCCCTTTTACATGATTTTCATCATAAGTTGAAATAAATCGCGAGTCCATTTATTTTCACGGACGAATGTTAATTCGCTCGTTGTATTCAATCGATACATCAGGATTTGCAATAAAACATAACATCAAAACCTTCCGCAAATTTGAAATTCAAATCATCATGAAAGCAAATAACGCTGCCAATAAAAATCGAAATCGCAAACGATAAATCAGTTCAAAGTATCGCATCAACTCATCCATAATGTCATCATTTTTATTTCTTTTACCTTTTTTCGGATTCTTTTTTTTTTTTTTATGACAAACCCAGCTTTATTAGTACAAAAACAATACTAAATTGCAACGAATAACATCGAGCACGCAAGCTTTATGACAATTGCTGCCGATAAATTTGCACGGCGTGTAAATCTACAGGATAATTTGTGCCCCTGGCGTCCATGATATTGTCTTTTCACCAACAACAAATACGATACACGTCGGACCCCCTCCCCCCTCACTTTCTGTTTTGCTTGCCGCGCGCGCGGAAATGAATTCGCGAGATTGGATTATGAAATGCATTCTTCGTTGGGTAATATGACTTGTATAATTTCCGGCGCGCCATGCACCGATCGCTGATCGGCGATAAGCACGATAATTCGTCGCCCGGGCTCGCATGCGACGGCTCGGCTTTGGATTTATGTAAATTTGAATTGGCCTGGACCTCGAACAATGCACTGGGTACAATTACACGCGAATACCGAGCGTTGCCAATATGTGCTGTCAATGGAAATGTGTGTCGCTGGCGGATATTGACGGCAAAACATAAAGGCAAATGCACGGATTACGACAAGGTCGGGCTTTATCTCTGCGTCAGTCAAACGTCGAACATACGAAATAGCGCTATGCGACGATGATTCCCATCGTGACATTGCTTGTTCTTTGAATGTTCGATTTACGTCCGATAATATCAATTTTGTGTGGTTGCTGCTCGGTACCGTGAAATTCGAGACCTTTGTTCGGCTTGACAGACCTCAGTGCCGCACGCTCGGAAATCGTGTGCGTACTTCAATTACCTCTACTAATTGAACCAAATACAATTTTGGCATAATTTTCGGCCAAAATAGAGAAACCCTAGTATGGTTGAACAAAAATATAAATTACTTGTTGCTTCTACTGCTGTACTGATGAATTTGGCTGCATTTTAAAAAGCTCGAGTTTCTTCTTCTGGAATAACTTTAACCTTTTGTTGAAACAATGATACCGATGGTTTACTAAGTATTCATTAATTTATATTGATTTATTCGTCCGCACTATCTAATCTGCGATAATTTTTTTCTCAGAACATGTAGACCCATTATTGAGCGTTTTACTTTAATCGCGTACTAACAATGATTCGCAACAAATCGTCGCTGTCGATCGATTCATAGTTGTTTAAACATCAATTCCAAGTTGTTGTTTGCGGGTCATCAATATTAATCGTCTCAACAGTTATTTTGCAATCTTGGGAATGAAAATATCCCCGACAATGCCATATTGAATCTCGCCTACGGTAAACACGGCGCGTTTTCCTCGTAAACATGAATTGTTTTTCAACTCCCTAATTAACACCACTCGGCTGCGATTCTTTCTATTTTGAACCTCGCTGTTTCGTAAAAGTTTCGTTGCACGCGTTTTTGAATCAAAATTGAATCGCTTTCTCGGCGCGGTAAACTTCGTATTCGTGTCCCATTGTTTCTAAACAATGGACAACAATTGATTTACCGAACAATCGAGCCAACTTTCATCGCGAGCCCGTTGATTTTTCAGTCGCGTAAAATCGATTCCTTAATAATTTGATTTTCGACGCAATCGTTATGCTTCAAAACGTCACGTCGAGTGTCGGCAAATTGTCAATCAAACGAGCGATCATTTTTCTAACGCATGGCAGTTGACCTGCAATCATTGATTAAATACCCGGCACAAACCAGGCCACTTTGTTTGTCGTTTGATAGTGTTTGCTTACGCATTTATATTAATACATACGCAAATGCCATATCAATCAGTTGGCGCCGTTGAACAATAGATCAACCAGCAAAAAATAGTATACCCCACACGCACAAGACCGATGCCGCGGTCGTTTCCTTTTCGACGTCTTTTTGAATCCATGAACGTAGCATTATAGCGCACATGAATTGTTTGTTGTTTTAACGTCTCGGCTGCACAATTGTGTCAATGTAATTACACATGAGTGGCGAACACGTGATTGAAATTTAATAAAGTTCAATCTAAAGTGCCAATCAGGGTCGGATTACGTCGGCGCAATTAATTATTCATCCGCTTCAATTTTGCACAAAAGAGCCCTTCTGGTGGATTATTTGTTTTTATTTATTTATCTTGTTTTTTTTTTTGTTTAATTTCAAAAAAAACCTACGACATCTACGGAAGAATGCCAAGTTGAAATTGAATCGCGCAAAACGGAAACTCATCGTTAGTAATTGCTCTTTGATATTTGTTTATGTTTATCGATCAAATTTATTGTTGTTTGAACAGCAATCGCAACCTTTGATTTGCAAATAATGATATTGATTTATTGGTTTCGCTACGAAGCAATCTAATTTGATCGAATGAACCCTCAGGGCCATTAATTATTATAGATCGTATCTGCAATAGAAGCAAACGCATTACACAAAATGAAATCATCATAAAAGTCGTAGATAACTGTAGTAGCAAATGGCACGCGTTGAGAGTATATCTTTTCATGACTTTCCGCCTTGAAGTGTAATATTGAAAGCCAGTGTCCAAATGTGTCGATCATAACGCCCCATGTCATAAGTGCAATTTCATCCGTGTCCTGTTGCAGGAGTCTCATAAAACGAAAGCTCGCATGGGGTCCAGCGATCGCAGCTTATGGAGCTTTACCGCGGTGACGCGTCTTTGATACCCAAATAACATTTTCCCCTTCGACGGAAGCACCACTCAAATGAAACATGGCGACATCGGTGTGATAATAGGACGCGATACGCGTCAGCCAGTGCCCGTCAAAACGCCCCCTGATCGTCGAGCGAAAAACCGGATCCATAAACGCCCGAAACTGCGAGCTCGCATCCTCAGCGGCCGTACACACACGGAGCATAAGTTGTGAAAAACTTGACTGAAATACTTTGATGCTCGTGATAACATTTTGCTCGCAGGAATGACTTATTTAAATTCTGATCTGATAGGGGCGATTGAATTTATGTCGAATTTATGCGGCGCGAGACAATTTTTTATTATGTTTGTTGACTGCAGATACTGCGGGGCACATTCAAATGCGACAACGTCAAATATATTTTTGATGATATTGAAAAGAAAATGTACGGTCCATTTAATTTACACTCCGATACGTTGTTTAAAATGACTCAATAAAAACAAAGCCGGTTGTATAATGAAAATCACGCTCGTTTGTATTTCCTTGGTCATTTTTAATCAGCTAAATTATTTCGTGCGACAAATTCGCGTGCTCGTTACAAATTGGTATTGAGTTTTGTGCTGTAACGACATCCAAAAGTTGCTCTTTTTTTTGCTCTTTGCCTTTATTTGAACGTTTGTAAAATTCAATTGGTTCAATTCATTCAAAAGTTCGAATTATAATGTTGTAATCCAATTCTCCATGTAATAATTTCAATCGAATAATTCATACAGTAAATCCCGAACCAAATGCAATTTACATGCAGCTCGAGAGCGCAAAAAATTAATCGATTCAACTTCGCCCGGTTCCTTCCAGTGTTTTTTATCCAGTCTGCGCCTGTGTCAACATTCCGGGTCATTAGAGCCGTACAAAAGACACATATTTCAACTTAATATTAGTCGCCAGCGAATCTGGACATTAATAAAGTTTGAAGCGCACTTTATAACCTACCCAATTTCCTGGAGCAAACTACTCAGACGGAATTCTAATGTTTGTCTTGATACTTGAAGCCATGCATAAACGTCAAAATTAAAATGCTCTCAATAGATGCCGAGGAAATGGATTTCCGCGCAAACACAAACGACGCCTCAAAAACATTTGCACAACACGGCGTGTAAGCGTTTGTTCGATAGTAACACATCCTGGCCGTTTGCGTGCAAAACTGTCCAATTAAAACTCATCATCATCTCATTATCATAATCAATAACTCCGCTCAGGGAACTCGCAAAAACTAATTACGAAATTGTGGCAATTCGGTGTGCTCGCGTATAATTACGTTTTATACGGGACAGATGCTTGTGATTTCAAACGAAAATATAAGTATCAAACGAAAATCCGACTAATTTTTATGCAACCCCGGCATTTTTTTTTATGTAAATTTCAGTTCGAATAAACAATTAAAAGCGTTATTTTAAATTCAATTCAAATTCGATGAAACGATTCATTTCAGTGCTTTCATCGCTGCGAAAATAACGTCCGGTTGTTGTGTATATAGTCCCCCTCTCCTGTAATCCGCGAGTGATATCGTCTGAAATATATATTTCGTCATAAAAACAGGGTCGGCTTGATCAAAATGAATTTCTAATGGAGTGCAAACACAAAAGGCACACGCTTCGATTCAATAGATTTAATCTCAATGATATTTATTAAACAGGGTTCGTTCCGCGTGTTTTGCTCTCAAGATAGCTGCAACGCAACTTTTCCATAACTCATCTCCGGTCTATCTCTTGGCATATGCGCCGAGCCCTAGAAAGACACATTTTGAGATTGCGCCCCGTTGCAGCACGCGTTTTCTCAGTCGATGTATACAAAACCTGCAGTCGCGCGCGAATGCATAAATTTCCGCGATTACCCTCCGTTGTGTGTGTGTGTGTATGTATGCGGCAAACGCTCTCGAGGGCGCGCGCCCGTGCCGATTTAATGCCCCAGCTTTTCCCGTTGGCGAGCCAGTTTCCATCCCACTTACTGAGTCTGATATGCACGTACGAATTATTGTCCGCCGTGGGTTATCCACTCGATATTGACCTGTCTTAATATTTGACTACTTCCGCTTTTACTATGTATTTCGATATAGAATGTAGATTTTCCGATCCAGATGTTGTTCCCATTAGTTTCTGACTTTTTTACCGTCCGATTATCGTGCTTCAGATTTATATCCGGTTTATTGAACCAGCTATAAGGGTGTTCTGCACGATTTTATGACAGCCTTATGACAGCAAAATCGTACGTCGATTCAGCCTCTGTATTTCGCAAAAACAGATAATTTATATCCAACCGGGAAAAGAAATAAATCGCTGCGATGGGAAACAAAAATAATTGAAAAAGAATTCAATTTGTGGTTAGAGTAGCGTAAAAATGATGGCAAAACAAATAGTCGAGATCAGAAAGAGTTAGGCGAAGAAAAATGAAGCGCGAAATGTGAAAGTTGCGATAAAAAGTCTGGCGTTGGTATAATACATGACTGACACGTAAATAGACGAATTCTCCGCCCGAGAAATTCATTTGTTGTACAAATAATAAAATAGCCTTCTTTCATGACAAACACTGCAATAAAGAACAGACGTAATTTTCTGCGCTGTCTCTTCGAAAATTATCGTAAACTTTTTATTCGCTGCACTGTTCAATGGGAACGATATTTTTTTTCCTTTGAAAACTCTTGCCAATTTTATGCCGATTTTTATATGTCCAAGTGGAAAATATGCTATTCAAGAAGTGCTATTCTTATTTTATTCCGTATACCTTCATTTTGGGGGGCGCTGAAATATGAGTGTTTAAATCTACGTACGTTTGGAGATAAAATTAAAAAAAAAACCTTTTTAGTAATTTTAACACGGCTGATGTATTCATTTCGTGGCTGTGCATAAATGTCTTTAATTGTGCACGAGAGTGAAGAAAAGAATGATTTCAAAAATGTATGCCAAAAAGTACGGAATCACTGATGAAATTATGAATTGCAGTTTGAAATGAAGTGTGCAATTTCCAAAGCAATTTTTTATGCACGCGCAAATGAGTGCAGCTGTCTGAGTCTGACTGGCATACAAGCTGCGTGAGTTCGCGAAAAAATTTTCAATCGAATATTCTGCACCAGACTTTCGACAGTCGCGAGAAAATTTTACGTTGCTGCACGGACAAGTACAAACGAATTTTGTGCATATCCGTCGCCCGCTTATGTCTCTTGTATGAATGCCAGGTATTGGCATGTCGTTACGAATGCGATTTCATATATATATTTTTTTTCGCTTATTTTCATCGCCGTTTTATTTCATTTTTCTGTCCGTGCTTCCTTTTTTGCAAACTAGACAACGTCAACGTCACGTATCAAAGAGGTTACGCGCGAAAAAAATTCGGCCAAAAATGAAGGCCTCGTCGTTTCATTTTCCACGATTGATCAAATTGATAGTTATTTGGCGCAAATCATTGGCAGTTCCGTCAGGTCAATTTAAAAAAAAAAATCGGTGATCCACTTGAATGACCCGTCTTTTCTCTTCTTCTTTAATTTATATACAAAAATTAATTATTTCAAGTTAATAGCTTGAAGTAGCTACATATAAAGACCAATCGCACGACGTACAAAAGCAATTACAACTTAATGCGAAAATATGTGATCAACATAAAGTATATATCTTTTATGAAATTAAATCGTAAAAGTTTTACAACCCTGCGGGCGCAGGATAAAAAATGAATTTCGCTCACGTTTATACTTTCAAGAACTTTGTTTCCAATTTAGCAATTCTGTTTTTTGTTTCTGCTTTTAATAATATTTATATAATGTGAAACTTCCTTTTTTGGAACGTATTAAAAAGGAGAGATGTTTAAATATTTATTAATTTAAATGTTCAGTTTGTTGGTTGCATAATATGATCTTTTGACATTTTATGACATTTTTGTTTTCACCCGATTAAAACTCATTTAAGGGTTTGTCACGTTGCACTGCACGACTGATGAACTGAAAACGAATATTTCTGGAAAAGAGAAAAGTTAAAAGTCATTTAGCTTTGCGTAGCGTGATACATTGCAATGCAAATCACGCAAGACAGATATATTTGGAACGTGTCGCGTGACATTTATATTTCCTCGTTGGAATAAATATACAAACTTAATTATGCATCCATATAATATAAATGAGTCAAAGGTTGACATCTGATTATCATATTACGTGATTTCACTCAACACATCTTCAACCTCGTTACAGTTATTACCAACGCTATTTCTTATTTCAAAAAGCCTTTCGCCTGTAACTCACTGAGATTTAATGGAACCAAAATTATTGAACGCACACAGATTTAAATATAATTTCACTCCTAAATAACGTTGATATGTTTTGCTCGTGCAAACCCAAGTCAAACTGAAATTAAGTTGAGTGAAAATTGTTCACAACGAAAAATTACAAATTGATTTTTAATCAAACATTTAATACGGATTTTTGTCCGATAAAAAAATTGTCCAAAAACACACGTCAAGGACAATATAGCTTCAGAAATAAAAATCGAGAGAAGAACATTTCTTGTCGATGCTTGAGATGCTCCAGTGACTGATTCATCGATGAAAGTTAACGCCCTATGGAATCGAAGATACCAGTTTAAATTTCACGTAATGTCCACGGGAATTGCCCGGCTTAATCGGGAAATGCTTGGATGCATATCTGCCCGAAGACTGCTGCAAATCTGTCCGTCGTCGAGTTTTCTTCGAAACGCATCCATCAATGTCCGACGCCAAGTCGGAGATCACGTAATTCCGAAGGATGAAAAAGTTAAAACATTCAAGACAATTTCTTTGCTTTTAATTAAAGTTTCCCCTTTTTTGCCAAATTTTTTCGGTGAATATATAAAAGCATATTTATTATGATAAAATCATCCACGATTTTGCGATTTTTTTTTCACTCGTTATATATTACTTATTCTTTGAAAACCATCTCTTTATAAGAGTGGTTTTTTTTTCAAGGTTCATAAAACAATAAAATATTTATTTATGTTAACAGGTATTCTCGCAGGTTGATATTCTGTTCAGTATCGGTGGCAAATATTACAGTGGCGAACCGATCACCTATCATTACAAGGAGGATAATGTCCACCAGACGCCACATAATATTACTATCAAACTGCACCATCGTGTCGGCAAATTTGTTAAATTGAGACTTCACTTCGCTGCCGGATGGATCATGATAAGTGAAGTTACCTTTGATTCGGGTAAGTGTGACGCCCCAAAAATTTCATACTAATAATATGTACCTTGTGAGTAATTTTGTGTTGTTTTTGGATTCTAAGAAAATGAAAAGAAGCGTATGTTCAAACCCCTCGTTAAAGAAACTTACAAATTTCTTTTTCTCGAAAACGTTATGAATTGAAAATTGTATATTTTTTAACTTCTGAAATATCATAGAGCTTGAAAAGCAGGTCACGTGAAATTTGATAAAATACATTTTGACGGCACGGGTTTAGTCAATTTAAAAATTTGAAAAATTTATTGGCACTAATTCATTTTTTTATTTTCCATAGCCAGTAGTCGAAAATTGTTAACGTGAGTTTTTTCAATTACTCGTTCGCTAGTAATTCGTTGGATATTCCGTCTCGGAATTCAGCATTCATTTTGAAATTGATTTGAATAACACAAAAAATGATATCCAAAATACTCGTCTGACTCGTTGTGATAATTCAAGTTATGGATGATGTTGCAATCTAAAATGTATTTCAATTTTCGTCTTGAATAACTTATCGAACGGCGAGCGCAAGTCGGATTTCATCTAAGAATGCGCACCATGTTCCTCTGGAGCTGAAAGACGAGTTAACGCTGATTTTTGTTTAAAAATATTCGAAATGTGATATCACGATAACTGACTACAATTTAAGAAATATTGTATATTCCACGTAAACATCTGCATTGAAGCATTTTTATATATCTAAAATGACAAATCTGAAACGCGAGGAATCTCGCGATGCGGTGAAAGAAACGCGTTTTCTCCGCTATCTTCGACTCTATACATTTCATTCAAATTCAACGCAAGTTTCTTTCCCGGAGCAATGCGTCAATCACACAAAAATAAACTTCATCCGATATCCGAATTGATACGGAGTAATTGACAATATAGCTTATTGAGAATCTGTCAGCGCAAGATTTAAATTAAGCAACGAACAATTTATAGGACATTGACAGAGAAGAAAATTCTGAAGGACAGGGGGGACTAAAAGAGGTTCGAATCGGTGCGTTAAAATAAAAGCTCAATGACTTTTATTTACCTCGTGTAGATCCCTTGTCCTACGACTTTAAATTCAATTTTCATTTCATGTAAAAAGGCTTACGAAAAAAAAAAAATTGTTTCGCTCGTGCCAAATCTTTTATTTTTTCATTATTTTTTTCCGCAGGTATAATGCTAGTAATATTTCAACGTTACGGAATGAACTAAGCGAAATGAAAATTCAAGCTGCAGCGAAATGATTTATCAACTGATGAGACGCGTAAATGAATAACTGATTTCAGACGGAGAATATCGTTTTGAGTTATTTTAAATATTAAAATATCGGAAGTGCTTCAGAAATTGGCTCGTGAAAATTTATAACTTTTCTTTTCCATAGAAACAAGTTCAAATTGCAAATTGTAATTTCACGATTTCCTACTCAATCGTTAAAATTGAACCCCCAAAAAAATAGCCATCAGCTTCTGAAAGTCGTCAGAAAAAATCATAGAATAAATTCAGCAAAATTGAAAAATATGACCAAGTGTAAAAATAATAACGTATATCTTTGAATATAGTAAGTTATCATGTCAAAATTGATTGCGGTTAAGTACAATTTCTGTTACACTGATCGAATTAATCGTCCTAATTGTGACAGGTATATCAATAAAATAGTGCAGCATTTTTAGTTATATGCTCGTATGAATCTGTCAAAATAAATATCTTTTTTGGCTCTACAAAAAAGATATTTGTGTGGTTTTGTGACATTTGTTGTCACAGAATAAAAAGACACTGCAGTGTCTCGGTTTTTTTTTCTTCCATACTTGGCCGAGGACACTGCCTGATATGTTGGAATTAAAAACCGAAATTGAAAAGCATAAGTTATGTTTATAGAAATTCATCTTTAATGTGATCTCGTTCGTTAAAAATTGCCCGTGGGGTTGCGAAAATAGGCCGATTAGTGTGGCGCACTTTCAGCGGAAGAGGGTGCAGCTCCCTTTGAAAAACGGGAACGAAGGTGTATGTTCATCCGCCCAGACCAAAAACGGAACTCGAGCGCCCGCATACAGTGGGTCGCTAATGACCATAGTCCAGTCATTTTATTCTGCCTGGGGCTGTTGCCCGGTCCGTTCATTCTCACGTCGAACCCTCCTCGAATTCAGATCCGTCGGCGCATGACTGATAATTTTCAACTACAAGATCTTTTTCAGCTCTCGTATCCGATATTCAACAATAAATGCTCACCAACGGTGCCTTTAATTAAATTTTTTTTCTCTCTACCCTCTTTCCATTAAACATTGACAATAACAGTCCACTTACTTTTATTTTAAAACTCCTACCAGCATGTAGCAATGAAAAAAAAAAAACCTTGAATGAAATGTACTCCAAGCATCTTTTGACTGCTTTTTGATGGATTCAATTTTTCGGTTTTGATATAACAACTCGAACGTCGAAATGCCGAAAATGTTTCGAAAATCTCTTCTATAAGATATTCAACTGCAGAAATGCCTTCTAGTATTCTTTATGATTTTATCGCTTTTTGTTTCTCCCGTTTGAAATCAATATAGTTTATAAAAATTCCATCCCCCAAAGCACTGAAAGTTCGTGCGAGAGAGTGGAACAAGCGTATCGCGTTCGGATGGTATATCATATTTTTTGTTGCCGCGTCGCTGAAATTCTTCGATCACGAGACATAACTTTGCAAGAAACATCCAGGGCTCTCGAGTGCACATTATTTTTCCACCGGTACGAAAAGTATTTGGGAAATAATATGAAAAACCCGAGGGCAAATCAGAGACGCGGGAATGTCCACGAGAACATATCTTTTACACGACCAAGAGGAGAGAGAGTCAGCGAGAGGATTTAATTGGATCCGCCTGGTCGCCCCGCGAGTAAACTTGCCCGAGTCACCCGGTATCAACTCAGGAATACTCGTCGGGAAGAAATATCTTCTCGATTTACAGGAGATCTCTGAAGGCGATTTAATGCGATCGCCTAAAGGCTCTCGTTAATAACCGGATGGGCAAATAATGGCGATGCTGCTCGATTCTTTTTATGTGGACTTCATTTTGCACCAGAAAAAAGTTCTTTTCACTCTTACTTTATCTTGATTCCGAATAAATAGAGTGACCGAATTTTCAGTTGCCGAATTAACTAGACGAGTGATTGGAAAAAAAAAGAAAACTTTAATTGCGCGCATAACATTTTTTCATCAAACGAGAACTAAGAAAAGTGGAATGAGTTGAATTTTGAGAAGATAAACATTTTTTGAATTAATAAATTCAAATAAAACATACCGTTTGTAATTATATTATTTTGCTGGAAAATTGGTTGTTTAAAAAAATGAAAAAAAGGCGGCATGCAATCAGTTGATTTATTTCTGTTTTTTTTTTTTTTTTTTTTTTTTTTACAAATAAACTATTCAAAGGGCGAACTTTGAATGCTTTTCACGTTTTCAGTCAAATTGTATGGAATAGTACGTCCAAAAATTTGTTTCGGTGCTTTCTGTAAACCAGTCTCTGATAGATTTATCAATAAAAAAATATTTTTTTATTAAAAACAACCGAAAAAAGAAACAATATGATTGAAATGGTTTGATCGCAATGTTTAAATAAGATTTTTCCATAAATTTTTTATTTTATTATTTTTACAATTTTTGAAATTGAAAATCAAATAGAACATATTGATATCGTGTTAAATATGTCTGTATCAATTTAATTTAAATTTGAAAACGATCTATTTCAATTGCTACCAATAAAAGTTTCAACTTTGATACTCACAAAAAAACGTATTATTTACATTTTTATCGAAAAATCAGGCCACGAGACAATTTCAATAGGAAATCAGAGAACAAAGCCTTGATCGGTGGAAGCTCGCTTGAATTGTAAGTACAAAACCATGAAAGGCGAAAAGTTTGGTTTCGCAACGCGATCGCGGACTAAACCATGGTTCTTAAATTTGTTCGGTTCTTGACTTTCCAATCTTACAGCAAATCCACGGATTCTCATACCTCCTCCCGAGTTTCAGATTAAGCTTTGAAAATTGCAAAAGAGTAAGAGAGAGGAAGAAAAAGAGGCACCCATAAACGCGAGAAAAACACCTGGTTAAAGAAACAGAAAGCAAGGGGGAACAAAAAATTACCGAGCAAAGTTTTCGGGAGAGGAGGTCGCTCTCTCCGTGCAAACAAAGTTTACGGTACATTTCCATTTCGAGCGGTAAATCAAAGGACTTAAAATTGGCAACGAGAACACTTAGACTAACCAAGCCGAGGGAGATCAAGGAAAGCATTAGTTGCATTTGACGTTGAGCGTCAGCTGCAGCTGCACGTGTGAGCACCGCAAAATGGGAACGACATCTTCTGTCACTGGAAAATAACGCAACGCACCCGCTACGGATGTTGTAGAACAAAATTTGACCTGTCATCGCGACATGTCAAGGCGATTACGTGTGGCCAAGCTCGCACGACTGACACTCTGTTACGGATCTCTCGGCGACGCGCGCCCAAGACAGTTATTTGGACGCTTCTCAATCATTAATGCACCCAACCCAACACACAATTATTGTTATCACATGCTGCTAGCTTCACTCCAACTATCCAATAAATTTAAACCGTTCTTTTTTATTTCATCATTTTATTGGCTTACTACAACAATGTTAAAAAAACTATTAAATCATAAACTCTGAAACAAAAATTTTTGTAGAACCACACGTTCTTTAATTTATGATAAGTCTGAATCACATTTATTGGATTTTGTTTAATTTAATTTTAATCTTAAATTTGAGCATGGACTGACTGAAAAAAACGGCTTTTTGTAATGAAAAACCATCAGCAGGGATTCAAAAAAATGTTGTAGATAGCCACAAAATCATAATTCAAAATGTTTGGAAAAAAATACAGGTCAAAAAAACTTGATCCGAATGACCCATTAGTTGTAATGAGGGTTAATTGACAAAATGATTGAAATCGTAACAGAAAGCACGCTGATTCTGAACATGGTTGCATTAAGCTGAACAAGTATAACAGCAGCATTGTCAAAATGTGCGATCAATCGAAAAGAAACTCGTTGCAGTGTAAGCCAAAACAACAAGATTCCAATTACCCGACATCTTTGTCCAGAGATCAAGGGCCACGTTAGTTGCACATGACACTGTAACAGCAGCTGCGCTCAGTTTCGCCGGAGAGCTAGTTAAATGCGAAGCGACGTTAAAGAAATCGCAACAAAAAGAGAGCGCGAGCACAAAAATCGCCTCTCTTTTTCTTTTCCCTTGATCGCTCCTTAACGGAGAGCGCGGGTGACCCTCGCTGTCGCGCGGCGACATCGTTTCGCCGCCGGTAATTTATGTTCGCTCGTGCCGGCGTCGAAAAATTATGAGACTCTGGTTCGTAATTATTCCTCCGTGTCTCCCCGTAAATATGGACGTAACGATGCGCCGCGCACCCCCGTCTTTCGAGAATATTTTTCCGCCGACTGATGTATAATTGAGCGTCCGAGCTCAATTAACGGCCCCGAAATACGTCGCGATGCCCACTTGTCAGCTCGCCACAATCGTCCAATTAAAAGTGAATTACTGGGCGTCCAAAACATCGCTCTATTAGAAAACAAACGCTTTCCTCTCTCTCTCTCCGACGTACGTTATTCACACTCCCACCCAAACAATTCAATTAAACTGTTAATTCATTTGTTGAGTTCAACGATCACTTAACAACCGCTTTTGATGAACTCTTTTTATATCCCTGCGAACAAAAGGCAAATTATTTTTCAGTGTCTTAAAAATTTGTTTTCAATGGTCCCGAAATGAATAAATGTAACTTTCTGTTGTTTGCACAATAGGGGAATACAAAAAAAAATTATGTTTCGATTGAACAAATGTGAAAAGTTTTTCGACCACGACACACTGTGGAATTCGTTTCATTTAAGGAAGTGGCAGCAATGAGTCTAATAGGTTTTCGATATCCATTTGTCGAATGTGCCTCCGCTTTTTTTTTTCTTTTTAGCTATTGCTACGTTCTTGGGAGATGACAATTGATGTTTATGGCGACAAGAAGCACGAAATTTCCAATGTCGAAAACTATGTTCGAGTTCGATTGGAAAATCGTTACGATCGCCTTTTGTCGCGTTTATTATTTTTGCTTGAGGTATTAGCAGGGTTGCTTTTGTAGCTCCCTCTGATGGCGCATTTTATCGGCCTTTTTCGTGTGCTTTCATTCTGTGTAGCAGCAATGTGAAAAAAAAAAAAAGAATCTATCGTGAGATTTTGTTATTTCCCAAAGAGACGACCACCCAGTGTTTCAAACAAGATGGCGGCCAAAAAGATTAAAATCCACGCGCGCATCGAAGCAATATTAAATATAAAAAGAAGCAGCCGCAAGGAAAGCGCAGGGATAATTTATATTTCGTTGACATGTCGTTTACGATCTTTCGCAGTCCCCCGGACGCAATGCAATTTCGGACGCCTCAAAAAATCTCTGCGACGAACGCCGGACCTAATCGTTTCGCCCTCCGACCCTTGTATTAATTTTTTATACACAAAATTGGCTTGTCGATATTCAAAAGACGAATGCCACATCATTTCGAAACCCATTTTTCCATTCTCTTAATTAGAACCGAAGTTAACAAGCATTGAGAGGCTGTTGATTATTATCTTTTATTTTCCCTTTTCCAGCTTGATTATAAGGCGAGTAAGAAGAAATCGATGTAATTTCAGCAGATGTCGCTCGTTCGAACTAATCTCAAGAATGTGCAGAATCAACTATCATCTTGAAGATCGCCAATTAATTGATCTAATCTTCGTTCTCTCTGCATCGGCGTGTCATTCCACACCGTTGGCAAACAAGGCCACCCTGCGCACAAGATGGGAATGGCGCGCGTCTCAAAAATCACGTTGGAAGTGCACATTCATAGCCTTTGCGAATTCCTTCTGCGAGATGAAAGAGAAGGCTCGCATTTTTAGCAGTGAATTTTCATCGCACAAGTGAACAGTGGTTTTCATAAGACTGCTGTAAATACTCCCGTGCGCGGTAAACGGAGTGAAATAAAGACAAAAGGCCAGTCGCGAGTTGATCAAACGAAAAAGGGAGTACATAAATATGCAAAGCGAAAAGAATAAACGAAACTTGGCAATTTGTAAATTGCCACTGCAAAATTTTCTTTGTAGTGAAAAGGTAAAAAAGTTATTTATTTATCTTCTTCTTTTTTTTTTTTTTTTTTTTTTTTGTCAAATGTATAAAAACTCAAATTGAAACGGACGATTAATCTCTGAATACATTTTGACTTGACGGTCCCGGGAATACTAATTTTTTCGACAAAGTTTTTTTTTTTACTACTGAACTCGCGGCTCAAATTATCAGGTCATTTCACAGTCAGTTTTGCGAAAAATGGCAGAGACGTCTAACTTTTGTGATTTAATATGCAACACCCTAATAGAATTCTTAAGCAGCTGCCTAGGGTATTATGTCATTTAGCTTCCTTTGAGGATACACTGAGTTGTATCACACATAGAATACCAACAATGAGTTTAACAGGGATTCCGCCATTGGTTAGGTATTCATTAAATTTCGGCTTGATTTTAACTTTGAATGCTTCACAGCTAACTATAAGAGTCTTTGATTCTCTTGGAAGTCTTGAGTAATGAAGTACTTGCTCGATTATATACTCACGATAAGAAACTTCTCATGTGAGACTCTAATGATATTGAGCGTTTTCGGGCACAGTTTCTTATTAAATCCACGAAACTTCGGTCAAAGTTGGAAACATTTTTCTTGATGGTCCAAAAATTCTAATCCTTGTGACTATTTTCAAGAAGGCAATTCAGCAGATCAAATTCCTCCCGGTTCCGATCGGTTGAACCCGGGTCGAGCCAAATCTTGTCAATTATTTATGACGCTCGTTTCTAAATTGGTCCGTACGATCATTTAAACCTGTCATATCTTTTACACTTGATTACCCACTTAACTGCAATCATTGATACTCGCAATACCCAAGCAGACAAGTTAATTGACCTTGAAATTAAATTAAAAAACCATCGCTTAATCGAAAATTAATACATAAGACAGAAAAACAACAGCGCAGTAAAAAACACATGGCAACGTCATTTTCACCATTATTCGGAGCTTGATATATTTACCGTCGCACTGTAATCCCGAAATTGAATTTTCACCCTTCTAATCTCGTCTCGTGGAGCGCTCTAAAAAAATACACAAACCCTGAACTGGAAGCTTTGACACACATTCCTCGAGTATAATCAAAGGGCTTAATAGCATCTGCAGGGGATGTTAAAAGGCAGTACAATCAGGGCGCAATTATTGTTTATTATTAATTAGTGTAAAATAAGAATAGCGAGATTGTTATTGCGACGTGAAAAAGGGAAAACGAGAGGAATCCGGCGTTTCGTCTGACGTAAAGGCTTCGCCATAACACCTGACACCCACAACGTAAACCGCCCGCGTCGTCCTGGAGAGGCAGCGGACCCCTTTCAGTTTACCCGGCGTGCAAAGAATGTTTAATATCAGATTTCATACAGCCGAGGCAGAGCACAGCCCGGCACGTAAAAGCCGATATCAAACACGACGACAGCTTTGTTTCCTCGGGATAATCCGGTCGGGAATTCAGCCTGCATACCCGCGTTGTCTGCGCATCGTCTACATGTAGTCGCTCTTTCTCTCTCTCTCTCTCTCTCTCTCTCTCTCTCTCTCTCTCTCTCTCTCTCTCTCTCTCTCTCTCTCTCTCTTTCTCTTTCTCTCTCTCTCTCTTTCTCTTCTCAAGACTCGCGCGTGTCCCGATGAAAAGCTATATAAATGATGCGCGTATACGTTCTCAAACTTTGTTTCGCTTTTTTTCTCGTGTTGTCTCTCTGTTGTCTCTGCGTTTTCTTAACTCTTCTCCCTCTCCCTCCCTCTCCCTTATCTCAACAGTCGTATTTGTCTGCGAGAACACACCTCGGTCCAACTTTCCCGCTTCATCTTCGTCGCCTCAACCTTTTTGTCTCGTCAAGTAAACGCTGAAAAGCCAACGACGCGATGTCTCCTTACGTGCCTGTTCGACGATAAAGCTTAAAAACAGTTGCCGAGCCTTGTCACTTCTAGGCGCTCAAGCTTTTCGCGGCTCTTTCATTTCAAATCGCTCGATCGAAAACAGCACCTTGTCATTCTTTCCAGAGTAGCTATTTTGAGAGATTAGCATCGAGCGACGCGCGGAAAGGTTGTTTTGCAAAATCAACCGAAATGACGTCTGACGATGATCCGACAAAATTGTTAGGGAGAAACAAAAATTTTTTTTCTTATTTTCATGCTCTTTTCGATCAAATTTATTGCTAAAAATATGTTTGCATGAATAAACAAAATAACCAACGAAATGAAACATGTTTTTGATGAACTGTATTTTTATTTCAGTTTTTTGTTAATTGAAGTATTTGATACGGGATGAAATATTGTTTTTATTTGTTTTTTTTTTTTTTGTTTTTTTTTCAAGTTGAATATTTGAGAGAGGTTTATTTTTCATTTTGTTCTTCAATATGAATTTTTTCCCCCCAGAGAAACAGATGATTAATCAAGTCTTCCTCACAATGCTTGAAAACAATTGTTCCTTCTTCACGAGCATCGCTCTTTTGCGCGCAAATTATAATCCATCCTGGAGTATAACAATTATTGCAAATATTTCTATAATAATGCGCTCGCCAAGAGAAATACTGCTTGTTAAATCTAAAAGTATCTTCTAATTAATCCGAGCCAGATGCTTTCGAGAAAACGAATCGCAACTCGTTTCTCTCTCAGTGCAAACTATGACCGCATTTATCTCAGTATCATCTAGTACTCAAACAAAGCACCTTGGCAATAAAACTTAAAACGAACGTCTATCAGAGAAGGCGCATCATTTCGTCGAAAATATTTATACTGTTCAATCCAACTGAGACCATTCAATATTTCTTCTTAGACACAACGATCAAATCCAATGCATATTTTCAACAACGCTTATAGCTTCTCGAATTCATCGACTTATTAAACTGTAACGAAAAAAAAAATAAAAGAATTAAAGAAAGAAATTGCAATTCAATTACGGTTTAATACTCAGCCAATTCAAATTACCATCAGACACTTCAATCATTTCAAAAGTGTATCACATTTCCAAAACTCTGAGACAAAATTAATTAAAACTTTTGTTGCACGAGAGTTTATTACTCCAACTTTTTTATCCTCCCCGATATTTATTCTTTGCCTCAAAACTTCCGGCAACGACATTTTTGTCGTGAAATGTGATAAACCGAACAGAAACATGTTATAATTAAACGGATCGCTTGCACTTTGGGTTTCAGATGTCGCACATGGCAACTTCACCACCGAGGGACCATCGACCACCGAGATTCCCGAGCAGAGTGACGTTTTCATCGAGAGAAACGGCTCGACCGGGGGCGAGCTTCCGGTATCAACTGCGAAGCACGACGATCCAACGTACATGGCAGTTATGATTGGGGTGCTGACCGCCGTGATCCTTTTGCTGGCCGTTGCAATATTTTTGATAGTTTCACGACACAGACAGCGAAAGTGTTTTGCCAGTCCCTTGACTGGTAAAACTCCTTCTCATCTGGGTTCTACGTGCGCCACAGTTGAAAAAGGTGCTGCTCTCATGGCCTATACCTTGGACGACGATGATAGGTGAGAAATGGTCAATACAAAATAATATCATTTTAATTTTCTAAAATACATTCAAACGATTACACAAATGAACATTAATTTTTAATATGAAAACCTTTTTTGAACGAATATATTTAGCAGTATGTTTCTTGAAAGTTCATAATGTTGATACAAACTTTTACTTTGTTAATTTTTCTCGGTAGTTTTTAACAATATTTATCTTTCAATGAAGTTCAAAAGGAGAAATATTAATCAAAAGTCGCGCACAAAGAGAAAGACAGTTTCTTTCCCTTGGCCGGTCAGACGCCGAACGAGCAATATCGTCAAATAAAAAAAAAAAAAGATACGTCCTCGGGCAATATCGACTGTCTTAGAGATACGATATACTTTTTAATTTCATCACAAGCAGAGAAACTTATTTGTGGACTATTCTGGCAGGTACGCTGGCGCTTCGTTGCCGACCTTACCTCGGGATTTGGGCAACAGACAACTGGACATCGGCAAATTGGACGACTACCAGGAACCCTATCAGGCTCTCAAGTTCGCTCCCTATTACAGCTATAGCACGGTCGTTATGGAAATGCAAGACATGATGCTCAACAACAAACATTCCAACGTCAATCATTTAGGTATATAAATGGGACGAAGAAAAAAAGAGGCTCCAACTATTTGTGCGCTTGGAGCCTCTTTATAATCAGATCTACTCGAATCTGAATCAAACATTTCATTATAACGAAATTTCCGATTTGAATCAGCGCCAATGCCGTGCGCTTAAATTGGTCAATCAATAAGCTTGGTGAAATTACAATCGCCCATCGAAAAATCGCATGTTTTTAATTTATCAGAAAGTTGTTCAACAGTGGTCGCGTTCTATTTAGAGTTTAAATTTCAAACGAAGAATCAAACGAAAATTGTATAGCATTTTGTGTAAGTTGATGAATTTGTTTTGACTCAATATATTGAATTTACATCACCTTTTCAAAGTTATAAACTCAATTTGATTTAATTAGACCTTGTAACATTTGTGAAATTATATGTTCAATGCAACGAATGCGTTCGACCGCAATCAATACAAAACCCCCTTTTACTTTGTCATCCCCAATAGCAGTGTACGCGAACGGTGCAGTTGACACATCGTACGATTATGCGGTACCGGAACTCGGCACGGTACCTCTGCTCAACTCGGACGGTACCAACAGCGGGCGTGCCGCATCCAGCGCTGGCAGTGACCAGGACAGCATTTTTTCCAAGGTCCTGTCACGTAGCAACAAGCCAGACGACAAAAAGGTAAATTTCTTACTGAACACACACACCAACTTTGACTCGTTTTTTTGTTTATTTATATTACCGCGAGCAGTTTCGTATACTTTTTTGCAACTCGCAAAAAGCACTGACATTCGAGCGGCACACTTGTTTACGATTTTACGTAACAGATATTTATTGAATCCAGCTGACCATAAAATATCTCTACCAAAAAAAAGCTTCAAATCGAACACGAATGTTTCATTGCGAAATATGTCGGCGAAAAAAAAACCGTGTTTCAGTTCAATATTTTAACAGGCTGTTTTTTGTGTAAATTTATTTTTGGCTTTCAACTTTTATTTGGTAATTTGAAAAAATTGACGAGGAAAACAGAATGCGAATTTTTTTTTATGAGCGCTATAAAAGTGTACATTGTACTCGCCAAAAATTCATTGCAAAAGTGTAATCAGGATAAGAGTCAAGCGAAGGAAACGGAGATATAATAAAACAGAGACTCCGTTAATGTTTGAGCGAAAAATGGCACATTCGGAATCGGACAGGGGGATAAAAATTTCAATTAATAATTTAAATCAATATAGTTGAACGAACGTAGTCCATTTGAGGCAAATGTATGTCCCGCGGGCCTGCTAGCTGCTATTCCGTAGGCGGTGCACGAATAGCCGTATGTGAATCGATATTGAAAAAAAAAAAAGAGTAACGAAAACAGGGGAAAGAAAATATGTACAGTTGCCGATGTAAAATATAGTATCCCTAGTCACTTCGGTTGGCAGCTTTCGTATCATGGGTGTTCTAAATATTGTACAAAATTTATGCACCAACAAACGTATTATAATTTCCATTTTTCATCTCCATTCAATCATACGACCCGGAAATTATCCCAAAAGCATATATTTCATCTTTAAAAAAAAATACGAAAAATTCCTTCTCCGATAAAACAAAAATCGAACAAAAATTGTGTCAATTGTTTTCTTTTGCCCTCGTTCTTCTGTTAATTCCATTTACTTTTTTCCACCGTTTCTTTCATTTCCAGGGATATCAATTTTGGCATGTCATATTTTCTTTTTTTTTTCTCCTTGTCTCTTTTCCATTTTTTGATTCCATCGATATTTTTCATCTCAAAAAACATGTTTCTTTTTTCATTGAATTCCAGTTGGATGTCCACATTTTATTTCTATTTTCCATTCACATAACTTTTGTATACAGTGTGATTCATAGCCGCTATATAACTTAATATTTCTCACTCCGACAGAGCTTTATAACCGGCGCGCTTTTCGCAATAGAACCGGCGGTGTATTATTCAGCATAACATTTCCAAAACAATGACGCTTTAGACACTACCTAATACATTTTGATCAGCGAGGACAAAACTCGGACTTGAGAGTGAGTGCGGTGAAAATCAAAGGCCCGAAAATTTTCGTCTCCAACGCGCCGACGACCCTTTGAATAAATCTACGGGGGCCACGCGTGATTATCTTCCGGGCCACTAAACAGGAAAACAATAGTCGGGTTCGGAGGCCTATTCGGGTCGTCGGATATGGTCTACCCCGGAATGCGTCATTATTACGCGGTTCGCGTCACCCTAATGCGCACTGATTCTGCGGCTGGTAATCGCGTTTGGGCGAGCCGCAGCGGCGCGCGCGGAATGCCAGCGGCGCTAAAAAGTTTCGCCTCCGCGACAATTATTAACGATCCCCAGACAATCAATTGTGTACACTGTGTCGATTATGCCGTCCGAACTAACAAACGAATTCCCCTTTGCTCGATAAGCCGCTCACTCTCTCTCTCTGCGGCATATATGCAAAATTACTCGTCGGCGTCAATTACCGGTACGACTGAGCGTGATTGACGCACGACAACTCCACTCCGAACAGTCAAAACATGCCCGTTCTCCACTGTCTCATGCCAGATCTGGCCTTGATGTTTTCGCCGTCCACGTGTCAATCAAAGAGATCATCCGCGCGACGAATAAAAAAAATATCCAGCCCGCGCGAAAATTTTTTTTTTATCAATTCCATACGCATACTTCGGCTCTTTCATACCGCCGATCGATTTTGCAGATTCAATTAAATCCCATTGAGATATCATTATTTCATGGTTCGCCACAGCAAACACGCAAAAAACTTTTTGTCCGGGAACTTTATTCGATCAGAATTTGTTTTGAGCCCGGGAGATATGACGGAATGGCGACCTTGCCTCCCTAGAGAAAAAAAAGTAGAAACTTCGTTATCGTTTGTGTTCAGTTTTTCTTTCTTCGAGTAGTTTTTTTCTTTTTTTTCTTCCATTCGTATTTTAGCGACTTTCAAAATGTCACGAAAGCTACTTTGTTTTACTTTGTTTTCCAGGCTTGAGCGAAATTGATTAAATCATGCAAACTGCGGCTATCCGAAACTTAAATATCGGACTTTGACAGAGCAATCAGATTTGTCGTGGTCTCAGCAAATACCGACATTTTGTTCATTTTATGAAATCTTGATCGAAATGCTCAAATTGGGATAACGTGAAGACACTACGTCCTTAGCCCGTAAGCCAAAGTGCAAAATTCAATATTCAAATTGAATCAAGTTTTATCTTGGATGGGCTTGGCTGAATCCAATTGAAAGCACCACTTTGTAATCTATATATGTCTATATACTCGAATTTACAGTGCCAGATTTGCTCGAACAAAAATCCGCGGGGACGAGAAGAGTGTGCTGACACTAATCTTCTCATAAGATGAATGGCTATTGAAAAACTTTCATCCCAATTCTTTTTACCAAAAGATAATAATAACGTATCAAAACATTTATCAGGTTTCGGATCTTAACAAGCGCAATTGTATTACGCGAATTGTTCATAAATGTCAAAAGAGAGGATTACCATAAGAAACATGATATTCCTTCAGTCGAGAGCTGTGTCAATGAATCTGAGATAGCGATCGGTAATGAGCCTTTGAATCATCGCCTGAGAATCAATTTCACGACAATGTTGTTCATTTATTTATTCTTCAGTTTATTTTTTGTTTATCAATCTTATAATAAATTTTCTCAATGTCGAAGAACGGGAAAAAATATGTTACGCCCCGTTATCAAACGCACGATTTATATTACTAGAAAGTGTATGCGCGCGATGATAAATCGACGACTCCTATTTATAAATCTAATTTTTCAATTATCGATGGGAGATAATTTAATTTCAGCCCAGTTGGTTCGGACGAAAGAAAACAGGGGGGGAAAAAAAAAGTCGAAAGCCACGGCGCGCTCAATCAATCGCAGCGAATTTTTTTTTCGGTCCGAGTCACGTCGTTTAGCGGCGTATTACTTATTAACACGTGCAACCAGTTATCATATTATCGCAGACGAAACCGGGCGCGACTAATAAAACGCTATCGCAACGGCTTATCTCTTGCTGTCAAAATTCTTTAGCCGGGCGTCCCGCTAAAGCAACCTGACGCATCGGCCTCGCCCTTCTATATCGAGTAACATCTAAATGATTCGCAGACTCGTTTCCGTTATTAATTATTTCATAGCGAGAGTCGCGCCTCGATAATTTTGCGAGTCCCGGAGCTAATATCTCGGGCGATATTATACGACTCAATCGGGGGCCCAACAGGACATAACTCACGCGATGACGTCGATCGTATATATATATATATATATACATATATACAACGTCGAACTCGTGGTGTGCTTTATAAGTTGGCGCTAGCGTGCCGCTCGATCGTGCATTATCGTGTGGAAACCTGCACGAGGCCAACTCTCATGTGTTCTTGTGTGTTACAGTCGCCGACGCAACAGGAGGTGCTTTCAGCCCTGAAGAAACGCCTGGAACAGACGAGCGTGCCGCTCTTCCCACGACATCGCCTTCGCATGCTCTCGAAAATCGCCGAGGGCTCGTTTGGATCGGTACTGATAAATACTTTCAGACGTATAACTCACTTATTAAAGCTTTCTCGCGCCCCGATCAATTCGATAGTTTTGCAAATAAACCGAGAGTTCCCGTTGGGCTCCGCCCAGTCTGTTCGCGTAGACCAATGCTAATTATTCGACTTAATTTATGCCTCAACTTCTACTCCTTGTAGGTGTGCACGGTTTATGAGTTATTGCAAAATTCTCTGTCAAATTCATGTCAAATGATTTCTCTTGTTTGCATACGTTGAAATTTATTACTGCAGTTCTTTTCATTATTTATTACATGACTCGTTTATTTGTTTGTTTTTGCTTTTTGATTGTACCTTTTTTGTTTTTCTTTTTTTGTTTTTCATTTTTTTTCTATTGTTTGTTTTTCTGCTAGTTTTTTCGTTCGATAAAGTTAAAAATAATTGTATACCGTTATCAAAGTTGATTTGTCTACGGTTATTTATTTTAATGAGCATAGCGATGCTAAATGATAAAATAGTGCATGCAAAGAATGTAATATCATCTGGAGTGTCGTTTCTTAAACGACTTTATTATGCTTTTGCAGGTATACGTCGCGGAGGCTGAGGGGATCCCGGAGTACGGCTCGACGAGCACTCTCGGTAAAAGACTCGTAGCCGTCAAATTTTTACTGCCGGATGCCAGTGAAAAACAAAAGTAAGTAACGTCATACATAGAAGTGTATTTGCATTTATTTGACGGTGTTATCGCGTTCGATTGATCTTGCGAAACGTGTCGCAGTTGTCAATAAAAATAATTCTATGCCTGCAAAAAAGCACTTTCATATCCCGGTGAAAAGAAATATTCTCTCCAAAAATTTAATACAGTTCATGGTAATTCAGAACATTTCTTTTTCCTTTTTAAAATTCGGTACATTATAATCTCTACCTTATACAACTTTTCGGTAGGGGGTATCTCTAAAATCTGATACATATTTTAAGTTTAGACTAAACTTTATGCAAAACTGAGAGAAACAATACGGTTTGAGAAAAGTCGACAGGTTGGGTGTAACGAAAAATGTGCCTGGTGCAATAGTGGCCACCGAATACGTCAAAATAAATAGTAGCGAGATAGTTTATCGGGGCTACTATTTGGAATGGCATTCGGTTTCTTTTTCGTGCGCCGGCTTTGTGGATTCGGACGAGAATGGCCCGGCTTTCGAGGCAGACGTCGCAGTATCACGAGGACGATTATTCGTTCGGCTATCTCGACATAGACATCAGCAAAAAAGGCCAGTTTGATTCTTTAAAACGAGCGCATTTGAATACAATGACCGTGAGATGCGGCTTGATGCTGCGCATCGTCGAGTAATACGACCTCGCGCAGATCTCCCGCGGATGACAAAACGTTCTTTCCCCGAAGCCAACTGTCTCGTACGTATCGAACCAATTGGCTTCGTGCACGTGATACATTATTATGACGCTAACGAACAGTCTATTGTTCGGTGTTGGTTTTACAAATTATCACCTCCTCCGGCTCTGTCGCTTTTTTTTTTTTTTTTTATTTTTTGTAACTTTACGACATCAACGTTCAAATCAACTCTGTTCGCAAAGATTTTTATCGAACTTTAACCTAGTTTATCGTGCAAATAAAACTTGAAGAGTAAGAAAATGTGAATTCATGATGTAAAAAGAAGATATTTGACGTATAAAGGAAAGAGAGCAAATCAAGAGAATTTCAAAACGGGCAAACAATGATTTTCATCCGTCTAAGAATAAAGAGTGAATTTTCTCTGGTTTTAATCTTGCTTGGCGTCCCGGAGGCCGATGGGAAAACATTTCGCAAACCTGGCAAAAACATCTCGGCTCGAGAAAACTAAAATCCCTCATGGACAAAAATATAAATCAATTCATACTACATTCATAGCATATATATTCATCATAGCAAATTTTACTTTTGCGGTACATATTCATATGAGATTGTTCTCATTGAGAATGAAGGTGGATAATTTTTGCTATTTACATATATTATAGGAAAATGTGCATGCAAATTTTTATTTGTCAAAGAGTAAAGTGATTTAACAGTTGTATCTCTATTAGAAAATATACATGCAACATTCTTCTTCTGGAATTCGGGACATGTTGCGATAATAAAAAATATGTTACAACAATTAATTAAAATCTCAAATAATTAGATTTAGTGTCAAATATAAAATTATTTAAAGATTCTATAAAACTAGGCGCATTTATGAATATAATTATAAAAATAAACAACTTTTAAATTCTATATTTTTATGCGTGATATATATATGTTATTATTTAATATTAATACTGTTATTAATATTAAATTAATTAATAAATAAATATGTTATTATTTAACATTAATATTTTTACATTTCATATTTTAAAACGGTTTTTATTTTCATTGAGGTTCTTCAGAATAATTTGTAATTATATTTTACATATTTTACATGTCTCGCAACAAAGAACCAATGCAACAGGCGTATTACTTTAAGTCTCCCGAACGTTTTAAATTGTAAATAATCCGATTGCAAACAAAAATCACCAAAAATAAAATTCTTACAAAAATATAAAAAACGGCTATCAGTAAAAAAATGATGAAAAATAATTGACCAGCGAACCGGAGGGTTTAAAGATAACCCCTGCGCAAATCCTGGAAATTTCAGCTATATATTTAATCTGAGTGAATTATCATCCTTATTAATCCTTACTAATAATAAATTTTAAAATAAGATCGACTGATCTGAAACAGGATTAATTTTGACAACCTCTTGAATGTTTTCGATTATATAAATTTTAAGTTCCGTTGGATGTTTATGTAATAATTTTGAAAAAAAAAAATATAAAACTTGGTAAATGTTTTTTTCACTGTGGTCTATATAAACTGTCAACAATGGTCTATATTTCCAACTGAAATATATCCGGGCGAAAGAATGTTTAACATTTTTATAAAATAATAATTTGTTATCTACACGGTTGGTTTATATTTTTATTCGTGAGAGGTGTTGTTATAGTTTTGTTTCATTAGCTGTGCGTGATCAGAGGTGTTTTGATATACACAGGGGAACAGTTTTGCGCCAGTGCGAATGACAAGCTAAAAATGATTTGAAATTGTATAACTTGTCAAAGAGCTGGTATTCCAGTCGGTCTAATTAGCTTGAATTCCAATGAATAGTTTAATCACGACGCTGCGAGGCAAAAAACGCCCGCCGACTTCGTCGCTTCATTGAAATGGGAAATGCGCGCCGGGCCGAGAGTGGCAAACTTTGTTGCGATTCCATAAAGTCGGGACATAACGAAATTTGTATAACTCGCGTCGGCAGCACGAAATTCCGCCGGCGATTTTTCCTCGAGCGCAAAATATATAGACAGAAAATGATAAGCGTGGTTTATGGGCCAGCCGTGACCCGGGACGAGGGGACGATCACTTTCGTAAGGTTGATTTTCAGCCCCCTTTTGTTGCACCATATTGCTCGGGCCTTCCTTCTTTATTCCAGCCCCGTATCACCGCGGAAGTCGCCGACGAGAGACGCGCTATCAATTTCTCCCGGGCATCCGCGTCACTGAACTTAAACGCCGGCGCAAATTCGGCACCCGTAATCTTGACGCTGAGGGGTGCGCCGCAGCGTGAATTTTATGATTATTAACTCCCGGGCACAGGGTATATTCAAAGCGCCCTGTGTAACGAGTTAAACGCCTGGCATCGCAAATATCGTGAGATAAAAATAATTGTCACTCTATTGATCTACGTGACTCGGTTTTCCAAGACAAACTTTGCTGAAGATTTTACGCTCTGATTTTTGCCACGGTGTCGAGCATTTTCGAATTATATTTTTCATGTCTAACAAGACGTTTTGATTGTTTGAAGGAAAAAATGAAAAACAAACACCGCTTTTTAGACAATGCTTTTGGTCAACTTTGAAAATTTCCAAAGTTTACCTTGGAAATATGATTTTCGATATATATATGAAATTTTGTTATTTTATAAAAATGCAATTGAACTTGTTATACGACATTTTGTTGTGTCATTTTTTTAATTTTAGTAAATATATCTTGGAAGATGCAAATAAACTTTATGTTTATTTTCAAAATGATGTCACACGGCTTGATAAATTCGAAACGGTGCGATGTAAGATTATACTCTATTTACGATAGGATTATTAAATTTGCAACTCAACAAATAGAAGTAGAGTTTAGATGCGAATCGCGACTTCGGCGTACCCGAATGGCCCACTTTACATAACACGAAATTCATCGTAGACCAATGTCATGCTGTGCGCGAATTGTATACAAGATTCTCGGTTCATGGGTAATCGATATAGCAAGTGTTTTGTTAACACCGACGTCAGGATTTCCACGCGAAACTATATAGATTTTGTGTGCAATTCGATTACAAATTCTCGGTCAGCCAATGCTGTGAGAAATTTATTTGTTCGAAAATAAAACTCCTCCAATCTTGTTTTTACAATCGATTTGTTCTATAAAACAAAAATAATGAAACAAATATTATCATTCACTTCAAAAGTTGTTTTCCTTCGAAAACTGAGGAATATAATTAACTAAAAAATCTTTCATAAATATTTTTGAAATAATACTTCAAAAGGCGATACTTGGAAAGGATTCGCGAAACTTCTGACAAGTTTATGAAAACAATTTTCGCAGGAATTTTAATTATAAAGAATGAAACTGAAAATATAGTTGAAGCAGGCTGCTTTTAACTAGACGGATACATAGCATAATCTCATCAAGATAAATATGGTCCAATGAAGTCTTGTCACTCTACTTGTAACTTAACGGGGATTTAATTCGTCGTTTATTACCAAATGGAGTCAGACGTGTTTTATTAACACGATGCTCGTGAGGTAAGATTTCAACGACAACATCTTATCTGAAACCGCTGATTTTATTGGTCAAGATTTTTTTGTTTCGTTAAAATGAAATGAGTTCTGAAAGCGGTTAGTTTATGCAAAAGAATCTAATCGAATTTAATTTTTGCATCGATATACATAGATTGGTCGGATTAAAATGTCAAACAAAAATGTAAAACTTAAATAGATATAAATCTAGATTTTCTTCATTAAAAACGTCTTTGAGATATCTATGAAATTTATTTTTCTAAATCGTAAGACTCGAGCTTTATAGATTAATCAAAAGCAATTTATTTATTTTTGTTTGCATCCTTTCGATTTTCCGTTTCGATGAAATGAAAACTAAATTGTTGTCCTTGGGGTAGCGCTCAAGAGAATTGAATTCCGTTTTCATTTCGTAAAAACAAAACGAACCAACTTACAAACTAAAAGAAACAAACTTTACTATCCAATTATCAAACCTGAGATAACAGGTCTTAGCCCACGCGGTTAACTTGATATAAAAGTCAGCGATTACTCAATCTAAAAAAATCCTATTTATCTGAATAAACGTCCTTAAATTTTGTTCTCGTTGCATCTCAAAATGAATGACCGCGCAGAATGTTTTTCATTACGCGGATTCCGAGAGAAATTTACAAAGCTGGAGATTCACTTTGAGGTAGGACAGAAAAAAATCGTTAACCCTGCGCCTCCGTATTCTGTTGATTACAGCGAAATTGTTACATTGCGTCAACGTGAAACTCTGTACGAATGTATAATTGCGAAAACGTGAAAATGTTTATTAACTTGTGTAGCGCATCCCATTCTCAGAAACAAAATACACCTCACAAACATTTGCAGAACAACTTTTTTAGTTGGCAAATGTTTTATTCTCAGTTTTTTTTCTACCCATTTTTTAGGGTCAAATTTTGCAATCTCAACACACATCTGAATATGTGAAGTGATAAAAAAAAAATCATTTTAGAATCTGAAAAAAATTGCAAGTCAAATGAATTGCTCTCATAACTTTTAATCCCAATATTATAGGCTGGACTTTCAAAGGGACATTCGGATTCTAGCAGCGCTGGAGGATAGTAATATCGCGCGGGTTCTAGGAGCCTGCTACTTCGAGGAACCGTTTTGCGTAATGATGGAGTATTTGGAACACGGTGATCTCTGCCAATTTCTAAAAACGCACATCACTGCCGAGGATGCCCATTCGATGCCTATCGGGGTCAAAACACTGAGGTAAGTGACCGGAACTTTCCAATACAAAAAATTCAGCTTCCAATTTTTGCTATTCAGTGTCTACTTTGCGGAAGTAATCAGAAACTCGAATTAAATTTTCATTTCGAATTTCAAAATTAATATTAAAAAAAGAGATACGATAGTTGTACCTATAACCGATATCAGTACCCATTATTAATATATTTCATCTCTTCATTTATATAACAAAATGGAAATTGTTGTAATATTTCAGCTGTATAATAAAACGTTATTGAAAAAAACATGTCGATGATAGATGCAGCTATTGATAATATAGATATACAAATACCTTACAAATAGTTTCTTTGCAATGATACACAATTTGTTTAAATTCCTGATTTTCGTTGGATAATCAAATCGTCGATACGAAGCCCAACTATCGATGTGGCTTCGAAAAATAAGTCTTGCAATCTCAACTCGAACTCAGAGACTGAGAGTAGTAGCGGTCGGAAGTCAGTAAGAAGAAGTTGGAATAGTTTAGAGCTTCAATTAGTTCTGCGGCAGCTTTTCCCTGCGGTAATACCGATATCGGTTTTCGTTTCAGTTTCAACTGTCTCATCTACATGGCGGCGCAAATCGCGTCAGGAATGCGCTACCTAGAGAACCTGAACTTTGTACACCGCGACCTGGCAACAAGGTAAGACCGGGCGGCTTGTTCATCTCCCTGGAAACGAAATGGCACGTCAAACATTTTTTACGCCGCATCTGACGGCGCTCACAATCCATGAGATTGCTTTGTGTATTACGAAAGTAATATGAGCGACGCTACACCTGCATGATTTTATGTTATTTTTTATTCAGCCGCTGGAAAATAAAATTCCGGATGGAAGTCATTTCTTACCGCGCCACTCATAAGACGTCCTTTGATATTTCTATCTCCGCAGATATATAACATTTTAAAACAGAGCGACCGGGAAATGACTTCGGGGACCCAAAAAACAAGATCCATGCCGAAAATTACATCTGGCGAGTTTCGTCAGATCCCGCTGCTTTTGTACATAATAACTCGCGAAAACTCACGACTTAAGCTGAATTAAAAGGCGTTTGATTCTCGACCTAATGAGGTAGTTCGTTACTAGAAGTGCGCGTGGAATATTCATTACGATTCCCAGAAATCTGTCATTAAGACAAAGATTTGTCATTGGAAAATTTGTCGGAGCGCGAAATGTATGAAGCAGTGAGATGGAAATTATATAAAAAAAAAAAAAAAAAAAAAAAAAAAAAAAAAAAAAAAAAAAAAAAAAAAAAATCTGCAGGAAATATAATGAATGCGACGAGCGTGCGAGAGCGCGATCATTTTTTATGCGAAGGAAAATATAAAACAATGGACGAATGACAAACAATTAGTCTTTTCATTAAGCGTTCTCTTATCGCTGAGCGATAGAAAATGGCGCGAGTATACCTCCGCAGATCTGTTTATTTTAATCGCACCTCCTGAGGCGGGTTCGTTTTATCGCGCGAGAGAGAGATTAGCTTTTCATCTGTAGTTTTCATCAAAAGTTGAACGACACCAGTCAAATTCAATAAGAGAGAGCACGGGGATCGATTTTCGGCCAGCAAATTAAATTATTTCACCCGCGAGTGTGTTTCTGTAAGCCCAAAACAAACATCAGTCTGCGACGCATCAAACCGCAAGGGAAATCATTGAGCGAATTCGTTAACAGCAACAGAGCGCTGGTCTCAGGTCGCGCGAACAGTAATTAGACGCATGCAAAGGCCGAGCTCGCTGAAAATTAGCACGCAAATTCGTTCGCAAACTCGTAAAAGTGGTTCGCTTTTAACTTTCCATATAACATCCGCCCTTCTCAAAACAAAAGATTTGCGGCGATTTGAAACATGCCAATATCTGCTGTTCAAACTTTTAACCATTGTTCCATCATAATTTAATAACTGAAAAAAAATACACGAACAAAATTAATGATTTTCATATTCAAGTTTTGTTTTCAGTTTGCTTTTGTGTAACTAAGTAATTATAATTTTAATTTTCAATTCAATTTCAGGAAGGCTTTTGAATCGAGCAAGGATTTGATATACGAGATGAATTGTTCAAAAATTTGAATACAGAAAACTGGTTTTACGAAAATGGGTAAAAGTGATTTGAGAAAAAAAGAACAAGTTTTAACTGCATTTTAGAAAATCTCGCGCGGACGTTAACGTATCGTGTAATGACTTTTCGCTTTCAACTTTTACGAGTCTTGATAAATGCGCGCATATGCTTTATGTGTCTCACGCACACAATTTCGTAACGCGTATACACCGGTAGTAAAGAGTCACAGTTATTGAAATGCAGAGCTCATCTTGTTCGAATCGATACGACGGTGTGCGCGCGAGGATTCCATAGTTTCCGTTGCAGTGTTTCTCATTGATGGTTCGTCGTAAATCTTGATATAACACGCCGGGCTATGCCGCAACCATTACACTAGACTTTGCAGCGTGGCAGATCGCGGTATAATTTGATTGCCGAATTAGTAGCATCGCTAATTCCCTTGAACAAAATCCCTTCCACCATTTCGGTCGCAGAGAATATTTGTGCCACTCAAAATTCATGAGTATCATTTCGATGAGAGGCAACCGTAAAATCGGATCTCCTCTGACCAGGAAGATATAACTTTGACGATATAATCCCAACGGTAACGATCGCGCGATTTTTCGAACGAAAAAGCACCTCTGGTTTAAGGAAGGTCGAGTCACTTTTGAATTCGGAGATTTCGCCACTTGACAATTTTTATACCTGTTTGACCCCATCATTTAATCCCACCAATCGCAAAATCAAATCCTGCAAAATATTCATGCATTCATTGGGAAATACTTTTTGCCTTGGAGGTGAGATCAAACGTGGGATTCAAGTGAGAAAAAGAGAAAGAAAGATGACGCGCAAAAATGGAAAAGTTGTCAGTATCAATTAGTTGGGACGCGATAAGCTCCAAAGGTGTAATGAAAAATACGACGGGCGCGCGATTATTTACGAGTTTTGATGTATGATTCACGGTTGCCTTTTTTTTTAATGGCATGTGATTCGCTCGGCGCGAATAAATTCAAGTCTGATAAAGCCTGCGGCGCGTCGTAACCAAAGTCATCGGTTTTCCATAAAGTTGCCGATACCGACAGCGTCCAGACTGGCGCGACGTTATTTCGCGCAACATAACTCGCAAAATATACTGTATAATTATATATGGCCCGCAATTTCATTTCGGCCCAGGTAATGCGCCGGAGGTATATATATATCCGCGATTTCAAACGCCCTCGTATCTCATTTATTACCTTATTCAAAGCTCTTTACCTCGCGACTTTATTACACCTCTAGGAACCGGTAAAAAGCTCTCACTCTCCTCAAACTTTACCATTTCCATGAGTTCGTGCGTATAAAATCGGAGAAGGATTTTATACCGCACCGTATATAATTTTATTATTTATATGATTTTTAATGAAAACGCTTTCTAGTAGAGGCCATCTTCTTCTTGGTCGATCAATTGCAAAGTTATATACCTCTCGTCGTGGAAACGTTGTGCCATCGCCTAATATTCAAATTTACAGAAACCCTTAAAATTGTTTGCTCAGTCTAAAAAGTTTTTCTGTCTGTATAGTTTGGCGCCTGGAAAATCCTCTCAGCGAGCACAGAATTTTGTCAAAGTTGCAGTCTCTGAAGTGTCGTTGGCGCGACAACAAGTGGACATAATTTCGGATTCGCGAGAGAGAGAGAGAGAGAGAGAGTGAGGAATCTTATTCCCAGTCGCAAAAATAGTCTCATCTGAAATTCGCGCGACTCTCCTTTCCTCCATCTTTACATAATTACAAACAGTTGCTGGCTGCACCAGTGTTGTAGGCATCGCCCGGGCTCACTCGCAGACTCTCTCGCGCCTTTGTTCCGACTTTAGTTACAAATGGAGAATGGGCTTACCTCATCCTCTCGCTTTCGCCCCGGCTTTACTCTCATCTTGCATCGGCTCTTTCCGCGCCAAGTACCTGCCGCGGCACACAGTGCCCGACGGCCGTTCAACTATACCCAAATCCCACACTCCACGCCGCGACATCGCTAAATCCCGTTCATTCATTATGCAGTCATATGAATATTTGAGTCGGCCAACTCGTGTTCGCCAATAAAAACTCGCTCTCCTCCTCGTTTTATCAGCTCGCAAAGTACAACTCAAATGTTCATTTTTGAGCAATTCAAGTTTTCCGCCTAATGAATTTGCACGACACATTTCAAATGTATTACGCGCGGGCTCTGAAATATTCAAACCGCCGCTACCAGCTTATTCCCATTGTGACAAAACGAGTCATAAATATTAAATACTCATTTGGCGCGGGGGAGGCGACCGAAAAAAAAAATATACGAGTTGCCCGGTGATGAAGATCATTTTTCCCTCGCATATCATTCATAAATCATGCAGTTAATGCACGATTTATTATCCACGTTAATTCTGATTAAAGCAATCCTGCTTCGACGGAAATTGCAATTATAAATATCGCATAATTCTGTTGACCACTCGAATCTACTGGACTAGTTAATGAATTGGGACGATATGATGACAGAGACTGAAGTGCGTCATTAAGGTGTATCAGCTCGAGCTGTCGATTTGAATGTACCCTCTATGTGTATTTTGTCAAAGTTCTCGACGAGAGGATTTAATTTGATTCAATCCACATGTAAGATTCGTGGACTCGCAAAATCGCTTGTGGGGTGTTACACATCAGGCGTTGGTAACCAGCTAGTCAACCAATCAGAATGATCGATAAAGCGCTGCTAATTACCTAGAGGCAGTGCCTCGAAATTGGTGCTTTGTCTCGTCGGTGAAATTAATTGATTCTATCCAGTCGATAACTGGCTGCCTTGTCTCGCTATTTGGCTGCTCGAGATTTATTAGTAAGAAGGGTCAAATGTAACCAGGCGCAGAACGAGAAATTAGTGACCCTTTCGTTCCCAAATAACATTAATCGCGTCCCTGGCTTTCACTGCTTTCTATGCATCTATACCTGCTGCTCGCCTATTATAGATCACTTCGTTTTCACAACAATCCAACAACTAATGTACTACATTCAAACTTTCAAGATATAAACTTGAATGAAATTAACTTACGACCGAAATAAAATGAAAAAAAAAAATAGATGACAAGAAAAAAGGAATTCCAAACAGCGTAGTAACTTTATTTAGCCGATTGGAGGATAAAAAAAAGTTGTGCGTATATCGCGGGGAAAAAAATATGGCTTGTCTTGCGCGTTTCGGCGTTATCACGCGCCATGAATAAAAGATTCGGGGCGCGCGTAAATAAAAAAAAATCACCCGCACTCGTAATTTCACGCATGCCATAACAAAGAATTCTATGTATCGATACTTTTTTTTTTCGTCCCGCCGATAGTTCGGTATTTCGAACTTTTCAACCTTGCGATGAAGCAAGCTCTATGACCGCCTACCAAGCACCGTTTCGGCTTCCGGTCTGCCGCATGCACAGAATGCACATATGCATGCTGATACGAAGCCTCCGCAATGTGCCAGTGCATGCCGCGTCGGATGGGCATTGATCCTGACCCTTCAAAATACATTCTCGCGTTGGGGTAAAAAAAAAAAAAGAAATCTCAGCTATAAGACCAAGATCCCTGAGTTAAAAATTCATATATGGCTCTATAAATAACTCAGATATATGACACATAAATATGGCCATATATGAATTTTTTTCATTACAGGAGAGGCCGACATTATTTTATTTCATAAAACAACGAGAACGAAAGATATGACTTTCAAAACCAAATATGTAACATGTGTTTGGACACGTGTAATACATGTGGAACAGGTGTCTCACTCGAATGTTAAGCACTTTCTCATTTACATTAATGGAAATTGTTTCAACACTTTGTCCCATCAGTGAAAACGCGCCACCTAATATCCAAAATTTGCATTTTCATTTTCAAATTGCACAAGTAGACCTTTGTGTTTTTTGTTTGTATTATTATCAAATGACTTACACTATTTTCATTTCAGAAATTGTCTGGTCGGGAAAGCTTATCACATAAAAGTATCCGACTTCGGCACTGACAACGAGCTCTACACCTGTGACTATTACCGAGTCGATGGCGACGCTCCCCTGCCGATACGATGGATGGCCTGGGAGTCGCTATTTTTAGTACGATAATTTGATTAAAGTTTACTTCAATAAGAGGAACGAGTACACAGAGAGTAATGAAACGTTTCTGTCTCCAGGGTAAATATTCAACGAAGAGCGACGTGTGGGCCTTTGCGGTGACGCTGTGGGAAATTTTGAACCTGGGCAGAAGAGTACCTTACGAGCACTTATCCAACGAAGAAATGGTACAAAGCTTGCGGACACTGCACCGTCAAAGCGACAGCAATGCAAACGACTGCAAGGACGAGGGAGCACTTTTCGAGTATTTGCCCAAGCCAACCGCGTCATCCAAAGACATTTACGACCTGATGGTCGAGTGCTGGCGTCGAGTGGATACTGAGCGCCCGTCGTTCCGCGAGATCTCGCTATTTCTGCAGCGCAAGAACCTCGGCTACGCACCAACTTCCTGATATTAAGAGACATATCGTCGCGTGACGATATCTTTTTGATTATGTTCAATGGTTTTACTCCGATCTAGAACGACAAAAAACAATTGTCAGATTGTTTTATTGAATTAAATCTGTTTCAGTTCGAGTATTCGATTATGCGGAGATGTAATTGGAATGAAACGAAAAAAAAAAAAAACACGAACCAATCGTAGTTTTTTGTTCTCCTCTGCTTACTCGAGCAGAATTTATCGAAAGGCGAGATTTTAAGTAAAATCAGTGGGGAAAAAAGTGTATAGCATCACCAATCGGATATTTGAATTGAAAACGATAGGATCAATCGAAGAGAGGGATTAAGGTCGGCAAGTTTGCTATAGAGGTCTCGAAGTTTGAATAGGCTAAGCGTGTATAGCTGTAAGTCAGATATCGGTGTTTTTTACAAAAAAAAAAGTTAAAGAGAATAAGTAGTATTAACGAATCAAGTCGTAATTGCTTGTCGGAGCAACGTTTAACAGCCACGAGCCATTTGCTAGCTGGTAAGAGGATGTATGCAGTGTACTTGTTCACTCGCCGATAACGTTAGTTAATTATTGTATTTTCACGTTCCTTTAACTTGAATGTTAAAAAACAAAAACATAAAAAAAGCAGAAAAAATGTTTAAAGACAATGCTCGGTTGTGAGGAGTTGTAAAATTAATACCTAATTACGATCACTGCTAATTAAAGCCAAATTAGACGTTCGCTTTGAACGTGCGCGCAATGTTAACGACCAGGGATAAAAGTCAGCGTAAATAAAACCGCATTTTTTTCTGCACGTCTAAAAATAAACACACAGCAGCCCGCACTGCCGTAAAACACGACACCGTTTGCAACGGCCGTTGAATGTCCCGAAATATTGCGTCTATAAACTGTTCTAATTGGATCCGCGACGATACGTTGACTTTTTGTCCAAGGTAAATTCAGCGTTCCTAGAAGCGTTTTGTTCTACACATTCCGAATCGAAGGGATTGATAACTCTGATACTGCTTGGCACGCGAGAGCATTGTTCCTTGTAAATAACGCGGCGCACTTAGTGCTTACGTCTATTTTATAAATAGAAAATGTCGGACATATATACTTAGACGAGAGAGAGCGAACCGTTGTAAAATGATTTTGTACACACTCGAGTTCATTCATGATCCAGCGAGGATCGTACAAAGGGACACTATTTTCACTACATCTGCATGAAAAGACGAGAAGGGTATGTAGTCGATAACAGGCCACAACCATCGTACGAATAATAAATAATCAATCCACACAGCTCCGCTACGTATCATCGGTTACGGCACATCATGAGATTAATTTTATATCATAAATTGATGAGAATGATATATTTATTGTAAATATTCGTCTTCTTTAAGGATACGAAGTGAGGGCATATCCCAAGCACACATGAATGTAGAATAATAAAATCATTTGACCCGGATTGACTCTGAAGTTGTGACATCAGACGTACTTATTCCATTATCAATCTTCACACAGCAATATTCGATGGCAAACACTGCTCATTGAACACCCAAGATGCGCTTCCAACGGAACGCACTTATCAACGGCATTTTAATTTTGTATAGAAAGCATTGACCTGAACTAATCATCCGCAAGTGTGAGTTTTGTCGCGTTCCAAATGAGCAACGATTACCATCTGATTTGCTATTCAATGAAGGCAGTGTCAATCTGGATTGAACAATATTTAAGTTAAGCTTCATCATTGTAACTATTTTCTGAAGCGCCAACATGTATCTATTGAAAACGAAATATCGATGGTATTGGAATCATCCGAAATAATGAATGGTTGACATATCGGACGTAAATTATTTTTTGAATGCTCAGTTATTGCTCTCGGGCAATTAACGCTGGGACGTGCGAAGAATCTTAAATCTGAACCGAGGGTGATTGTAAAAAAAAAAAAAAAAAAAAAGTAAGGGTAGTGCACATTGTGAGAAACGAAATTCTCACAGGATGTTATCGTTATTGTATTAAAGATACTATTTATGTATAAAAGTCAAGGTATATCGACTATGTAAGGATTCAGTTTAGGTATAACTCATAAATTAATGTACGTTTATTAAAGTGTAAGCATGACGCTGCCTTTGGCTGTATTGTTGCCCCCGTTGCTAGCAAGTAACTCACTTGTCTACTCATGTGATAATTTGTAAATCTCTACGTACCTACCTACTCATATCTAACATATACACGAATTATAGAGCACGAAAATGAGAGGAACATGAAAAATTGGCGTTTTCCAAACGCAACGATCAAGTTTTTTCGGCAAACGCTTTATATTCTGAACCTGCAGTTTGTTTTTCACTCTTGGGTGCCTCTGCTCCTCCAAAGCCGCTCATCTTTCCGAAAAAATTGTTTACCAACTTTGGATCGCATCAAGAGAACGTGTGTCAATATTTTGAAATAGACAATTGTACCGTCGCGATGGGCGTAATTTATAATCTAAAACGATTCTGAAATTTGTGTTTATTTTTGTACTACGTATGACATATCTTGTAACTGAATACTAACGATTGTGCTTGTCACAATTTAAATAATTATATGAAACGGCTTTGATCGAGGACTATACTTTGAAACTGACCGTACGGTATAGGTGCACACATAAAATTATAGGAATTTATTACCTCTGTTCAATTACTAGATAAACTGTGACCTACAATGTATATTGTTACAATTGCCGACGTGTGACTGCATGAAATGTCATCAGCGTATCAATTGGTAATTACAAAATAAATCAATCGTAGTGTACCTCTCGGTTGCTTTAATTCAATCACTGCATTTCCAATGTATTCGACAATCATGCTTGCGCTCTAGAGACTGAAAAATTGGTTTTCATATTTAATCGAAATCGATTGTGTACTTCATTTGCGAAAAACTCGGATAATTAGATTAATGCGAGTGTAACGTAGAATTTTCAATCGCTTTGTATTAATTGTAAACGTAATGGAAATTCAATGAAATTGATATGAGTGTTTGTATCATTTGTGATTCATTTCGACTGCCAGAGAGATAAACCTTTGGCAAAAATAATGCGAACAATATAAAAGCGAAGGACAATTGATTATCAAGATACCTTAAGTTAGGAAATTGAATATATCATTATATACAGGGTTGGCAGAAACAATTTGAGTGTGAAAAATGAAATGAATTTCTTTTTGTAAATTAATTATTCATATTTATGTTTTATAATAAGTTTTCGTATAAGTCTTTTTGTGATTCAATTCTTGTATTCGTTGTAAAACATATCAATGAATGAATTTTTTCAATTATACTATGAAAATTTACATTGCATTAATATCAATATACAAGATTAATGACTTTAAGGATTTTAAATTCAGAATGTAATAAAACTGTGAATCATGATGTTTTAGACTGAATTAGATAGGGTAGATGATGCTGGAAATATCACAGAGCTCACCAACCTAAGCTATTCAATCTAATCTTAATAAACATGAAATTATTTTTTACCTAAAAATTGTTTATAATTTTGTAAACAATTTCTGTAAATATCAATCAAGCGAGAATCTTTACGCTGATGAGCATAATATATATCGAGCTAAATATAGCCGAACGGTATTGCGTGTAAATTTTAATCATTAGTGTTATATCAATTAATAATTCTATACATAGCTAAGGTTAGTGATGGTTAATAGTAACGATGTACAACGACTTAGACTTTAAATTACCTGTATCATATAAACTCAAATTTAATGTTAAGAAGAGGGACTACTTAACCCACGCATGGTCTGCTTTGATTTAAGGGCGATCGGCAAGCAGCAAGTTTACCGGCGACATCGACAGAGATAAGGAAGGAAATTTCACTCGATCACGGGTTATATGGAAATGTATATACAAATATAATTGTAGAACTTAACTAGTCATTCACATCAACAAATTTTATTGCTGACGCAAAATCGAATGTAAGCGTTCTAAAATCAGTGATGCTTGGTGGAAAAAAAACTCAGAATCGGAAGTTTCAATTTTGAAAAAAAAAAATCTATGTTCTAAGGCAAATGTCTAATAGATGATGTAGCTTTGAATAATTATGATTGTAAACGATATAAATTAAGCAAATGTTAGGTACGGATACATTCAATTCTTGCTATAACGAAGACAAAAAAAGGTGTAAGGAAAAAATTTTACATTTTGAAATAAAAAGTAAGAACGAAAATTAGAGAATAAAGTGGAAATCAAAAAACAAGAGCAACGATTTTGAGTCTGTGTACAGTGAATTGGGATGTGATGAATCTAATATTGAAAATTGTTTATTTAATGAATTATATATGTGAACTATGGTAGTAAATTTATTTTATTGAAATGATTCATGGGAATTTCAAGTTTCCATCATATATTTTATACCGCATAATAATTTTCAACGTATAAATTTGCAAATGTGCGTATTTAATATGTGTACATAAAAGATAGTCAACTTCTACCGTTAACAAAACTACGCAACTTTTGTTTGTTTTTTTTTTTGGTGAAAATTAATGTTTCGTTTTTCAATATTCCTCTAAACAAAGTAAATTGATTATTTTGTTCTCGCAAATATATTTGAGGCAATTTTAAATAAACTTTTGTTCAGACCAAATGATAGCGTAATATTCAAGAAAAAATCAAACTCAAGTCTTCTTACGACGTGCAAAATATCTTCCTATAAAACTTTTCGTGCTCCGAAAATTGTTCTAATTTATATGCTTCCGTAAATATATTTCCTCATTTATCGTAAGAAATTCTGATATTCAGTGTCGGGATTATTGCAATACTGAAAATTATATACAAACTTACAAACTTAGTGTAAGAACATGTGACATTACAACTTTGTAGTGAATTCAATATGAAAACGTGTAATTGCAATAATGATGTATGAGAGAGAGAAAGAGTAATAAATCAGTTGCTCAAACAGTGATGTATCGTATTTTTCTCTATCCCAATGATTTTATTTTGATTTCATACTTCCTAATGCAAACAAAATCCATTCCAGAGCTGTTTCATCGTGTAATATTTATCCTCAAATATTCTAATTAAAATTCTAATTAATTCTAATTAAAATTCTAATTAAAAAATTTAAAAAATAATTAAAACAGCATACATTCGAATAAAAAACAAAATTTTTCGAATAAAAAATTGTACCAAATCTTCAAGCATAACAAAATGCTGTGTAGAAATATATGTATCAAAGACAAGAATTTATCAGTATTCAGTAAACTGATTTTCAATATCGCATCTCGTATGAGGGTCAATGGTTGTTATAACATCAAGAAAATACTAGGAAAATAGATTAGAAAGATGAAATTCAAAAACAACGACTCTTAGAAATACAAGTGGACCAAACATTAACGCGCAACGCATATAGCTGACAAGAAAAAAAATGATTTCAGTAACTTATCAGTATTCGAAGCCATTGAGATAATATTTGTACCAAGAAAATTCATCATTCTTAGATGGAGCTGAGGTGCATGAATGAGAAGATGCAGCTTTATTATCGAAGTCATTCAAGATTGTTCACTGTTGTTTATGTTTATCAATCGTACATTAATTCAGGACCCTGACCCATCAACCTCGATGACAAACATTGTTTACGAGAATGATTAAATTGATATCAAATTGGAAAGAATCTTATTTCGAATAAAAAGGGTTCCTATTTGATCAAAAAGTATTCTATTTATACTAAAATTGCTCATCCTCCAGATGACCAGTGAAAGTTCTGTTACGCCATCTCTATCATAGATCATTTTCTTATCACGACACAAATTTTCACAGCTTCGTAGTCATTTTGAAATTTATTTGAAATCTTTAGCTACTGAGAGAACATCTGTGCGAGAAAAGAAAAAATCTCCCACAGTCAAAATCTGTATCTTTTATGAATAAAATTATATTCTTTTAAAAATTGGGCTCATCTGTAGAAAACAAAAATGGAAACTGTCTTTGTTCTAATCTTATGAGTTAAAGCGTGAAGAAACTTTTAGATGGACCAGCCGGAAATTCTGAAATCAGAATTTCATAGAAAAATGTAGAAGCTCCCATACATTTCATACCGAATAACCACATGTGTCAATAGTTATCTTATCAGTCGACCTTTTGGCCTCCGTATTTCGAACGACGTATACTTAACGCAAGGAAAGTATAACTTTCGATGCCGAATACTACCGAACGATCCCATTCAAACGACGAGTGTCGTTAGAACAGGAAACACTTATTTAGTGCATGTTGTTCGAACCCTGTGCGCATCCGATCTGATACTTGGTTCAAACCAATGCGGAATCGTCATTGTTTTTACGCCATCGGCTCTCAGTTGCTCAATTTTTCGCTAAATAAATCAGTTCGCAAAGTGTTGTCGGGTGGTTTAGTGCAAATTGTTCAAATAATAAGAATTGCAGATCATGAGACTGCAGACCTCATGAGCTGATCTGCAATGTATAAAAGTTCAACCATGCAGGCCCTTGTTCTGCTTTTTTGGACCTTAACTATTGGATTAACTGTTGAAGGAGGTAAAAAATTTTTTATTAAATTCATACATTTAATTCAAAATACATTTTCAGTTTTTCTAATTTCAAATATGTTGGTTTTTTGGTTTTTCAAAAATTACGTTTAAAATGTTAAAATAATTAACAATTGATTAAAGAAGGTTAAAACTTTTGATATTAAAAATAATCAATTTTAAATGGAGAGCAATTAAACGAAATACAATAAATAAATTCAATCATATGAATCAATTCTTTCACAAATTTCAGAAATAATCAACGATCCTTCAATATGCGGTCGGACAAAATGCCAGGGTAAGCTAATAATTTTTAACCCTTCATTGGTATCGGTATAAAAACGGTCATCACACGTTTAACATTTCATTTATATGTTTACTAACATTTACTATTTTATTATTTAAACAGTACAGAAATCATTACATATTTTGAAATGTGTAATATCTCATGCATGAATAAATATTTTCGAATTAATAGAAATTTGTTATGACAATTAGATTATTTGTACTTCATAATAGTAGCAAAAAAGACGCTGACAAAGACTTTAAAAAATTGTTTTATAATAAATTAGTATTTTTGGCTTTTTTTTTTTTTTATTCTAAAAATTCAGTTTTAAGTACAAACCAATAATAAGTCCAAACAACAAATTAACGATAAGTCGTTAAACCATATTGAAAGATTCCCTCGCACAATTAATAACTCTCAACATTTAAAAACAATACTAACCAAAGGTTTATTTCACAATTTTAATCTCAATCATTTGTAATGTAATTCTATATTTTAAATTATCATTTGCAGTTCCTTTGGAACGAAAATTCAAGTACGTAGATGGAACGGTATACAAATACAAATACGAAGTGAACGTGAGCACGAATCTTGGCGATTACAACAGAAATAACGAGAGCACCCTGCACTTAGACACAACAGTATTTCTTACCTTTACAAGTCCTTGTGAAGGCAAAATTAGATTACGAGAAACCAGCCTGAGTCATGACCGCAGCAAGTACGATTCCGACTCCTCGGATCCCGCTGGATCTGAGTTTAAATACAACGTGGAAAAGTATGACCTGCGTTTTGCTTTTGATGACGGTCAAATGCGCGAGGTGTGCTCTCATCCAAAAGAAGACACATGGGCATTGAATTTGAAACGAGGAGTCTTGTCCATGTTCCAAAACACGATGAAACGGTTTGACCTGGACCGTCGAACAAACGAGCTGGACATAAATGGCATCTGCGAAACTAATTATAGATTACACGAAGCCCTGAAGACAAGCCTGGTGGTGAAAAAGAGGAAAAACTTGGCAAGCTGTTCGCACAGTGGCAAACAGTTGACGATGCTCCAGTCCACTACCTACAGAAGTCCTCTCTCCCAGGACAGAACCTTAAGAAAACCCTTGTTAGGTTCGTACAGTGACTGTGACATCACAATTGACCATAATGTTTATCAGAAAGTTGAATGCACGGATTCCCACCGTCTGCACCCTTTATCCACCGGAAGTACTTCTGGTGCCAGGTCAGACTTTAAATCAAAGTTGGAGCTGCTGTCCGAAGACAGCGACAGTAATGCTTTTGATGATGATTCGAGCGAGGAAAGTGATGAAGATGATGATAACACCAACAAAGAAGTCAATGATGAAGCTCAAAATGGCTTGTTTCATATGAAGAGGAGTAATCTACTGTTTGATCACAGGAGAACGGTCAAAACCATCACCGGGGAACTGAATTCTTCCAAAGAATTACTCAAGAATATTTGTAGCCTGGCTGGCAAGGCTGGTGAGATCAAACAAAGGTTTGCAGAAAAGTTTACCAAACTAGTACATGCCTTGAGGTGGCTAGATTATCAATCACTGCACGAGTTGAATGAAAATGCCAATGAGATCTGTCCGGCTGGAAAGTAAGACTTTTTGATACAATATTCATACTTATTGAATTAGAAAAAATGTATCTTTCTATCTCTTGTTTTTTTTTTTTTATTTTAGAAAACACATCATCGAGGCTCTGCCATATGTAGGAAGCAACGCTGCTCTGACACTGATGAAGAATTTCATAATGGAGAAAAAAGTGAGCGAGGAGACCGTGAACGGTTGGGTAATTTCGATTGCGATGACACCGAGTCCGGACAAGCATGCCGTCGAGGCAGTCGCGCCTCTCTTGGATTATCAACACGAAATTCCAAGTGCACAATTCATTCTCAGTTATTCAGCTCTGATTCATTCGTTTTGTATGAATTCACCAGGGTACAACTGTTTAAATCTGGAACCTGTTGCTAAATTTTTAACTTACTTGGAAACCAAAATTAATGACGGATGCTCGAAAAAGTATCACGAATTTGAGCAGATGAAAGAGGTAGGAAAAAGTCATGAACATGTTGTTTTTTTTTCGCGTGATTTGCGGTCTGATTAACTTTCGTTTTTCCAGACTTTAGAAGCTCTCAAAGCGATTGGCAACATGGGTCTGGAAACTGAATCAGTTTTAGAAAAACTTCGGACTTGCATCGATGATAACAGTGGATTCGTGTCTGTGGAAACCAAAATAGCAGCGGTGGAAGCTCACCGAAGACTTCCATCCTGCGAGCAAACCAGGGACTACTTTTTGAATCATTATCGCAACAGCTCATTGGATTCAGAAATCAGAATAGCGTCATATCTACAAGTCATGAAGTGTCCTAATTATAGCGTAATTAGAACCATCAAACATACTCTCAAAAACGAGGAAATCAACCAAGGTTTGTTATATCCTCTTTCATCTATGGTCTGGACCAAACTATACAATTACAACATTATAAACAATTTTATTTATTTCAGTGGGTTCTTTCGTTTGGAGTCACTTGACGAATTTACTATCTTCGTCATCCCCAACCAGAATTGAAATTCAAAGTCTTCTGACTGACCGCGATTTGGAGGACAAGTTCAACAGTGACGTCAGAAAATTTTCTCGAAATTACGAGAACTCGTTCTTTTCAGAAGAGTATAACTTCGGTGGCAGCCACCAAACTAATCTGATCTTCTCCACAAAATCATACATTCCCAGAACGGCTATGATAAATGTAACACTCGACCTGTTTGGAGAATCGATCAATGCCTACGAAGTGACCATGCGAACCGAGGGCTTAGAATACTATGCGGAAAATTTGTTCGGTCCAAATGGACCTTTCGGTAGCGACAAAGTAGGCGGCCATTTCAAAAAATTCTTAAGATACTTCCGGTCTGCAGACAACAAGGACGATGGCCACTGGAATGATGTCAAAAGTTTACCGAACGTCATTGATAACAACTTTGAAAATCCTCGAATCACTTTGGGGTACAAAATATTTGGTAACGAATTGAAATTCTCCATTTTGAATGGAGACGAGGAAATTCGCACTACGATCAAAGACGTGAATCCGTGGACGAAGATCAAACAAATTTTGTCGGGGCAGGAGATTCATTATGAGAACACAGGGATTATTATGGATTCTACTTACGTTGTTCCCACATCCGTGGGATTACCAGTTCGGTTAGATTTAACTGCGGCTGCTGCTTGTAATTTCAAAATATCAGGACTGCTTCAAAGTGACAAAATTTTCACTCATGGTGAACTCGAATTTGTTGGGAGCATTATGCCTAGGTATTTCATTGCTTTATCTTTATTTTTCAATCTATTTGGTAATTAACTTTTTTTTTATTAACATTTGTAATCTTCCAGTGTAAGTGTTGATGTAACTGGTTCCATGACAGTTGATGCATTCTACAAAAAAGTCGGAGTCAAACTGCGAACTAACCTTTACACATCCGGTGCAATCGAAACTCATCTCAAAATTAAAGGGGCTGAACTTGCTCATCTGAGTATTAGCTTGCCTAATGATAAGATGGAAGTTTTATTACTGCGCTCAGATATACTTTTCATAGAAGAAAACGGGACGAGAGTAACAGAAAGAGCAGTGGGATACTCGAAAAATATCGAAAGTAATAACTTAGACGAACTTAAAATTTCAAGCAACGCACAATCATCGCCGACTATGATCGGCAACACAACTTGCAGCTGGCCAGCTCTCGACCGTCTGATTGGTCTGAAACTGTGCTCGGATTTTTATTTTGCCAATATAACGAAAAATCCAAATCCGATCTCTTTCGTTCTCAGCGGACCAACTTTATTCAAACTGTCTTTGATCAAAGCAGATCCCTCTGCAAAAAGCTATCTTCTAGAATATAAATGGGAAAGAACTGCGGTAACTGTTTATTAAACAATATTTTTCTTATAAAATCGAAATTTAATATAAGAATGAAAGTTAAAACGAATTTGTTGACTTTTTTTGCAGAATCGCAGCATGATTAAATTTGCTTTCGATACGCCAGGCTCTGATTTGCAAAGAGAACTTAGTGCCACCCTCACATTCGACGTCACCAACAACAATGTCACACTTGTCTTACAGTCTTCTGGAAACTCTTTGATTGCTAAAGGTACTTTGAACAGATTATTCAGATTTTGCTCAATCTAGCAACTCTGACTTTGAACGAAAATAAAACTATGCATCATCATTTTGTTTTCAATTTTGTACTCATTCATTTTAATCTTGATTTTAAGGCACATATAAAAGGACCGATGACGAGATATTCATAGACGTAGGTTTGGACATCAAAGGTACAAAACATCTGGATGCAAGTATTGGATACTCACGAAAAAAAGGGCCTCATGGTTACACCTACACTCCGAAGTTATTCATAGCTATTAATAGCGAAAGAGTAGCAGAGCTTTCAGGTAGTTAAAAGATTTTTTAGTTAGGTAGCTAATTATTTTTAAAATTGAAAATCTATGAATTTCTAATAGCTTCTAATTTCTTATGCAAACAAAATATGAACCATTTTTTTGCACGAATTTTTATCTTATTGATGTTTTTAGGAACCGTCAGGAATCAGTACAAGAATAACGTATCTCAATGTGACATTCAACTAACATTTGAAACGAAACGAGTTTGGAGTAAAGTGATGGGTTACATCATGAAAAGAAGTACAAGTATCGAAAGCAATCTGAAAGTGGAGTACCAGTTACAAAAGATGCCCAAGAAAGAGACGCTCCAGCTGGAGGTGTCACTGACGAACAAATCCACCAAGTCGATGATAAGTCGATCGGCAAAAATTGAATTGTACTCAACAGCCTATCCGAACCTTAACGCAATCGTGTCGGCCTGGTATGAGCAGGCCTTGGGACACTTGGAGCTCAGAGTTGAAGTCAACTCCAGTCCACATTTGAAAGACGAGAGGCACAAATTGACAGCGAAATTTGTCGTAGCGTATTCCAAGGCGTATTTCCACAATCCTGGGGCAAAAATCAGTGCCGATTTTTCAATCACCAAGCCAGCTCAGAATCTAGACATCAAGATTGCGGTTCACCATACTTCGGTAGGGATCGATTCATCGACGATATTTCTGGTACGGTATGCACCTCAGAAGGAAATCATCCTGACGATAAAGGCGAACATAGCTAGAGGCGCGCTGTTTGGTATTCAAGGTCACGCCAATCTGACCATTCCAAATTTCAACTCGATGATCATCCAGGCGAGGATCAACGAAAGATCACGCCACGAATACGACTTGGAATTTTCGGGAACTTGGTTCAGTGGACACAACATCACTGTCCGAGGTACTTATCTGGACAAATCGAACGCAATAGCAACAAGCCACACTTTGAAATTGGTTTTAAAATCTCCCAGTTTTGCAAATGACATTCTTCTGTATTGCAAGTTTCATCAGGACGTGAGAAAGTTGGTAATAATGTTTAATGCCGAGCAGCAGAATTTGGACAGGTATGCGTTCATGTTGAACCATACGATAGTGTCACCGACACATTTTGTATCTCACAGCGAGATCAGGTACAAGAGCAGTCTGTATGCTTTGGAAACGACAGTCGATATGGACCGCGAGGTCCGAGTGGAAATACATCTGGATAAATGGAGGGACGTGATGATCAGAGCTTTAAAGATCTATGAAAATGATAAAAAAGAGTTCGGAGTTGAGATCAAATGGGATGCGAACAGAAATCCTTCATTGAAATTTGCCACGAGTTTGCAGCTGAACAAATACAATAACGACGTCGAAAAAAATATGACTGCGTTGCTCACGATCTCTTATCCTGGCAGACTGATACTTGCCTCGAGTATGTGTGCTCTTCGACTGCCGAACAATTACATTATGGATGTGAGTTTGCAGTGGAGCCGAGATTCAATAATACAGCTTCTCATAGACGTTGACTATGGGCTGAACGTGTGGACCAAAACTTTGAAATTGGAATCCCAACTCACTACGCCGTTTGAAAACTGGAAGAAAACGTCATTGAATGGAAGGTGAAAAATTTTCTTTTTCTATTTTTATAGTAAACAACTAACTAGGACTTTTAACTTCAAACAAAAAATTGCTAAATAAACTTTCAGATTTCATCAGCAGAACAATACTATGTCGGTGAGCAGCAGTGCTCACTGGTTGGATTCTCAAACGATATCAATTGAATTTCATGGGAGTACAAACGAAAACAACGATGATGGAATCTCGGAATGGAAAGCGAACAGTAAATTCATCAGCACCATCCATTCAATTGGTTGGATAACTGCCAGTTTATCACACAAACAGATCTACGCTTCTCACATCGATACGAGACTGTTGGTCAAATACCATCCGGATAAAGTGGTGGACGTTAAAAGTATTTGGCGGCTAGAGAAAAATGAAACGAATGACACTTACAATCTCACCGGGAGTTTGAACCTGATCTCACCCCTGGCGAATTATAAAAAGGGAGAGCTTCGCTGTCAGCTCCAATCTCTGACAGATTGGAGGTTTTTGGGAGCTGTGAACATCGATCTCGACAAACGAAAGTATACCGGTCATTTAACAGGGGACATTGCGCATATAAAAGAATCCATGGTAAACATCATTTTACAATTTGATAGATCATTGTTAACAACAAGTTTTTAATTTTATTGCTTTTTTTTTACAGATCCAATTTAATGTAACCACACCCATCGAAAAGTACGCGTTTGTACGTGGAAGATTTGGACTTTCAGAAACCAACAAATTCATCGTGGCAGAACTCTTGACACCAGCTGGTCCTTTGGGTTTTGAAATTATCTTCCAACTGTTTACAGCATCGTACGATTATAACATCAAATTTTTGCTGGCAACTCCTATCGATGTGTTCCAGAAGATTTTGCTTATCGCCAAGTTGAATAAAAAAGAAGCCGACTATCGTATAGCGTATAACAAGATGATGGCAGGGTTCGAAGGAGTTTGGTACTATGAAAGTCTCACGCAGTTCCATTACACTTACATTTTCTATACTCCACTGGAAGGTTTTGAAGAAATTGGAGTTATCACGAAACTGTTGGTGACAACAGTCGAACCAAATGAAAGCTTGGATGTGGACACAGAATTTTCACTGAGAGTGATGGAACTGAAAGCGGGTTTTAAAGCTCATGGTGGACCCAAACCTCCTCCTCTGAGAATAAAAACTGAACCAGTTACAGAAGAACCGAGTCCTAACACTCAAGATTATGAGGATGCAGTTGAAAGTGACAATGAAGAAGATAGTTTCTTCTGGAAAGGAGATGTAGAGGTAGAGCATTCCAACATGCTTTCAATTTTTTTGAGTGAAACATTATTATATTATTTCCTGACTTTTTGATGTTTTGTTTAACAGGTCAACGCTGTGATAATTGAACCAATCACAGGCACGTTGGATATAGAAAAGATGGCTTACAATTACAACATCCTTGGATCTTTGAAAATACCACAAGGCAAAATTGTATTTTGCGACACTTTCAACATGATCGATTTAATGAATTTTAAAAATGAACTGAGTATCGATACGCCTTTCACATGTGCGAATGAAATTGTTGCCACCAACGAGTTTACGGTGGATTTTGAAACTTCAAACTATCTGATGATAATGTTGATCAATGTTCGAGATAATGTTAAATTGCATGAGGTGATTACCAATTTTAAAATATTATATTATATTTCTACTTATAATGTTAAAGCATCAAATTGTGTTTTATTTATAGAGTGGATTTATCGGTAACTATACCTACTATGAGGGAGAAGATGGTGAACATCAAAGTCATGTGATTGATCTGAAAGTGCGAACACCATTGTCTATGCTTAAAAGAATTGACACGTTAACTGAACTAGATTTCGAAGAGAATACAAGTAAAATTAAGTTTTTAGCCACTGCAGAGGAATGTTATGTTAACGTTCAAAGTTTCATGGAGGTATTGTGATGTTTTTAATTATCAAAATAATTCTTTTACCATCAAATTTATGTTTACGGACATAAAAATTGTAAAGCTTTCATTACTTTTAGACTGAAGAAAACTTTTGGGATATCACAGTCCTTTCAGAAATCACGACTCCGGTTTATATACTGCCAAAGTCCAAGGTTTTAGTCAAAATCGATCTAACAGGGCTTCAAAAACTGGCAAACTTTGGTTTAATTATCAACAGTGGAGAGAATGAATTGAATGTAAGAAAATTTTCGTACGAACATTTGTTTTTATTCAAACGTTTCTTTGAGCATTGAATATATATTTTTTAGAACGAATTGGAAGCAAAATGGCAATACGAAAACAACTCGATGGTAGGCGACATGGTACTGACTACATGCTTGGACCCGCTGAAAAAACTTGATTCTCATTTTGACTACAAACTACCATCGCATCCAGACGACAAAGCAAACTTACACCTGTCCTTCAATAGTTCTGACAAACAATTCATCATAAATGGAGATATGAGCAGTGACAGAAAAGTGAATGCCGAAATTTTTACACCGCTCAACATAGCCCGACATTTGTCATTCTCAGGAGTTGTAATTCAAAATGCGCACAACTTTTTTCTGAACGGAGTACTGAAGAATTTGGAGGTCTCGAAAGTTTACGACGTTAAGAGTACTTTTTCGATAACTGCCAACACTGAGACATCGCCTGTTCCCATGGTCATAGACATCATCATAACTCCCAAGTCTGAGTATCCAAACTCTGGAATGATTTCGGCTAAAATCAAAGTTAACAATTATTTAGACTGGGATGTAAGAACGATAGCAGAAATAAATCCAAACTTAGGATCGTTTAAGACAAACAAAGTAGAATACAAGTTTGATACTAAATTGAACGTTCAGCAAAACGGAAACACAAGTTTCAATCTTAACTTGCAAACTCCACGAACTGACATGAAAACTTTGACATTGGATACAAATTTTTTGATCCGCAAAAACCACAGTGAGATAAGATTGAAGAAAATTTTGAACAACGATGAGAAGTACGCTCATGTTGCTTGGAGGGTTGCGATTTTGACTGACATGTACGGAAAATTTTTACTGGGCAGGAAACAATTAGAAGGAAAGGCCGCTGACAAGGAGCTGGATGTGGAGTTGTATTTCATCAACCCGAAGCACGAATTCAGCAATGTCAACGCTGGATTTGACATTATCATTGATAAAAATGTTTGGAGATTTGCCACAAACGCTACAGTGATTGTTCATAAATTAGAAGAGTCGGACGTTTATTTTAGCGTGATTTTGCCACCTCCTGATATGGATAAACATGATTTCGTTGTGAAGTATAAATCAATCAGAGGATTCGAAGATGCTTCGTATTTAGTTTCTTATGACACTGAAAAGTCAAAGAAACATTACTCTTCCATCGGATCGGTATAACAAATGTTAAATACAATAAACCCAAAATTTATTTTGAACCATTCAAAAGTTATATAAAAAATTTGTTCAATTCTTTTAGGTTCTAATGAGTAAAGAAGAAATTGACGGACATGTGAGATTGGAATGGGGCCGTTTACAAAATCAGCTGCTAAACAATATACTCAACATCACTTTAAATTCGGAAGAAAATTCTTTGAAATATTATTTGCGGTCACCAAAATATCTGGACGAAGATACAGTCGCTATAGTTCTGAATTACGACTCGACAGACTCAGCGATTAAACTATTAACTGCGGATGTACGTAGTCCGGCTAGCACCAGGATAGGATATTCAAAAATAATTTATTCTGATATAGTAAACATGAACGGAACTTTGAATATCACAACGTCGATGAAAAACCTGACTTTCATTGGATGCGACTTCATGTTGCTTACAAATTTGTAAGTTCTTTTTTTATTATTGTTTTAATTCATTTTATTACTATACATTTATTTTGAGCAAGTGAATAATAATAATTTATTGATTCATTAGAAAACAAAACGAGAGAAAGCTGAAAATATTCTGGCCAACCAACACCGCTTTGATACATTCCAACTATGCATACTTTAGTGAAAAATTAGACTCTGGTCTTGATGGTACTTGCCTAATAGAAGTGCCTCTCAACACTCGTCATATTGCATTTTTAACTTACGGCTACAAGAAGAAACCCCTCCACACAAATGGATATTCAGTATTGAAGTATAACGACAAGCAGATCTACGATGGAAAGTACACCTCAAAGGGTGAATCTAGAGCCGGGCTAGAAAAAGATCGGATGGAGGTCACAATTGAAAACGTCTTCCAACCAATTGGCATTATCTACATCAACAATTTCGAGTACAGTGCTGGAAACGCTGGTACAAATTATCCCACCGTGGAGTTTAAGCACGTGAATGTCTATCGTCTGGACAACATCACAGCCTTCAACATCATAGGAGAGTCCAAGATTCGTACCACGCACGAAGGTCAGGACATCTTGCTGAAGGCAAAGCACGCGGAACGAACAGTCGAGCTGACAACAGACTACAAAATCCTGCCCGGAGAATTTGATCACAATGTACTGCTCAGTCTAGCCGAAGGTGCCTGGATCTCTTACAATCTAAATATCGTCAACCGAACTACCGAAATGGAGGAGAACCAAATCATGAACGTAACACTGATGTATCCTAAAAGAAATTTCACACTTGAGGGCTCGTACTCGATAACTGAATCTGAGATTAATTCCGATGCAACTTTGTCCTGGGTCTCAGAGCGTGAGAGACGAAGATCAGTTGGCAGCGCCTTCGCATGGACCAACGTGGCCGAAGACGGTGATAATTATCTCAAATATCAGCAAGCTGTTCTCACATTCATGCATCCGTCGTTTGAAAAGAATGTTACCGTCAAAGGCAAATTGATGAAAAGAAATTTGAACGACCTGTTCAACGGAGAACTTATGGTTGACTACGCTCACAATCTCAATAAGCTTTTGGTCATCTCAGCTGAACTGCAGGACAAAAGTGAGCTGCCCCAGAAGAGATCCTACCAATACATGATCAATGGTAAACACCCGAGAACGAAATTGCTATTGAATGTTGAAGGTCTTCTGAATTATAAACGAGCTGTATCTTACATCGAGACGAAAAATTATGGCCAGTATAAACGAGGGTTCTACGCACAAGACTCAGGAGAATTTTCGGCCTATGCTGACATACCGAAGTATGAGATTGAATTCAATCGAAAAAGTAACGAGATATTCAAGTACTTGAAAATGAGGGTGTTCCCTCACGAACCGGATTTTAAGATCAATGGAAGCGTTATTAATAAACCGAATTTGAATGCTACTGGACTTTTGACAAGCAATTGGGATGAGAAAGTTATTAGGATGATGTTGAACTATACACCAGGTATTTTTTATTTTATATTTTATTTCAAAAAGTTTTAAAGATTATAATTATAATTGGGATTCAATATTCTTTTTTTAGATGCTGTTGAAAGTCTGAGGATGTACGGAAACATACCTGATGCCAGAAACGCAGTTTTTGATATCTGGAGGACTTATGATGAAGATCTTACCATATCAGATGTCGCGTTTTATCTGAAACTTAATCATTCTCGACTGATTACGTCTTCACTTCGCTGGAGACCAGAACTGAAAAGTGATGTCATTGTAAGTATAATCTAAATTTTAAAGAATTACGCCAAACATAGTTACTAACTGAAAAATGACAACAAAATTAAATAAATTCATTTGATTACAGAACTTGATTAAAATGTCCATTCACAATACATACGACGGTATGTGCAATGACCTTGACTACTGGAAGCATTACATAAGGACAGAAACGATCGCTGTGATGTCCGACATCTGGGAAGATGCTCGTGAAGACATCTCAGAATTTGTGGATGACTGGCAGTAAGTGATCAGATCGTATAAATTGTCAAACTAATTTCAACAAACTACTAAAATCACCATTTTTTTTTCTAGTAACTTACGAGTCATAGAGGAAGATTTTGAAGATCTGAAATTGTTCTTGAACAAATCTTACAACGCTAACGATTTTTACGTCAAAGATATCGTGGCCATAGGGATATACGTCATAGATCAGTTGTCTTTGCGAAGTCACATCGAGTCGCTGCCAAACATCCTGAACGAAATTTGGGAAATCATGGGAGAATCCGGAGAAGCCATTCGCAAATCTCTGATCTGGGTGATCGAGGCGATTAAAGACACTTATCGAAAGATCTCCGAGATAATCAGCGCAGTGTTGAAAGGCGATTCTCTAACACAAATAGCTGGAGTGATAGAGAAACTTGTTGAAAAGTATGATAGGTTTATTAAAGACCTTCATGTTTCGTTCATCAAATACATGGAAAACTTGTGGCACACGATGGCCCAGTCGATATCCCAACAGTGGAATATGTTCCTGAAGATGATCGAGCCCATGTTCATCCAGTTTATTCACTACTTGGAAACCATCGCCTGGAAAGCTAGCAAGGAGATCGTGGACTTCATGTACGAACGCAGAAATGAGATCATCACCTCGCCTTACTTCGACAAGTTTACAAAATTGACCCAAGACATCGACCGAGTTTATCGAGATATCAAAGCCAACGATCTCTTCACGAATATCAGAAAATACACGTCGTTAATCCTTCAGTTCCTCAAGGACAGATACTTTGCAGCCATTCCATTTGGAAAAGAGTTGAAAGACGTTATAGAAGAGATAGTCACCGAAGTTAAGGAACTGGAGAAGCTACCTTCGGTGCATTACGCAGTGGAGAAGGCCAAACAAGTGATAGAAAGGATTTACTATCTGTACGAGTACTTTGAAGTCAGAACTAAAATTGAATACACTCTTCGAGTCTTGCATTCCAAGCTCATGGATGTAAGTCAGAGTGCATTACAAGCAGAAAGCAGATACAGAGAGGCAAAGACCATGTTCATCTTCGACCCCAACAATGGTCTGATGTGTCTTGAACAGAAACTTCCCATGTCTTGGCATGCCTTTAACAGGACTCCAGAATTTCAAGAGATACCAGAGTACAGAGCTATTGTTGATATGGGTTCATATTTCATCACTTCGAACACGACTTTCTGGGCACTCTACTACCATTATAAACCTTACACAGAACCTTCCAATTGGTTGCCTCCATTTAGAGGTGAGTATCAAAACGGTTTTGTTTAAAAATCAAAGTTTGGTAATGTTGATACAGAGATCTCATTTTTTTTCATTTAACAGCAAGAGCATCGATAGTTGGAAGCCAACATTATGTGACATTCGACGGCCAACAATTTGAATTTGCCGGACCCTGCACGTACCTTCTGGCTCACGATTTTGTGAGAAACCAGTTTGCAATTTTGGTCAAGTATGATATTGAAACGAACGGCACAGACTCTCTGGTCACGCACAAAATCATTGTTCTCGACAAACATCTAGCTGTTGAAATCGACGTTTTTAAAAATGTAACAAAGATTACTTTGACAATATTATTGATATCATTAGTGCATTTATAATTGAATTCTTTGATTCTGTAACGTTTCTCTTTCAGATTGTCAAATTAACAAACTCGGCATCGTCCTTACAATTGCCTGCTGAGTTCCAAAACGGCACCGTTCAAATCTTCCAAGATGAAAGTGTAATAGTGATTGAACGAGATGACGATCAACTCCGTTTAGAATGTAATCTGAAGTTCAACACCTGTACCTTAGAGTTATCTGGTTGGTACTTCGGTAAAACGGCTGGCCTATTTGGAACCATGAACAACGAGCCAGCTGATGATTTCCTAGCTTCCAATAGCATTGTCACGAAAGACCTGGAGAAATTCACTCACAGTTGGGCTGTGAACAAATACCAGTGCACTGACGAACAAAATTATGCACACATCAGTCCAGACCAGTCATACGACGACAGCGATCTCCCAATTTGTGCACAACTCTTTGCTAACATCAGCTCAGAATTTTCTCCTTGTTTTGCCATCGTGGAAGCCAGCAGCTATGGAGAAGCCTGTCTGAATAGCAAAACCGAAGAGGAAGCTTGCTCGGTCGCTTTGGCTTACATGCAGGCCTGTAAGTTCCAACATACTCATCTTCGAATTCCTGACAAGTGCACCAGTTGCCAAGTCTCAGAACACTCGGATGAAGTATCCGAGGGGGAATTCCGACAACTTGAAGGCGATCTTGTACCTAGATCTTCAGACATAGTTTTCATAGTCGAGGCTAAGGAGTGCAACAGGGATATCAGAACTAACAAAAGTATTGACCTGATCATCAGCCAGATGAACAAAGAGTTACAGGATAAAGGCTTGATGGACAACCAGTACTCACTTGTGATATTTGGTGGAGATGGGGTTTACAACAAACCCAAAAACTTGGTACTTGATAATCTAGTTTTCACCAAAAACACAACCAGGTTCGCTGACTACTTCAAAAATATACCGATCGGAGATGGAAACCAGGACATCTTTGCTGCCGTCGGCTTTGCATCGAAACTCGTTTTCAGGGCTGGAGTTTCTAAGACTCTTATTCTTCTACCTTGTTCCCATTGCGATCATCAGAACCAAAGTGTAAGTTTTACATTTAAAAGTTTTGCATTTAAATTTTATTTTCAAGTGATTTGTAATGTTCGTTGTTTTAAATGAAAATTATAATCATCATAAAAATAATTGTAATCTTTCCAGTTGGATTACTCTGTCTTGCATCAAGTCTTATTGGAGCAAGGAATAACTTTACACATTCTTATTCACGATGATTTTCAATTTGACAAGGAGAGATTGAGTAAAATATTCTTCGGAATGGACGCCTTCAAAGCCTACACCAAAAAAGATTCTCGAGTTTTAGTGGGACAATCGGATTTACGTAGACAAGTAAAACTACCAAAGAACATGCTAGGATTCTGTTCCCCCCTTGCTCTGGAGACGAATGGAACCTTATTCACCAGCAATAAATTACGTTTTGAAAAAACCTCTGGGATTAAAAAGTTTGTCAATGTTTTCACAAAGAGAGTGGCTTTAACTGCCCAGCCATATCCTTGTCAGCAGTGTGAATGCATTGCCAATAATGATGGAATAGCAAAGATGGAATGCTTGCCATGCACTTATCCAGGCCCTGTAACTGATAACTTTTTCAATGTAAGTAGAACTGAATTTAAAAAAATATATGTACGCTGGATTTTTCTCAACTAAATATTAATATTGGTTTTAGGAACTCATGGACGACGTGGATAATTTTTCCGGAAGGAACATAGATTACAGCCAGTTTGAAGTAGAAGAAGATCGATGACAATCTAAACATAATTTGTTAAATTATTTCCTTTGAATCGTCCCAAATCATAAACTGCATTGATTCATTTAATTATATCTCATGGAATAGTAATTTTTTTAGAATAATTTTTTGTAAAAAAAAACTAACTGCTAGTGTTAAGATAAAATATACTTAAAATAAAAAACCAGTTTCTTTAAATCGAAGTGTAAATTTTTATTCTGTAAAACTTTATTACACATAAACAACTGTCTTTTTTCGATGGCTAATTTACACGCTAATTAATTTCTATTAAACATTTTTCATCCTTTTTCGTTGAAAAAGTTTGTTAAAACTTGTCGAAGAAACACTATCGGGAGACAAATGGACAAACGTTTGCTATCGTACTATTTTTATTTTAAATGTTTGAAAAAAAAACGATTCGATGATCTGATTGAAACAAATTTATTTTTATAGAGTTAAATTTTATTAACAATAATTGATAGATTTCATTATTAGTTACCTTAATGGTACAAAACGTAATTTGTACAAAAATAACAATAGTCGAACCGTTGAAAAATTTAAAATCTAATGTAGATTACAGTTAATTTTTTTAAATCATCAGAAATGATTTAGTTGGGCGTTTCAAAAAAATACAATTCGAAAACCAAAAATTCTGTTACAATAACGAATTGTACAATATTATAAAAATATTTTTCCAAATTTTTTTAGAATTAAGAAACAACAACTCATTTCTGGTATTTTAAATTATATATACAGAATAATCAGAATCTGACAAAATGTAGCTTTTTTTCAAATTCGCAATCACAATTTCGTTGAGACAAGAGACTGGTAAATTCATAACCAAAATGATTTATACGGCACGTTGAAAGAATGTGTAATAAGAACAAAAGTTACTGCAAATGGTGTGAAAGAATTGAAGATTTTTTCGCCAGATTCGTATATCATACCGAGTATTAATAGAGCTTATGAATTTCAACAGGATAATATTTTAACGAAGAGCTAACTTATTATGAGAAATTTATGTACAACCTTGATTTAATTTTTTTTTTTTTTTTTATAATTTTGGTTTCAATTTGATTTTGTTGTCATTATCAGATTAACTTGTGCGGATTCAAAAAAATATATACTAAACCATGAAACATTCTCAAAACGATTGGCCGATTCTATTCCAAAATTTTACTAGAGTATTTCACTAGAACAAACCATAAAAACGACATAGAGATACTAATTCAAACAGAATAACAAAAGCAGATATGTTGGAGATATGCCTAACAGTTCGAATAAAAAAATAATAATAACGACAGTGTATTACGATTAACTGATAAGTTTCATGTAATATAAAGGGACATCGGATATAACGATGCATATAACGATATAAATTGTATAAAATTCGTATCTCTGCCCATTCATAAATGACTTTCAATAAATATATATAGTTCATTTGAAATGCGATGGCTGTGCATTATCTTCGAATCAAGTTCGATAAAATTTAAGAATGAATGGCAATCGCAGATAAATCTCGATGAGCAAACCCAGACAACCAACAAAGTTGGCATGTCATCGGCAGCTGATTCGTAGTTAGTTGGCAACCTTGCGATGTAATGCACGAATAATTAAAAGAAAACGGTCACCTGGAATCGTGAGCATGCAAGTGGTTCGGAGCGTCAGCGAAAGTAAACTTCAGTTTGTATGCCTCTGCCACCAACATACCGATCTCAGAATCTGTCCAATTTTCCGTGGGAAGATTTTGAATCATCAACATCAGACCCTGAAAATCCAATCAATTTTTCATAATTTTGTTCAATACTGTTTGACACTAACTAATTAATGTAGCTTCGTTTAATGGGTACCTGAAAATCTGGCTGCATTAAAAGATTTCGTCTCCAACGCAAAAGAAATGCCGCACAAACGTACAACTGAAATGACGCGAAACGATCGGATTCTGCGAGATAGGTATCCCACAAACGAATTGTACAGTGAAGAGGTATTTCACGTGTAAGTAAATTGTTCATCCACCGAAAAGAAAATTGTAAATAGTCAACACCATGTTGATGTAAATGCTGATGTAGAGGGGCTAGAAAAAAGCAACAAAATAATAATTTTTATAAAGGCAAAGAAAACAAACATCTTTGTAATACCGCGAACTTTATATTAGTTATAATCTTAATATATTAAACTAATTATAGCATACCATCGATTCTTTGTATGAGCTCTTTGAGTTGATTAACTTTACGCTGAATACCAAGTTGAGCAAATATGTAATTATCTTGAATTCCGTCAAGAAACTTTGATAAACACCAGAAACTGTCTGCTTCAATAATATCTCGTCGTTCCTGTGGTAAAGACGCAACGTCATAATTTTCTATGTCTTGCCATGCTGACACTGGGACAGCTTCTTGAAGGAAGACGAGGAAAAATGGCGTTACTAAATCGTTCATACCCTAGAAATGTAAATGAAAATCAAAGATTAAGAATTTTACATTAATCTTCGCCAAAATATTAGATAATAAAATGAGATGAAAAAAGTTCTATCAACCTGAACATATCCGGATGCTGGATGACGAATGGCCCAAATGAAAAGTATCCTTTCAAAAATAAGTTGCACCGTCGTCTGTTGAAACAAAGATATCAAAGGTGACATTCGAGGGATGTCTATATGTATTTGTCGGTAAGTGTCTTGAAATCCTTCATCTCTATCTGTCTCATAATATTGTTTCACTAAATTCTTATAATCTAAACGCTTGCGTTCTAGCACCTGCTGTCTACGTTCTAAATTTGCCGGTAGATATTCCTGCAATCAAAATGGAGAACTCATTTAATTCGAATTCATCAAATCACTCATAGCATAATACCACTTATTTATTTCCACTTACAGACAATAATCTCCATGTAACTGATCTCAACTTCGCTGGAATCCCTGACCATGAGATGTGCCTCAATTCATCTAAATTCAATAATTGTGCTTCCAGAAGCGATTTGAATTTATCTATCCTACTTTCACCGTCTGCAAATCAAATTATCACAAATCATTCCATTATTAAAATTACAACTGTAACAAAATTAGTGAAAACAAATTCAACCTTGTTCCTTGGAAGATACAAAGCATTTAGCCGAGTTAGACTGGCGCAAAGGCTGTGGTCGTCCAGGGAACTGAGCGTTTCTCAGTTTGTGTTTCACCTCCACCTCGTCGCAACGATGGTTGACTTGAGATGGAACAACCTCAACATTTTTCATCTGAAGTGGCTGCGCGGCCAATCTCTGCAATACCTCGGCTTTATTTTCTTCCAATAATTTGTCCTGACAGTTTGCATCATCTTTGAGCTCCTTTTTAGCACTTAATCTGTGGCTGTCAATCACACTCAGTGCAGCAGATTTGCTCACTTTCTTCGATATCCGCACGTCAGAGACCGTGCAAAATTCATCATCTCCCGAGTCCCAAGCGTCGTCCACGCTTTCTTGAAAATCTTGGAACGATGTTGAGCCACCACCTGCTGAATTACTCGCACTTGTCAATCCTCCAGTAGATGGTCTTACATCCTGTTTAAGACTAGGCCTGAAAATCAGCACTCTTTGTTATTCGGTTTACTTTGTTTTCTTATTTTTTTCGTTTTATTAAAAAACAAATTATATCCTAAAATGTCACACAAACCTTCCTGGAACCGCACGAGTATTTTTCTTCCAAAAGGACTGGTATCCTTGGTTATTTTGGCGTAGTCGGTTTTGATTTTCCATCTCTGTGATTTAGTTTTCTTTATCAAGTATTTTTCGTTGGAACATAACTGTCAACTGATCGCCACAGACTAAAAAAGAGAATATATGTTTATAAAATCAATTACTTTTAATTGCTATAATTAAAACATTATCTCTACAGTAGTTGAATTTCAAATAATTTTTAGTAAAATAAAATTTAGTATCAAACATTTTTTCCAGGGAATAATTTCACAAGGATATGACGAAAAAATTAATTACAATCAATCTCATCTCAATTGAATAAAACTGAAATAATGCACTCTGACATTTATGTACCCATTGTTAAACGTTAAATGAAGTTACAGAGGTGTAATTTAATCCTCACTAATGTTACAGGTAGCTAATAAAGATTTATATAAACGACATTTCTTTACATAAAACAACAATTGAAACGTAAGTAACAATGCCTCCCTTGTGAATTTATCCCATATCTAATTTTACTTTATGAATACCAATTTTCATTTTTTTTAGAAATAAAATAAAAACAAAAGTAGGCACAATTTTGTTTCTAGTTAATTGATTTCATTAAACAAGTGATGTTTAATTTTGCGAAAAAAAAAAAAAAAAAAAAGAAAAAAAAAAAAAAAAAAAAAAAAAAAAAAAAAAAAAAAAAAAAAAAAAAAAAAAAAAAAAAAAAAAAAAAAAGGAAATGAAAACATTGTTGATTGTCAAACCACATCAACCGCAATCTGTGATTTTAGGTTAGTTGTCACAAAAATAAACAAATTAACTTTTGCACCAACCGAAAAAATCACAGACAAAAATTGTGATTCACGATAAAATAACTTTGTTGAAAGGGGAGGCGTCAAGGATTGTTTATTGTGTTAAAACAATGCTGACAATGCGTGTGTATACCGTCTTGTCACGATTAAAAGTTTATCGTTTTTCGGTGAGAGCATGGTTCTCTGAACCGACGCCGACCCGCTCCACCGACACCGTCGCAGCTCGAGCACAACAAACGACGGACAAAAATTAACAAAAAAATGATACTCAATAGAGTTTTTATCTAAAGAGACGATTACCTCAAATCACCTGACGTGTGGCAGGCGGTGTTACTTTGCTTCGCGATATTACCAGTTGCGCATGCGCCGCACCGCGGTTCGTTTGAATTTTACCCTGAATGAACGTAGCAGAAAAATGTATCTTTCATTTTTCAGCAATTTTTGACATCAAAGTTTCATGTTTTGATGAAATTTTGACTTTTTTCCTATAAATTACATATTTGTCTGTCCTATCGAATTTGAATCTCGCGCTGAAAAGTACGCAGCGCGCATTAGTCGATAACAGCGCCCTCTTCCTTGTCAGCTTTTGTGGCATTGCGTTTCGAGCGGCATTTCGGGCATCAAACACGGGAACAGTTTTCGGGTGGATATTTGTGTGTGCGTGTATAATGGCGTTTGAAGACGAAAAAATCCGTTTTTTCGCAAACCAAAAGACATCAATAATCCACTGAACGTTTGGGTCGTCGCGCTGAACTTCACCGCTTCGGAGCAAGGGAAGCAGCCAGAAGACACAAAGTGACTGAGTGAACCCGCTGGCCGCGGTTCTAGCTTCTTTGCCTGTAAACCGACATGTCAAAATATTTATGTCTGGAAAATGAATACAAACATTACTTATAACGACTCTGATTGAACGAGTATTTTAACAATTGAGATACTCACGAGGTCGACGATCAAGAAACAACCATGTCTACGACACCTTACAAAAATCGCGGTAAGTGTGGATTTGATGATAAAAATAACCTTATCGACCGAACGAAAACACCTATTCATTTTTTTACTCCAAATTTTGACTTACTTTTTTCAAACATTTTATTATGTTATTTGTTCACCACGAGATGACTTTTTTGTTATTTCTAACGTTTGTCATGTTATTTTTAGTATCAGATTTTTCATGTTATAATCATGGATTCGATATTCGTCTTTCAGGTCCAGGAAGACCGCCAAAAATGAAGAGTTCCTGTACATGGTGTGAAGAGAATAAACAACCGCTTAAATATGTACTCCCAACAACTCATGGGAAAAAAGAATTCTGCTCGGAAACTTGCTTGGCAGAATACCGAAAAGCTTATATGAAAGGTGCTTGTTTGCAATGTGATAATGTTATTAAAGGTACACCGGTGAAACTAGAACAGTCCGACGGGCCGCCAAAAATATTCTGTTCATCCTATTGTTTAACCAAATATCAAAAGCAGGATAGCCAGCCTAAGGATTCTGAGAACAAAACTGTAAAAAGTAAGCCCGCATAAACATGTTTGCATGCTTCTGCAACACAAACATGACTGTCTGTAGGTTTCGTAAAAAAAAAACATTTTTACTCAAACAATTTCTAATAATGACTTTCTGACCAAACATTCAAATCATATAAAAACTTTTACAAAAATTGCTTCCTTTACGTCACTATCTTTGAAAATAACACAGTTGTTTTGATATTATGTTTCATAGACAGATAAGCGTGCAGTTTTATTTTATATTCTAGTTGAACACCTATTTAATTTTCTTTTTTTTTTTTTTTTTTTTTTTTTTTTTTTTTTTTTTTTTTTTTTTTTTTTTTTTTTTTTTTTTTTTTTTTTTTTTTTTTTTTTTTTTTTTTGAATGGATATTTTAATTTTGTTTTTCTTTCCTCATTTTTGTTATCATTGTTAACATTCTATCTTTTTTTCATTGTTTGAATCTTAATGTGTTATTTTTTATTTAGACAATGTGCAGGCTTCCAATAATGCCAGCCCCTCGGTGCAATCTGGTTCACTTAGCAGCACCACGTCGACATCAACTACAACCCAGACACCGACTTACAACAAAGTTATAAACAATCAACCGAGCTCGACCCAAAATGCATCAACGTCCGCTACTCAATTCCAGTACGAGACTTATCAAACTTTTGACTGGGCACAGTATTTAAAAGATTCCAATAGTGAAGCTGCGCCTGCTGATTGCTTCAAGCAGGTATTTTTTTACTTCCAAATAGATCTTTACAAATAAATAAGAGGTGGAATAAGATAAACATAATAATGCTAATTTTTTAAAATATTTTAGCTGGAAGCACCACCCACAAACGAATTCAAAATAGGTATGAAGTTGGAAGCACTGGACCCGCGAAATCTGACGTCAACTTGTATTGCCACAGTGGTAGGAGTACTAGGACCTCGACTGAGACTACGACTGGATGGTTCTGATAACAAAAATGATTTCTGGCGTTTGGTCGATAGCAACGAAATTCATCCCATTGGGCATTGTGAGAAGTCCGGTGGAATGCTTCAGCCGCCCTTGGGATTCCGCATGAACGCCTCAAGTTGGCCAATGTTCCTACTGAAAACTTTGAACGGTGCCGAAATGGCACCGGCGAAGGTTTTCAAAAAAGAGCCCAAAACACCACGACAAAATAACTTCCAAGTTGGACACAAATTGGAGGCGATTGACAAAAAAAATCCGCAACTCATCTGCACAGCTACCATTGGAGCTGTAAAAGACGATCTCATTCACATTACTTTTGACGGATGGAGGGGCGCTTTTGATTACTGGTGCAGATACGACTCGCGGGACATTTTCCCTGCCGGCTGGTGCTTTAACAGCGGCCATCCTCTGCAACCGCCTAGGCAGAAAGGTTTGATAACAAAATTTAACTTCTAAATTCTGTATGAGTCTTGTAAAATTTTTCGAATGAATATAGATTTTCTGACTGGTGGGCATTGTTTTTCCAGCAACAGGTCCGAGCAGACTAAAATCCAGGCCCAGCAATTCGCTTCCAGTTGTAGCAGTTTCGGGAGGTGGTTCTGGTAGTGAACCTGCCATAGCTTTGGTCAGTCCTGCTGGATCAAGTGCTCCGCCTCAGCCAGCAACAGAACCAGACACAAGTACGTCTAACAACAAGTCGGCCGTGGCAGAAAATGGTTTGTGTTTTTTTGTCAATCACAAATTCTATAAGATTTTTTACTGTGCGATTTTTAATGAAAATGTTACGTTCTTTTCCAAACTAACAGATCGAGAAAATCAACAAGCTCGTCCATCAATCGCTGCGCCAACAGTTAACAACGGTGAACAAACAAACAACATTGGAGAGAAGAGAAGATGGACGAACGAATCTCAAAAGAACACAGTGCCGTCGGTTGCAGCCACCCCTACCACGCCGCGACCTCAGCAACATCAAACGCCTCAGACACAAAACCATATTGAACCTTCAACTGCACAATCATTACCTTTGAGCTCGTCCACCCCAGCTAAACAACTTAGAAAATCACTTCCAGAACTGGAAGCGGCAACTTCGACAACCCAACCAGATAACCCAAGTCAGCGCATTGCTACCACAGAGCCAGGAGAATGGACAATCGAAGATGTTATTCACTTTATTGAAGTAACAGATCCTGCTTTAGGGGTGCATGCAGAACTTTTCAGGAAACATGTATGTTCAAAATTATATTTTCAAATGAACAGATGGTTTCGATTCTTACGATGGGTTAATTTTGCCATTACAATTGTTACAGGAGATCGATGGTAAGGCGTTACTTTTGTTGAACACTGACATGATGATGAAGTACATGGGTTTGAAGTTGGGTCCAGCATTGAAGATCTGCCACTTGGTAAATCGTGTAAAAAATAGACGGCACTCTGTTCCATGTAAGATTGAAACAAACTGAGTGAATTGAATGTTCAAAATTAGGATCCAACCAACTAATTTCTAATTTTCAATTAGGAAATAATGAAATGTTGAATAACCTCCCGCGAGTAAAATGTATGTTAAAGTGGAAGGCTTCTTTAAGCGGGTTACGACAGCTCCACGAAATAAAAACAAAACAATATTTTCATGAAAAAGGAGAAGTTACTCTTGATATACAGATATAATTTTAAGAATGAAGCTAGAATTACTGATTCGTTGGGAGATTCGTTGGGACGGAAATGTTTCATCAAGGGATTTAACTTCTCCGCAACGGTGTTGGATGATGTACATATATTTGATTAATGCATAAGATAATGTATAATGTATTACATTTTCTGTATTTTTTCCTTCGTTTACAAATGAAAAAATAGATTCAGCGAGTTTGGAAAATAATAACTTATCCAATATATTATTATAACAATAATTTTAAATTAGTACGAAATTTTTCATTTATTTCAAAAAATCAAAAACAGTCATTCTCGGAAGTATACATTATATGTAATATTTTTGAACAAGAATTTAAAATAGATGAAATCAAACATTTCTGATCTTGCGTTATTTAAAAATAAGCCATCAAAATATGTGCACTTTCATGTATCACATATCTGTACATGATTCATTATTTTTTGTCTTCGGAATTTATAGGTCTTGATTAGATTCTGTAGAAAGTAAAAACATGAAAAAAGTTTGACTAATCGCTCTAACTCAGAAAACTTTTTTAAGTTATCAACACTTAATAACTTTTATACAGGGATCATTTGATATGTATTCGAACAATGTTATACGTTTTCCACTAAGTTTATTATAAATTATTATGATAGTAATTTTTTTAATTAACTAATTAATAAAAACGTACGAATCTTTGTGCAATTCGCTTTTTAGTGCACAGTGAGTAAGTCTATAGTAGAATGTAATTTGTGTTCATTTTTTTGTATCATCCATCAATCCTTAACTGTAATCACAACAGCAGTATAAAATAAAACATTGATTCATTCTACTATATAAATATTGAACTTCCTTCGCACGATCTAGCTTTGCTCATATTAATAGTTGAATCATACTGTGATATTTAATTTTACAATTTACATTCGGGAACTAAAAATAGCTAATAATCTAGCTAGACTACAAGAAATAATTGAAGAATTTAAACAATTTCATGTATAACAATTAAGAAGTCATTTTAGGAAGTTCAAACTGTGAAAATTGATTTATTGCTACGTTTTTGACGTTGTTATTAAAGATCTAAGTCTGGTCGATTAAGCATTAGCTTTTATTTTACGAAATATGTAGAGTGCGTTTTTTATAATTTAGAAATGACATTGTGTTTAAGAACCGCATATTATATGTCTAAAAGCTGATTAATATGCGCGATTTAATTTTAAGAATATTTATTTCAACTATTTTGGCTATTTTTTTTTCAATGAATTGCCTTGCAATTTAAATTCTTATTGTACTTTATGATGAATTTCATAAGTAAGGAATTTTTTGCAAGGCAATCTTGAATAAAACCGATCTACTTTGAGATGAAAAAAGACTTACCGAAAGTGATATTTTGTAAAAACATAAACATAAATAAAAGTTTGCGAATCATCAAAGTGTGCAAAAATCATAAGTAAAATTTTTTTGCGGGGAAAATCTTAACAAATCAAATGGGAGATTGTCTGTTCTGATCGACCTATAAATTCCTTAAAACTTTAGAACCCAGACTTCTGATAGAAAATGTTAAATCTATAACACATGTCATTACAAATATATTTCATGAGAAATGAAAAATAATTGTATGTCTATTGAAATGAAAAAAAAAAAAACACCTGTAATAGATGTTCACTCCTCGAAAAAATTATGCTTAATCTTAATCTGATTCTGCATAAAACTGTAATAAAAAATCAACAGACCAAACTCTTGTAAATTATTCTAATACAATGAAATAAAATAAAAATAATTATTCAAAATTATCTTTTGTTCATACATACCTGAAAGATTTTCTTTTGTTAGTACAATTAAAATTTAAACAATGTTTTTCATGTGAACATTTTCTGTTTGTAAAAAAATTATTTAACTATGTTTGTTTTTAATAAGTGAATTATTTATTCTTCATGAAATCAATATTTGAACAACATCAGTGAAGAACAGAACTAATCTAGATGGCAGTTGCGTCGCCGCTTCTTTTTTCCGCTTGTCCGAGGTCTCTCTCTTTTTTGCCTTCTCTTTCTGTTTGTGTCGTGTTAGAGTTTATACATCAAATTTATAAACTCTTTCACCATGGGTGTACCAGCATTTTTCCGATATCTAAGCAGAAAGTATCCAAGTGTAATTGTCGAATGTGTCGAAAACAGGGTGAGTTAACTTTCTACTATATTATTTTATGAAATAAACCCGGCTTGATACTTGCAACACGATTCAGAGCAACTTTCTAGGTTAGGTTGGCTGTAAACACAAGGACAATCATTTTGGATTGTTTGAAGTAATTAATGTCTTTGAAACTATAATATTATACAATTTAGTCATTTGAGCATTATAAAAATATTTTTTCATTTTTCTTTCATCTGGTATATCAACAAGTGTGAGCATTTTAAGTTCGGTCTTGTCAATCTTTCAAGTAACATAAACTCGGCTGCCCAGCAAGTCTTTTATTATTATAAACAGATTGTTGATTTTGTATAATTTTTTGTTCTCAGCCAAGTAATGTCGACGGAGTTAAAATTCCTGTCAATGCAGCTGAACCAAACCCAAATGGAGTGGAATTTGATAATTTGTATCTTGACATGAATGGCATTATTCACCCATGTACTCATCCAGAAGACAAGTGAGTGTTATTTCTTATATTACTTTCATAAATATTTAATAAAACGTAACTTGAATTTTTATTTTATTTTTTGATATTTCAAAATCTATTATTATAATCTTTAATAACCTTAAATACTACAAATTTTTTCAGACCTGCTCCAAAAACTGAGGATGAGATGATGGAGGCAATATTTGAATGCATTGACAGATTATTCAGCATAGTTCGACCAAGAAAATTATTGTACATGGCAATTGATGGTGTTGTAAGTACAAATTCAATAGTTTATTATTAAAAACAATATTTTTCTAAAAAATTCCATTTATATTAGGCTCCCAGAGCAAAGATGAACCAACAACGCTCTCGACGATTCCGTGCATCAAAGGAGACAGGAGAAAAAATCCAAGAAATTTCTCGAATTCGAGAAGAACTTGCTGTCAAAGGGGCCTATTTGCCACCAGAGAAACCAAAAGAGGAACATTTTGACAGTAATTGTATCACACCTGTAAGATTTTACATAACAGAATTTGTTGATAGATTTTATTTTTCAATTATACTTATATTTTAATGGCATCGATGAAACTTTAAATTAATGCAGTTGTAATTTTTATTTAAGGGTACACCATTCATGGCGAGACTTTCGAAGTGTTTACATTATTACATACATGATCGATTAAACAATGATCTCGGATGGAAAGGAATAAAAGTAATCTTGAGCGACGCAAACGTTCCTGGGGAAGGAGAACATAAAATCATGGATTTCATTCGGAAACAAAGAGGTAATGAAATTGTGAAACATTTTTTTCATATATTCAATAACAATATTTTGAAATATGTTTCAACTGATTAATTTTTAGTACACCCTGACTATGATCCGAATACTCAACACGTACTCTGTGGAGCTGACGCTGATTTGATAATGTTAGGCTTGGCAACACACGAACCAAACTTCACAATTATAAGAGAAGAATTCAAACCAAATAAACCGAGACCATGCGACATTTGCGGCCAGCTCGGTCACGAGATGAAAGATTGCACAGGCGCGGAACCTACAGATCAGCCAACAGAAGCCACGTTCGGCGAAGAGTGCAAATTCATTTTTGTAAGGCTGAACGTGCTGAGAGAGTATCTGGAGAAAGAATTGTACATGCCAGATTTACCGAAGTATGACTTTGAAAGAGCTGTTGATGACTGGGTGTTCATGTGCTTTTTCGTTGGGAACGATTTTCTTCCCCACTTACCGTCTTTGGAGATCCGAGAAGGCGCGATCGACCGACTTATCGGGCTTTATAAAACAGCAGTTCGTAAGGCTGGTGGATTTTTGACCGATAGCGGTGATGTAAATCTGGACAGAGTGCAGATGATCATGTCTGATTTGGGAAAAGCGGAGGATGCTATTTTTAAACAGAGGCAACAAAACGAATTACGATTCAAACAGCGTGAGAAAAATAAGAAGAGGATGGAAGCTATCAGTAATGCTAAACCAAAGTTTCTTCCGGGTGGACAATTTGCTCCGACGGTAAATTTTAAACATTTTCAACGAATTAAATTTGTATTTATACGGAATTTTAATGAATTTCTTTCCAATGTATTCAGCCTTTAGGTCAAAAATCGAATCCTGTCCAGAATGCAAGATTTGAAGCTTATCAGATGAGGATGCAAGGTTTTTCCACAAGTAGTTCTCAAAGAGGTTCAGGTCACAGGAAAGGTTTCGAATCATTAATAGAACCAGAGGTGAAATTTAAATTTGTGTATAGTAATATTTCAATTATAATTTTTTGTTAGTAATAGTCATTATCAAAATCAATTCATTTTAAATCAGGGCTCAGAAAGAAGACATAAACGTAAACATGACGAAACTGAAGAAGAAACTGAATCGGCCGAAAAAGAAGAGGAAAGCGATGACGACCAGGCTCATGACGAAGTTAGACTGTGGGAGGATGGTTTCAAAGACCGTTATTACGAGTCCAAGTTTGATGCTTCTGCTGATGATCTCGCATTTAGAAACAATGTAGCATTACAATATGTCAGAGGACTCTGCTGGGTCTTGCGCTATTACTATCAAGGCTGCGCGTCATGGAAGTGGTACTTTCCCTATCACTATGCACCTTTCGCAAGTGATTTCGTGAATATTAGTGGTTTGTCAACTCAATTCGAGAAGGGGACGATACCTTTCAAGCCATTGGAACAACTCATGGGCGTGTTCCCTGCTGCCAGTAGTCGTCATGTCCCGGATCCCTTCGCCAAATTGATGAAAGATCCTGTAAGAATCTGACAAAAATAATTCTCTTAATTTTATCTGACGAACTAAACATCTCATTTTATCTTTTAGAAATCAACTATCATCGATTTTTATCCTGACGACTTCAAAATAGACTTGAATGGCAAAAAATTTGCATGGCAAGGAGTAGCATTACTTCCGTTTGTTAACGAGCAGAGACTGTTTAAAGCTTTAGAGCCTTACTATGAATGTCTTACAGAGGCTGAAAGTGAGTCATAACGATGATTGTAACACAACAGTTATAAGAAATATACCAAAAAACACTGTCTAAATTGTTTTATTCATGATTGTTACAGAAAAGCGAAATGTACGTGGCGACGATAGGCTGTACATTGGTCCTGGAAATAGTAAATATGAATTCTTGAAAAATCTTTACGAAAATAAAACAGAAGACGAAGTAAGTTTATTGGTTGACGGCATGCGGGGAACAATTCTTTTATCCGACGACTGTGTCCGTGAAGGCGGTACTCTGCCTTCTCCAATAAACACGCAGCCTATTCGAAATAACCATGTTGTGTGCGTTTGGTTCCGAGATCCTCAATATGGCAGTGATTTTGTATTTCCTGCGAGAAAATTGAAGGGAGCGGTTGATCCCCCGCGAGTTCTTAAACCGCAGGACTTTGAAAAAATGAACCGCAATGGACAACCGTGGAGGCCACAAACCGGTTTTGTTAAATCTACAACCAGAGCTACCCTCGACATTGCTGGTCATCGGATGGTTGAACACCATGGAGGATACCGAACAGTCCCGCCTCCACAATCACATAATTCGTATAATACCGGGTACCAGTCACAACGTGTATATAACAGCAATTACCTACAGCATTCAAATAATTACAACAACAGATACGATAATAATCGATCTTACGGACACCAGCATAATCAATATGGCCATAATAATTACATGTCCCACAATCAGTACCAGATGCAGCCACACGCGCAGAATAATTATCAAAGTGGTCGACAGTATTCTACCAATAACCAAGGTTATAGGTCTCACCAACAGCAACAACAAAAAAACTACCAGCAAAATTGGGTATGTATTTCCAAAGTTTTTTTACTTTTCATTACGTACCTCTTTTATTGATAGAATTCCTAATGCATTTTGTTTGTCCGTGATTTCAGAATCAATCGAAGCGAGGCCGCAGAAACTAAGGTATTTTTGTCTATAATTTCAAGTAGAATTTAACTTACAATTTCGCTTGAAATGAAATTGTATGAATGAAAACATGTTTGTATTCAATTTTACGTTAGTCAATTTGCTATGATGCAATATTTTTTGTACTCAATTATTGATATTGAAAAAGTATGAATTACTTTTGAAGTTTATTAAAAAAACAAATTTTGTAAATAGGATTAGCAAAAGAAAATGGGAGAAATGCTTTCCGACGGCATCTCCAATGAGGTTTTGATAATTTCTTTGGACATTCCTCAAGTTTCATTCTCGTTGTTTCTCTTCGTGCTTATTTATTTGAAGTGAATTGAGAATCATTGCAAATTGTTAACAACAAATACGTTTTCATTATTCGTGATTGTAAAATCCGCATATGAAATGTTGTATATAGACAAACAAATAATCAACATATTATATAAATTCACATTTGCAAGCATGGTGACATGGAAAATTTTATTACATTTTATGAATAATACTTTTTTGTACTTGATCAGAGACATTACCGTATCTTTGAAATTTTGCCTGAAAAAATTGAACTTTTATTCAACTATACATTCAAGTTAAAGTTCGAGCGAAACAAAATTATTGTGCATAAATTTAGTGCTACTAATAAGTGAACCTGCGCAACCAATGTGTATATATTTGTTCCCTCAAGTTATATATTCTTGAATATCGACATCTTGTATCGAACAATTTTAATCAAAATATTACTTATAATTACTCGACACTGAATTTGTTAAACATCGACCTTGAAATATACAATTAAAGTAATTAACACCTTTTTTTCATTTGACTACAAATGAACAACTTTAGCAACGAAAAAAAACTGCATTTTGTATGAATGAAATAAATAAGCAAATTACTATATGTGCCTCTTTCAGAATAAATCAATTACTAATCGTTGATAAAAATATAACGATGCGAACAATAAAATTTCTTTCCACGCGGAAAACAATTTCATAGGATTATAAAAACTAACGCGAGACTCAACTGAAATGCTCTGTAATTAAGCCCTGGATTGCGAGCAAAAATTAAAGTATTGGTTTCAAATTGACTTTACGAAATGCGAGGTAAAGATTAGTTTCGGAGCAGGTCGTGAAAGCAATTGGAGGCCGGGTGTTTGTTCGCGTACATCATATTTGCGAGGGTGGGAACGAGCAAACGTTCGCTGCGGGGCTGCGACCCCATGAACCCCGTCAACCCCTGTTACCCCTGCGCCAGTGAGTCAGTCAGTCAATCGTTTGAGTTGCAGCACATCCGCCAAAGCTGAATTAAAACACACGCGACTCAACGATCGTGGCCGTATTGTTTCAACGACCCCGAGGGAACCCGGGATACACTAATCACCCTCGAATGCTTCTTCCATTCGCGCAGCATCCGTGATCTTGCCAGCCCTTGCCGAGGAGCGTGCTCTGCGAGCCTAGTCAATCAATCCCCTTGGCCACTTTGTTGTTTGTCAATCGCCAGTTGGAATTAAGTGGCATTTTCTGCACCCTGCTGCATTTTCGCGACGCTTCTTTATCCTTCCTTCGAGCACTACTTCTGCGATCATGATCCAGGGCCATTCAATCAGCCACGCCGCACAATCATATAAAATCCACTCTTGACATTCCTGAGGAATGTCCTCGACAAACAACTTAATCTCATCCAAAAAATTGTTCATCAGTCCTTAAGAATTTGAAAGTTATTTTTCTTTCTATTTCGATCTTGTACCTTAATTTTATAAGTTTACAATGTAGTTTAAAAGATTGGTACGTGAAAAAGAAAATATGATCAACTGCGAGATATGTAAAATGGGAAAATTTTATTTTGCATCGATTGAATTTCGTTTTTCTATTTTGATTGAATTCTGACAATCCATTTCCGACGGTTGAACGTTGAACGCAAAATAAAAACCGGTTAATCGGACGTCATAAAAATGTATACGCACGCTTGGATACATAGAAATGCAAATACATATGTATTGATAAGTGTATGTATGCATACACGGGTAAGGGAGTTTGCCAAGCGAGGGCACCACATGGATTAGCTTCGAGGGTAGTTCGTCACGTAGCGCGTGACTCCGGCCGTTTCGTTATTTGGCACGTCGCACGAACGAACACTGTCGTTTTGCCCAATTATAAAACAAACGCGGTGCACTCCGTAATTATCCAATTAGTAGGTGCGCCGCAGACTCTGAGTCCCCTGCCTCTCAATCCCAGACCCAACCGACCGACGCTCTTTCCCCCTTCTGCGTGGTTTTTCCATATTTTTTTCCACATCTTCCGACTGATTCCGACGCGGATTTTTCCTTCGCAGCTCTCAATTTTTTTACTCACTCCTGCAACTTTCTGCAATCTTTTTTAGCAAGTTCACCCTTTCGCGCTGCTTTCGCAACGTCAAATTAAAATATGCCTTGCAATTTTTTTATATTAAGTTTCATTTACGTTGCAGACTCAAGCAAGCTGTGTACAGCAGTTGATGAAATTAAATTTTCAATCTTATGTTCTTCAGAACAACTTTCAACTTGAATCGACTTTGCAGTGTTTTATATCTTCAATTTTGCAAAAAAAAAAAATTGAAACGAGATGAAATCTTTTTTGTTTCTTTCTCTTTATTAAGCAGCAGAAAAAAGGTAGAAACAAAAAATTTTGCAATGAGAGTTTAATTTTAAAGTGAATTTTTTGTTTGGAGTTATAAGTTGATGCCAATCATTCTAGCTGAGTTTCTTGTTGGACAAATGAAAGTTGGCTGGTGGCGTTGCTGACATCAGTGGCACCAGGGTCTGCTCCCGATGGGCATCTCTGTCGTTGACTGTCGGCGCTCGTTGCCGAGCGAACTCCTGCACTCGTTCGGGACGGGTTTCGAGTGGACTGCAAACACTCGAGGTAGCTCGACATCGCAGAATCGGGTGCCTTGAACCTTTGCACTGGCTCAGCTACCGAGATACGATATCCATTTTATACAGGGTGTCCAGAGACAAGGCACACACGTGTTTGCGTTGTTAATACAGGTGCATAGCGGGCGCACCAACCAATTCTTGTTTTTTTTTTATTTAATTCAATTTCACGTTTTTTTAAATTCTATTTAAACAAGGGCCATCGGGCCAACACTATTTTCAAAAGTGCGCACTTGATGAGTTTCGGTTCATCCGGGTCCATTTTTTTTGTTCAAAAAAATATATAAATCCAATTGAAACTTCTCTCCATTTTGCACTACAAAATGTAACTTTTGTTTCAAAAAATAGTGAAAAAGTTAAATTGAAACATTTCCCATTCTGTGCCATGTGAAAGGTTTTTTAAGTCCTTTTTTTTTTCACTTTTCACTTTGCCCGTGTAATCTCCACTTTTTATATTGTCAAAGAACGCGCGACGACATATCCGACAATTGCACGTCATCATCTATCCATTAGCAAGCAGAGTGCGTCATTATAGAGAGACTTTTATATGATCACTTTTTTTTCTTCTCCTTCAAGATGCGAATAATGCCCCGGGCAACTTTCCCTCTCATTACGCGTTTTCACATGCCGCGATCCGTCTCAAATGGGCGTCGTTCTCGGTTGATTCAATTTTCATTGGGAAGATAAGATCAAGCCGATTCGGCATTGTAGAAGGAAACCCATGGACACCGTAAGAATGTATTTGCCTGACGGGCGTCACCGGCAGCGTCGCGGCTAATTTGCTCCGCATTGAGCTGCCTTGTGCATCAAATCGCTCCGAACTTCCAACGCCATTGTCATCTTCCCATTCACACGACAAACCCATCACAAAGCCCATCCGCGAAGTTTGTCGTCGGCTTTATATGGGCCCTTTGGATCGATTGACGTTTGTTTTTGCAGGTTCAAAAAGAACTTCCTTTTTTCAGTGAGACTGAAAATGAAAAAAAAAGTAATCTCAAAATCGGATTTGAAAGAAAAACAAATTATTCCACCAGGGCTTCAATGATTTTTGACTTTTGATTAATGCTTCCGTTTTTTTTTCTCTGAATTTTAGTTTTTCTTTTCTTTTTAATTTTGGTAATAATTTTTTTTATACAACAGAAAAAAAAAGATTTACAAAAGTGAGCAGAAAATCTGAGCGCAGAACAAAACAGTGGAGAGGTCTCCACGAGGGGAGAAACGTCCTTTCCTGAAGTGCGTACCCAACAGACAGTCTCACTAATTACGCCGCGTCTCATTAGCGTAGAAGCTGTTACGAGAACACGTACGACTTTCTCATAGGCTGTGATAAAGTTGCGGATTTTTTTCCTGCAGCAATAAAGCAAATAAAGCCGACGTCAAGCTGTCCAAACTGAACGAAAGTTCAAACCAAAACTTTCAAACTTTATTTCCATACTTATACCTTTTTTATATATAAATTTGATGCGAACTTTTTTTTTGTTACTTTTTTGTTGTACAACAAATAAACAATACAAAATAACATGAAAAATATTCGTTCGTACCACTGTCAAAAAGTTTATCATATTTGTTCAGTTTTTCATAAAAGTTTATTTATTCATTCAGCTCTCATTGTTTATTGATATAATTTTGTTCTAATCATAATTATTCATTTATATATATAAGTACAAACAAAACCTTCTACACGCTATATTTATCGAGTAACTACTCGCTCAATTAGTAATAATAATAATAAATAATATTGAATGTAAAATATTAATTAATGCATTTAAATAAAATTTGTACGTTAAAACTGAAAAAAAAGCGAACGAATAATAAAAAAATCTATTAGTTCGTTAAGTGAAATTGATAAAAGTATTTTATCAGTTTCAGAACAAGAATGTGGAAATATATTAATCTTTTTGTGAGCGTATTATTTGTGTGTCGCGCGGCGTCTGAAATGAGTCCTTGGGTGGCCTTTCTGAGTATGCAAGTGCACTTTCTGAATAAGTGCAAGTATGCGCCGCACGACTGCACTTTCATCGTCGAGCAGCCGAGTGCACTCGTTTGCTAAAGGATTCTCAAATCTCGAGGAACATTCGTATCGTCGGGGCGAAACGTAGCACCGGCCAATAACACAAGAGTCGCCGTGTGTGTACCAGCGGTATTGCGAGCCTCCAAGGGTGTGGATCCGCATCAAATGTTTATCATAACAATATCAACAAATTTTTATTAAACACACTTCAGTCCACTTTTTTTCATGTTGAACATTCCATTTGGAGAATTTTGAAGATTTATATAATGCAGAAACAATTTTGTTTTATTTTCAAATGGTCATTAAATAACGTAAAAAAATGTTTACCTGGGTCAAAATTGGGCAATTCTTTTGATCCAAAGGGTAGAATATTGATTGTGTAGGTGGTTTTTTTTTTTTCAAGACTCTAAACAAGATAAACCCTCGTCTTAGGAAACGCGCACCATTTAGTTTTCAGGTACGGTTTTTATCATGGCATTCTTGTCGTACTTGGTGTTTCACCAGAATGGACAGGGCAAAGGGATTCCATTCATGAAAACCGGAGTTGGTAAAAAAGGACGAAATAAGCATTCTCTATGATGGTTAAGAGAATCGGACTCCGATTTGGATCAAGTCACGAATACGTGATTCAGTCTGACAGGTCCATTATGCCGAGCGATGCCGGAAGTTTGCAGTCCTTGATCTGTCAGTCGCGTGTATTTGACTTTGTTTTGATATTCAAACCCAATTGCGTTCCATGGGATGTGCAATTATCGTTTCGGTTTGCGAAACCTGAGGGCTGAAATATTGGCAATCTAAAAAAAAAAATAACCTGAATAATAGAATTCTGTCTTCTCAACCAATTTTTTTTATCAACAATTTTTGGAAACGAATTTTTTACTGATGAAAAATCCGAACTTTGCAATGTCTCAATTAAAGGATTTTTCGAAGGGGAGAAAAAATGGGAAAAAAATGAGGGAGATAAAAAAAAGAAAAAAAAAAAAAAAAATAGGTGGCTGCACAATGCAGGATTATATCGGTTTTTTAACACCCAAATACTCGTCGGACAAATCACGATGTTGTAAAAAAAAATTGTGTTTGGTTGCTGCAAAGATGATTGATTCTCGCTTCGTCAGCTCCTTTCATCGCTATCATCGCGGTCATTATTTTCCCTCGAGGAATTAAGCTCGAAAGAGCATTAAATCGTAATAAATCATCGTGCTCGTTGGCCCGCGAATTTTGAAACCGCAGAACGCATGGATTGCTCGGGCCCGGGGCACAATGGGGCCCGCTCGAGGATCCATCTTCCACCTCATTTCAGAGCGAAGTGCGCCCAAACACGATTACCACACATTCGTACATTCTTACCTAGAGAGCGGATTATCCGTACGAACGAATCTCTACCATCACACTGGGAACAATGTTACACGTGGCGATGAAAAAAAAAGGATGAAATGTCCAGTTTCACCTTTTGTTTAATATCATTAACCGAGCCGTCAAAACATCACTCGGCCCAGCACACGCCTGGCGTCAGAGCCGAAATTCGGTGTAATTTGATATTTAGTTAGCTGGCTTGAGGTAGAACCTAGAAATGTAACTGGATCTCTCATCCAAAAAGTCAGGCAAAGTCAAACCGGAAGTCAGCCTGGAAAGGATCAATAAGGTAAGTAACAATCAAACAAATGAAAGTAACAATTTTCCAGATGATACAAAAATTTATTTCTCAGATAATTTCATAATCATTTTTTTTTCTTCTTTCAGTTTTTGCAGCAAATTATACCCAGTCACGTTCGCGCATTTGAAATTTCAAAAAACTGAAAGATTCAAAGCAGAGGGAATCCATTGAAAGAAGTATGCACTCAAAGAGGGAAGGTTGCATTTGACAAATTTTATTCTGTCCATTGATTTGGTTAAACCAAGTCCGAGAGATGATATTCGAGGGCGGACGCGCGCAGTGAAATGACATGAAAAATTCGCGACGGATTCACTTCAGGCTTGGGTGAGTGAGATGAGAGCACGTGAAGAGAGAAGAAGTGGCGCAGGATGGCCCTTGTGTCGCGAGGACCGACAGGTTACCAGGCAAGGAGTATCCTAGAATCTTTGAGGATACTTCAGCGGCATCGTCTTCGAGTTCGATCCTCTCGTAGCAAATTCCCTCAAAGGGAGAGGATGAGAGATTCTAGCGGTGCCCCCTGCGGAATCAAGTGCACTCTTGTTTTCAGGGGCAAATGCGTAGGCAATGCTGCAATCTCCTGCCTAATGAATTCAAATGGGATAGATAAGGAGACACCTGCCGTCCTAATCAATCTGACAATCGATACTGTCTAGCTGGTGACTGAATTTTTATTGACGCCATGTAGGTACTAGAGCCTGAGCTCTCTTGGCCCAAGGGTGCTTGCTTTGACTTCCAGCTTGCCACGACTGAATGCCTCTCTGTAGAAGGAGTGTGCGCTTTCCCAAGTGCATCCTGATTTGTCGAACTCCTTTGATTATTTCATTCCGCAGCTTCCCTCGTTTCCTCTTCTCCTTTTTTTTCGCCTTCACCCTTGAATCTTTGTGATGAGCCTCGTCTCAATCACTCAAGTAGACTTGCTAGAAGGATTACGAGTGTTTGAGTGTCGCTTTTCCTCGTAATGGGCACCAGAATTCACTTGGTACCTACTTCAAGGTGTGGAAAAGCAAATAAAAAGTTAATAAATTCGATTGGCGACTCCGAAGTGGCCGGAACTAGTTTGCTCTTCGAAGCAGACATCAGTTGAACCGCAACAGCCTGCATTATTCTGAAGTCACTTAACTAATCTGCCCATCTCGGATGTAAAATTTTCAAAACTCCTGAATGCCCAGTTGCGTCTTGGGGCGGATGACAACAAACAAAGTGAACGCTCAGAAGTTCTAAGAAGCGGAAAGAAAGTTATACTGTCCAAGTTATCTCAACTTTTAGATCAAATGTTGACAGCCAAAATTAGACATACTTGAACTAAGTAAACTAAGATTAGGTATAACTACATGTATTTTTTTAGTTGTGTTAAAATCGTATCAAAATATTCAAAGTCAATGACAGACGATATGTACATTCGATCACGAAATGTCGACGGCCCGCGCACAAACTCTCCATAGGTGTGGAAGTAGCCGTGTTGATTTATTTGATAAATGAGAGATGAATTGGGCGAGGAAGGAGGACTCTCCAGTGGAAAGTCCTACAACACCAAGCACTGCACTTCTCTTTGCCGTCTCTTTCGCGCTTTTTGCCGCAGTGCAACGGTCCCGCTGCCTGGCCTTCTCTCTCTCTCTCTCTCTCTCTCTCTCTCTCTCTCTCTCTCACTTCACTCGCCCTTTCTTTCTCTATTCTTTCAGCTCTCTCTGTCCCACCTTTTGCAGCATGAAATCAAATACGAGGAACGAGTCAGTCCACTAAAGGTCTCGTAAGCACGGGCTTGAGTACTCACTCTGTCGACTCAGTCTGCAGTGCGTTTTATTATCCACGTACGCTTTCATCCATCTCAATAGATTTAACTTACAAGCTAAGACGAACCCTTTGAAATCCGCGGGGGTAATTAATTGACTCTGCGATCTTGAAAATCATATTTGGATATGGATTTTTGTTCTGGTACCAATGCCGGACATTCCTCTGACTTCCGGCAAGAGTGGCATTGTGCGCGTCGAAAGACGGCGAAGGCGCCGGCGTTGATTGGATCACGCCAAGAAATCAATAGCTCCTCTCCTTTTTCTCTTCCTGTCTATAACCGTCCTTTTCTGCACCTCTCAGGAAATTCCCCAATAGCGCGACGTCGCCTCCGTCTCTGTCGGAGTCTCCTTTTCTCCTGGCTGCTCTCGCAGGTTGCACACCCGCTCCCTCCAATTTCCCCGTGACAGTCTCCTGGAGGATCCTCAAGTGCCCTCTCATCGCCCTCCAAATCATCCAGCCGAGCTCTGTCCGGCAGTCTCCATGCCAACACCCGCTCGATAAATGTATTGGTCGATTTTGACACGAAGCCCCGGTTCCTTCAACTTTCTTATAGCTCTTAAACCTTTGCCTGACTTCTAACCTTCGCCAGGGCAGATAATTGATCCCGAATTTGAACGTTCGGACAGTAGATTATGCGAGTTAAACTCGACTCAGTGATTTTCCTTTGGGGATCCGCTGGTCCGAATTTTTCGGGCTTGACTTTCGGCCTGGGGTGAATAACGAAAAAGAGATCATAAGTGTTACAAAAATCATTCCCGATGACTGAATCATCATCAAAAAATAACATTCAATCAAGTTCAGGATTTCCAAGAGTCAAAGTTCAGTTGCACGCTCTCAACGGGCTCTAGACAAATTGAATGCTCGTTTTTTTAATGCAATCCTCATCATCGAAATTACAACTTTGATATACCTTTTTACGAATTAAAACAAAAACTAATTTCATCTGCACAACGCCATTCCATGGCAAGTTTTTTTCTTATCAATTTTTTCCTGTTTTATTTTCAGTTATTCATTCTTTTAGTTTTTCTTTTTTAAAACTCGTTCATTCAATAACCGAAGTAAAATGACTGAAGGAAAAACAATTGCCGAGTTTGTTGTGTGCAAAACGTGCAGCACTCGACCTTCTTTCATCGCGTTCAATTGCAAAATATAATATCCAGTCAAAAATTCCGTTTAACGAGCACGCTGGCGAGAAATAAAAAATTCTTTTTCACAATCGCCAGTTATATATTTTGCAATGCAAACGCACGTATGTATATATAGCGAGCGGCACATGCGCGCCGTTGCACCGCAACACCCAAGAGGAGGAGCGAATCGCATGATTTCGCGCGAGCTGCGCCTTCGTCGGGGCATCCCCGTGCGTTTTATAACGGCTCGCGCTCCAACAAAGTTTAGCTGGCACCGCACCGGCTTTGCCGGCAGGGTCAAGTGGTTCATTCTCCATCCCCGTGGCTGTTAATTCGCATGCCTTCATTTTTATTTTTTATTTAAATAAATCATATTTTACAACTGTTTTTTTTCAACTGTATTTACAATTTTATCCTTCTATATACTTTTTATTTATTACTTCAAAATATTCAATTAAAATGAACAATCGAAATGTGATTATAAATAAATTGGAATAAATGACGTAGAATAGTACTTTTGTTAATCACGATGTACACTTTTTTTTAATCTCAAGCACTTTTGGAATGAAAATATTAATTAATATTTTGTCTTTCTGGATTGAAACTGTGTTGCCACTGCTCAAATTATAAAATTGCTTTCTGTGAAATTGTAATCAAGAAAGTTGAGAAAAAAATGATTGCCGACTGTTTTAGCCCTATCTTGCGTTATTTTGTATGAGGCGCTTTCACGTCGTAGCAAGGGTTTATTTTCCTCTCGAGCGAATCACAGAAAGCGTCGCGTTTCGTTTCAGTTAACTGAAGGAACTAGAGGGTTCCTTCGAGGGCCGCCATTACAGTCGGCTAAGAAGATCTCGAGTCTCCTCATTTTCGCTTGTACCGCACAACGCGTGATAAACGCAAAAATGAATGCCGAGTCGAAAACCGGAAAGAGACTAGTGGTAAACGACTGAATTTTACGACTCAAGATTTGCGCGCCAGATTATGCTTCGTAGATGAGAAAAATAATACCTCCGCTCTCCGTGCCACTTGTGTCTATTCGCCTAGGCTTTTTCGCAATTTAACTTTTCCTTTTTTTTTTTATAAATCACGTTATTTGATCCCACACTTGGGCCTGATATGAATTTGAATGCGAAGCAAACACTGTCCCTCTCAACTGCTTCCATACGTGTAATATATACTCGAAGATATGTAAGTAAACATTGTAAGCCTAGCTTGAGTGAAAAAGGTGAGCTCAGCAAATGTCATTCCTGTCGTGCGCATATTTTAATTTTTAACTGTATATTTGTTCGGCAGGAAAATCAAATCAAAATAAAAATGATGTTACGTTTAAGCGTCTCTGAAGTAAAAATATTTTATTTGAGTTCGTTATATAAACTTAACTATATGAGAAATGAAAATAAAAAAGAATCCATTTTTTACATCAATTTGATATAATTTCTTGTATTTCATTGCAACCACAAGTAAATTAAGGATAATTGTGACACGTAGGGTAAATGTAAATGCATTAAACATTTTGATATTAGAATGATCAATTAAAAAATTTTATATTGAAAATGAATTTGAAAAAAAAAAAAAAAAATGCCCACTTTTGTAATTGCGTTATAAGTGGCAATGGTGGTTTTCGAATTGCCATAAAAAAAGGAGAAAAAATGTGAGTGCACAAAAAAATAGGAAAGACAGGCACGTTATTGAAACAGGCGGGTGGATGTGGACGGGAAAATGTAATTTCAGTTGGAAACAGGAACATGAAGACAAAGAGAGAAATATAGCGGGCAGCGTGTGTCCCGCACCGAAGCTTTTCGAGTGTTTGTATTGCTGACGCGGCGATTCAATCCAATCCCATAGCGAATGGGTTTTCGCTCGCACCGTCGGATTCCTATTATTCGTGAGAAATGCAAATGATTTTTCGTCCGTTGATGGCAGCAGATATATTTCGATCGCAGTGACGCGGACTAATCGCGTCTCAGTGATAAACACCGTTTAGAATTATATCAAGGGTCGAAGATTTCGTGTCCTTTTCCACGATCATCATCTCTCTTGGACAGCAACAATAACAACCCTTGGATTTCTGCGGATAGGGGGATTCAATAAGGGCTAGTAATCCTCATCCTCGACGAAGAGAGACCGTAGCTTACACGTCGGATCATCCCTCGTTATTGTTACGTTTATGATAATAGTTCCCGCTTTCTTACTCCTCAACCCTATCCTACGCCACTAATTACTATGTCATCTTTTCATTCCGGTTTATTATCGGAAGTCAATTTATAACGATGATGGATTAGAGTTCACGTGCAGTAGTCGCCTCCAGGGCTTGATTGCGTTTTAGTCGATGCTCCAACGTGTTAAGAAAACAATGTCGATCTGTAAGAAGTAGGTCGTGCATTTATTTCCATATTCAATATCACTTTGAAATGAATCAAGAATCAATACAAAAATTATTCTCTCAGATTAAATAATGTCACCTAGAAATAAAAAGTATATTTTTATGGAAATGTATGAATGTAAGATAGATAGAGATAGTTTTTATAGACAAAATTATAATGTCATGAATTTCTATAATTCTCACACTTTTTTTTACTCGGATTAAAAGTATATGGTTCATCCCCTTTTAACAACCTGGCACGTTTGTTTTGACCGTTCGGAATGAAGCTTTGAATGGCCCTAGGATTTTGTAAAACCCCGATTAAAGCGTGGATTCACGTAAAATAATTGTGAATAATGCGAGGCATAGTTAGAAGGTCGCGCGTGCCACGTCGGAGCATCGACGATTATTAGCGTCCGTCGTGTTATTATGACGTCTGGTGATGCTGGCAAACATACGTGCTTAGAAGCGCGCGGCGCATATGAACAAGACACGCGGCCGGCACGCTCCCATTCAGCGTACTAATATCGTGTTGTACGTTCGCACAAATGCGAGGGACAAGCACACCAGTCGCGCCTCTACTAATGACAGCCGACATTGCTCCAATCGTACGATATACACACCTCGTCTTCGACAATTACCGACTACTAATCATTCATTAATCATCGACTAAATGCTCATTTTGTGATTTCTCTCCTTCGACCTCTGCGATCATTAATCGTCTCTCGTAAACTGTTCCAATTTGCCAAATTGCTGATTGAATTTGTAAGTGGAGAATTGTTTGATGAGTCCATTATTATTGAATGAAAAAAATATTTCACACAAATTATATACCAAATTGAAATGTAAAATTACCATATCAATTTCAAAAAGTTACTTTTAACATATCATTGATTTTGAACATTTTACTTGAACATTTTGCTAGATGTAAAGAATCATTGGACAAATTTTATTTACTTGAAAATTATTTATAACCTTTATTTGAGACAAAAACGTTGATTGTGAGTGGTTCGAAGTTTAAGTATGGGATATAAAAAGAAAAATTTTTCAAAGGGTGCAGGAATACAAAAATGGCGACATCCAGAGGAAGCTCATGTACATCTGGTATATGCCAGAGAAGGCGAGCATTGAACCAGCAAGTACCACTCGAGAAAACAATAGCGGAACAGTGCTCTTGTTCTATGTGCGTCCTCCTTTTCTCTTTACTTCTCTTTTCTCCACCATCATCCTCAAATCTGGATTTTATAAGCACGACCTTATCCTTTCGTAGCAGAATGAACAAAAATCAACGTTCAAAAAATTTAAATACTCTACTGTGATGTTGACTCAGATACACAAGCGTCTGGTAGGAAAACAAAACATTCTCCTATTTTTCATATGCTGCTTTTTTAACTGTACCAATACAGTTTCAAGATTAAGTTTTATATGTTTCTTAATCTCTATACTTTTCGGATAACTGTATCGGATAAAATCTTCACAAATGCAAACGTTTCGTTTGTGTGTACAAAATCAATTTTGTAGATGAATTAAAAAAACATGCGCATGATATTGCAAATTGAATAACAATTTATTTTTCCTTCTAATTAGACCTACGTAAATTGGAGAGCGTATTTTTTTCCATTTGCGTGCACCTGTAACCAATGTTTTAATGATTGGAAAAGTGTATAAAATAATTTCATCGGATGAAAGCGAGTGAAGAGTTGTATGTACATATATGTTACAAAATGCGGGTCGTAGGAAATATCGGCTAAAATATCGTGTGTATTTTCTCCGCTATTAGAGGAAAAAAATCGAGTGTTTCATGCGGGTTTTAATGATCAATTATTGCATCGTTAATTACGAAGTAAGAAGGCACACTTAGACTGATGTGCTCGATGATTTGAGAAATCAAACGACTATTAACGGAATAATGCTGTTATTGATGATAAAACTTGCTTAATTGCAATTTATTCTCCTATGTAGGGTACTTCAAACAATTTTACATATTCCAGTCACTCAAATTGTAAAGTTTTTTTTATCAACGCCTAATTTTCTTTTTTCACAATAAAAATATATCTATCTGATTGATACCATTTGTACAGTTGCCATATCTGAAGCTGCAATTAACTGTTTTATTTTTTTCAATTTATTTTTCTGTATTCATTTGTTAATTAACTTTTAAAGATATCTTTTTTTATCTTTGACATTTAAATCTCATTTTTCACTTTGTTTAAAATGTTTCTTTGTTCATTAATTTGTAATCAACAATTTGTTTAACTACTTTTTTTGAATCAATATTTTTTAATCGTCTCTGATTTGTTTACTTTTGCAATTAAATATTTGAATTACGCTCGGAATATATCGTTGGAATACTTTGAATAAACGACAATCGAATAAACTTCATATAGGATTCTCAGGAGCGGTTTGAATGGTAATTGATTGATGATTAAAGAGCATCGATATGCAAACGATAAAGGGCCGATTGAAGTCGAAGGCACTGCAAGAATGAGACAATGCGGCTTAAAGTTTTGGATGTGCCACTATGTGCGTATGATTTCGGATCATTGAGCAAACTATACATGCATGCCATTGGTGCTCCGCGCAAGTACACTTCTATGTTATCTCGGTTTGGCTCCCTTGCTTTTGATGAAATAAAGCGCTATCCGCGCCGGGATCTACAATCCCGGCCGTATAGTTGCGGTCTCGTCGTCGCATTCTCGTTCTCTCTTTTTATTCCTGTCGACGGAGCACAATACAGCCCTCACCATCTTATCGAGTGTTTCGCAGCGCGCTTGCATGGCGCGTAATGCGTTCACAAATACGGGCGCTCGTCGGCTTTATACCACCTATACCTATATACCTACACACTACTTTCGCCGCCGAGCCTTAATTTTTTCATTGTGCACACTTTTTCAAAGCACTATGTACTAAATTTCATTACATAACGTTCTCTCGTTATTATGTGTACGCGACACCCTGTACGTGATCACCTTTTTTTAAATGGACTCTTAAAAATTCTTTGTGTAACTTCAAAAATATTCCAAATTTCCTGTCTTCCGATTCTAATGGAACCTTTTTTTCATTCGTAATATTATGTATAACTTTTGCAATTTCAAACTTGATAAAATTTAGAAATTGTTTTTTTTTTTTTTTTTTTTGATATGAGCAATTCGTTCCTTCTTTGTTGAACAAATATTTTTTTAATGTACATTATTGAAATTTGAGTGTTAAGAGTTTCGAAATTGGAAAGGAAAAAGACAGTAGCGGTATTTGTTCTTGTAATGTTTAGTTAGCGAGGCAAAGAGCTCTGAGTGTGATTTGCAAAGCTGTGGGATCTATTGAACGGAGAACAAACTCTGAAGGAGGCATTCTGTAATACTTGTAAAATAGTGGGTGGTCTTTTCCGCGGTGGAACCCGTTTTTGACGCGTAGCATCGTTACCAGCACGTCGGTAGGCGCAGACACCGGGATGACGCAGCACCAGCTCCTGGTTACCTGTGTCCATTGTTCTCCCCGCATTTCTTCTCAACCTACGCGACTCGTGCTCAAGTGCTCGATCACTACCCTCTCGTATTTCCGACGGCGGAATATAACCCTCGTTTTCTCTTGAATAACGCATTGCATATCTCTCTCTCTCGTTCCAAGCGCACGGTTCAACAGAAAACACGTTGTTAAATATATTTTTTTAATTAAAAATACACTTTTAACTTTTATTTCAGTATTTAAGATTTGACAAAGAATTTAAAGTTCAAAATAAGAAAAACAATTTTTTTAAGTAATCTGACGTTTTGCAATCTTTCAAACTTTATTTTATTTTTTAAAACTTTACTTTTTTACTTTTTTACTTTTCTACATCAAACATATGCTTCAGTATAAATCGTATTATTTGTTAATTAAAATTTTGTAGACTATAAAAATGACAAATTTGCAAATTTGCCATCATCGATATTTTCGATGACGCGAATCATCAGTTGAGTGTGAAACGAAGCGAATATGATGGACGAACATCATTCACCTCATCGATTGTTGTATAAAATATATTCACTTGGGGTACATGCCAAAGTACAACTTAGGCGAGAGTTTCCCTTGAACCAGAGGGTTAAAAGTTAAGTTTCGCTGGTACAGTTTTCTCTCTCTTTTTTTGAACCTTGTCTGATGCTCATGACTTCGACCCTTCCTAGTCTCTCTAATTTATATGAAAGATTTTCTGTAAATGCTATTACTCAAGAAGCTCTTTCCCGATCAATGAATGTGTATTTGTAATCTCATTTATTCTTCTCTTCTTCAATTGGTAAAATGATTAAGATGAATAAAAATCCTCCTTATACATTTTTGCACAAAATTAATTATATCTCTTTTTTCCCTTTGATCTTTAACTTTTCATTTCTTATTCGTTCATGCAATATTACAAATATAAAATATCAAAAAAAAAATCTAACAAACATTTTTATTATTTTTAATTGAAAGATACATTTTGAAATAAAAAAACATTCAATTACATAAACAAATAAGTTATAAGACAATTTTGGAGTGTATCACGACATAGATCTAATTAAAACTTCATATTCAATTAGATTCACATAGATTTAATAATAAGAACCTTCGAATTGAATTTTACCTTGACAAAAAACATTTTACTTTCTAAAATAGTCAAGTTATATGAGTGTCATACCTACCCCAAGGTGTCACAATTACCCAACTGCCTTGTTTTTATATTATTGAAGAAATTAAAAAAAAAAACAACAAATTGCATAAGCCATACCTTCTACGACCCCCAGGTTAGACGTGACACATATGAATAACGAAGACGAGTCGTGGAGCTGAAAGGGCACCCGAAGACTCATGCGGCGCATTAGTCGAAGACGGAAAGCACGTGAGGGCCCTTGAGGCTCAGTGCGATGCATCGCATTAGGCTTCTGCATTTGTCTTGGGCGTCGGTCCGCAGAGGGACCCCCTGCGACCGTTCCCGCGTTGGGCACCCGGGCGTCGATAATGTCCCGCAGGCCCCGAATCCTCATCGGGCCCCCCAAGCGACTAATCGGACCTCCTGCGAACGCGATGTCCTTTCGTGACTCCGTCCAGTCTCGCGGAAATATCGCCGATGGCTTCGAACATTCCGACGGGCGACAAATAGTCACGGTGGGTCCCACTTGTGTGGGAAAAACTCAACTCCTCGTCTGTCCGATCGCACAAATCCAATTGCGAACTCTCGAGAAATTAATCAGATACGAACAAATTGGCGGATTCTTTTCTACAAAGATTTTTCTCACAATCGAGATGTCAAATTTTTTTTTCCATTACGTATTATTCAATTCGTTCTATTAATTCTTTTTCGTTCATTTTTTTATACTCTTGCATATCGAAGTGATAAGAATTGAAAAAAATATTAAAGAAAATGCTCAATTTAAAATAATAATCATGCGATTTTAAACCTGCATTAAATAAAAAAAATCATCGTAATTGGCATAAGAATTTATGAACATTGAATAGAAATCCTTGCGAAAAAAAATTTATAGTTATAACACCCCTCCCCTCTCTTTTTGATTCCTCGGCTCTACCCCATAAACAATAAACCATCATGTTCACGTCAACGGACCGATGAGTGGCTGCTGCTGCCACGGTACAATACCATCTTATGACATTTTTAAATTCAACCGTCGGTACTTAAGTGCTCGTTAGATATTTCGCGTAGCTTTTGTGTCCGCTCGAAACGAACTGATTTTGCCTTGTGCGCGACCTAAACAATAGCGACAAATTTTTATAACGGTCAAAAAGTCGGGCCTGAGGAACACGGCCGGCTTACGCTTTTACAATGTGTTATTCGTCAAGACACAGACTGATCGGGGACAGGGTTTGTTTGTTTGTTTTTTGTTTTATTTCTTTTTCCACAGTTCTCTTTATGGGTACCTCGCAAATTGAGAACAGAGATTTTGTACAAGACATTTTGTTGTGTGATCATGAGAAAATGTTCTTTGATTTGTAAAATCATTGAAAGTTTTTAAATATATTATTATGTTACTTGAATAAAAAAAAATTTCAATAAAATTATCCAGATTAAATTTTAAAAATTAAACAGTCTTTCATCTAACCAGGAACGTTTAAAAGTTAAACATGTTTTTCTTTTGGGTATGTTATAAATTTTTTAAACTATGACTCTGCACAAAACTGCTTTAAAATTGCATCTGAATTGAAAAATGATTAATCAATGTGATTCCAATTTAACCATCGATTGCATCGCACAAAAATGAATTTTAAAAGTCATCAACTCATTTGTACGCAATTTGGCGGTCAATCGGTAAAAAATTACGATTAAAAAATTGCAAACAACGCCGGCCAATGATCCTTTCAGCAACGTCTTTTATTTTCGTTCGTGTCTTTTCACAATCTGAACATACGCAAATACCATTAACCGGATTCGCAACTTAATGGGTGGAGTTTAAGGGCGGCGCTGCGATAGCAATAGGCGTGGCCGCGTAAGCAGCGCTTTCCCCCGTCTGTCTCCCCTTATTTGCCACGTCTGCATTCCGCGACTGTCGAAGTGTTGGTTCATCCGTGAATCGGCATCTGCCGTGTGGTTGTGCAAGCCGAGGGGGAAGGGGTGCGGAGACACATGCGCCCCCTACTGTGATTTTGTAAAATCATCGCGATACCAACGATTTCTTCAAGCTGTCGCGCAGTTTCGTTGAAAGTCTACTTCGCTGACCGCAAGATGTGCACCCGTAGCCTTTTTGCACACTGACCAATTTTTCTTCCAGATCCCCCCACCCCCTCTCTCCCCCAATCAAGTGTCAGAATGTGCGAAAAACGAGGAGCCTGGAAGAAACACGTGAAAGTCAATTTGTGTGACAAACCGGTGATTTTTTTGTACGTCAAATACTTCTGTGCTAACTGTTGGCCTATTCTAGAACTTTTAAGAATCTCAAAAAAAAACTCGTTCAGTTTTGCTCTTTTGATGAAAGTGGCTTTTTGATAATTTATTGACGAGATAATACACGAAACATGACTGTAAATGTAAAAATAGTAGAAAATAATATTGCTATTTTAAGGGGAACGTATTTACAGTAATGCTAATCAGAGTTTGGTCAGACGTCACGATTTTTGCCAGCGTGATCCTCCCCCTACCCCCTACCCGGCAACTTCGTTTATCGCAACGATGCGGGAGCGCAGAAAATTAACAAACTTTAATCATACAAACAGTGCACGCCGCCGTAAGAAGTTGCACTTTCTTAATAAGCCTGGCAGAAAAACTTTGTACCTACTCAAGAACCGCACTTTCTTAAATCACGTTTTAAGATAGACGATTCTATTTTCTTCCACCGCAGAACATCTAATTAGTTTTTCTTTTCAGTAATAATGAAGGATGCTAAAGAGTTTGCAGTGTATACATCTTTTTAAAAGTAACTGTTTTTTTTTTTTGCCAAAACTATTTTTATATTGAGAATTATTTTATTGAATGGTGGTATGAACTTTTTTATTTCATCGGTGGTTATTTTATTGGAAAAAGAATGGAAAGGTAAACGAAACATTTTGACATATCAATATTTTCTCCTTGGCACAAATTTCTATCGTGCTTGATAAATGAATCGACGCAAATTGAAATTAAACAATAAATATTTCACTATGAAATTCTCTTGATTCAAACCGAGTTACAACTACGCGTGTTAGCGTGTCAAGCAGCAATATCTCGTCTGTTTATTTCGATTGGAATGCTTTGAGGTTCGATATGACGTTTGACCGTCGCACACTGCTATGTGGAATCTCCGCAATCCAAGGAATTCGACCATAACAAGCTGCTGGCCAAATCGCATCAATTACGATAGAATATGCACACGGTTATATACCCCCAAAAGAAGATTGCGGTAATTTGAAGGGACCGAATTGTTGCTAATTAACGAATCTCTCGTATGCTCAAATGGTTTTAACTTTTGCAAACATCATCAGAGAAAATTTGAAATCATTTTGCCTATGGAACAATTTTGAAAGTTCATAATTGAATTACGCCACTAATTAATCATCAGGTAATTTAATCCAAAACGTAATTACTGCAATAGAAATTATTAACAATCAATAATTCAAATAAAAATGATCTAAACTAATTTTATTTACATCAAACGATTTCCTTTCCTGTGTTCAATTATGAAAATTATGAAAATTTTGATTGAAATGGAAATAATTTAAAAAGTATAAATTTCAATTGGGTTTTGTATTGGATATTTTTTAACACAATGTTATAGTCCTACTAAAATTCTAACAGTTGTGCATGATTTGCTTTTTAGAGATAATGCCGCTTTTTTTAATGCAAATAAAATCGGCGTCGTTTATTTTGACGCATGGCGATACCAGGCGTGGTTAATCCGAGTCAAATTCTGATAATATATGAGCTCATGAATGACGAACAGCACTGTGCTTGACTCTTCCTATGCAAACAAGATAACCCTTTGCAATACATTAAGGCTCCCTTGCGAAGGAGACGCGACACTACGAGTCACCAAGATTTCCTTTTCCGCCCCCGACGTCTTAGATTATCACGACGAAACAACCCCATAATTTCATCCACTGATAGTCATGAATGCATTAGGGATGAATTTTCCCTATGAATTTTCAATTGACAAATCAAAATGAAAAAAAAAAAACTTGATAAAGTAAAACAAAAATATCGTCAAGTAATCTACTATAGAAAATTAATAAATATTGAAATATAGATTTATTTATTTCATTTTGAAATTGCTGGCATTGCATCTGTAGTTGCATTGCATCCGTTAAATTTCGTAATATTTTCAATAAAAAAAAACACTTCAAGTGCGATTTGCAAGTGGAACGGATTGCATAGTTTTACAGATGCATGTGATTTAGTAAACTGTATTCATATTATGAAGAGACTTCGTAATTTTGTCGAGTACCACTCGAACAAAACTGAACGGAAAATTCGAAGCAACTTTTTTATTTCAAGTTTTATACTTAGTACTTGACCGATGACAAAAAATGCATTCTTTTTTACTTTTTCAACAATATTAAAAATTATTTTCATCTTTTCTTTTTTTTTCACTCAAATGACTATACCGTCTGGAATTAACAGTTTTTCATATATTATATCATTTATTTTTTCTGATTGACTATCAATTTGATGGATGGACAAACTTTTTCTGTTAATTTTTTCAACCAGGAGAAAAACCAGCGATTACCAGGGAATGGAGATTTTTGGTGATGATGCGGTTGGTAACAGAGCAGGAGACAGTGAGATGTAAGCGTGCTCGCACTTATTCGCAGACATTACTTTATGGTGTGAAATTGCAAAGGGTGTCGTGCCCCATGACATACGAGGGTGTCTGACAGTGACAGCTCGACCTTAACGCTGGTCACTCTTATACACTGATATCCCATCACACCCTAGTTCTGCCTCGGCATTATCATATTTATTAACTGCCGCGCGAGATGCTTATATCTACACCTATTTGCTGCCTACCATTCCTATATTATATAATATGTGTCGCTGACAGCAGCACGTGGCTTTCCATCGCCAAGGGGGTCCACCGTGTCCAAAATTCAGTTTTCCATTTGTTCTCGGGTAATGCGATTATACGCAAAACACGAATCAGTTAACAAACCCAAACACTGCTTTTTTATTTGTCATATTTTTCCCACAGATATGTTCTGAGAACAAAATTAATCAAATCAATTTATTACTTTTGGCGATATTACAATTTATTTTCAAGCTGCTATTTTTGTTTTCTATTTTTGTCTCCGTGGAAACAACTTGAGAATGTTCAAGAGGGGTGTGAAATGAAAGGAAATAATTGTTAGAACTAATAAGGATTTGTTGAGTAGAAGAACAAAGCAAATTGCAAGAATCGATTCGGATAATCCTCAAAGTAATTTTGTGTAATAAAACGGACAATTTGATCCTTTGAAACATCCAATAACGCGTAACATTTACGAGCAGCGTTGTTTGGGGAGACTAATATTGCGCGTTACCTTTACCTACGAGAAGATCAGCTTACCTTAATAACCGGTATGTAGATATCGTCATAGGGGTCCGTCGACCGTAGGGCGTTACCATGGGTCTGCTTTAATTCGCCTACGATTGCATCAAATGCAATGAAAGATTGGATGTAACAAAATAAAATTAATTTTCTGACTTGTGATTCTTTTCTTTTTCGTGATACAAATACAACGTTTATCTCTATTATAGGTTATCGTTTCAAATGGAAAGATAGAAAAAACACATGGTTAATTGCATATTTATTGTTTTATTAATGACTCTCAGTTTATTTACAAAAATTTGATAATAATCTCTAATAATCTTCACCCGCACACACTATTTCACTATGTTTTTTTTTCTGCTTGCCTGCATCCTTGATAATTATTTGTTCATTGTAATTCATTCTAATGCTCATGATTTGTTGTCTTGCATATGTTTATGTATAGTAAAATGTCACGTTACGACAACGTAATTCTAACCCTTACACTTCTTACGAGTATTTACTTCTTGTGTCACTCTTTATATTTACACCCCGCGAATGTTTATCACAGCGTGTTGACATATTCGCTGCTTTTCAGAAAAATATATGCCACTTTTACGTACGAACAATTTCCGTTTGTGCACTTCTTTTATTTGCAAAAACCTGTTTTTTTTTTAAATATGTCTCTCACATCGTTGACTTGTTCTTTGTTGAATCCTTTTTTGTTTAAATCAAAAAAAATATCTATAAGAAAATTGTCATTTTATTGTTCAGTTTGGTCAAACATATTCCTACTGTGCAATTGTTTCGGGATACCAGTCGTTCCAATTTTCCGCAAGTCAACGGCAAAGTTTTCAAATGTAAATCAACAATAAATTGATATGGTGATAAAGTTATAACAAAAGTACAACAATTTGACAATGTTTTTTACCAGCAAGTAAAACTTTTTTAGTGATTTTAATTTGATAAGTTATTGAAATTTTAAGAAAACAGAATGAAAATGAAAATTTTGCGTTCTGCATGAATTAACGGTGTCGAAACAACTGATATCAGTCTTACAATGAAAATGAAAATGTATAATCGAGAGTTTGTGAGTCTCGATAATCGGTTAAAGATAGCGATAAATTAATGTACACCAATACTTGAGATTATATTTACAAATAAGTTGCAAAAAGCAGTGGTGTACGTTATACATAGAATATCTACATTTATATACACGAAGCATTTTTATTGTGAATACATCAGTGTGTTCCGCAGTGCGACGATTCACAATTGTGTTGGATCCAATTGAAACGACTCGAATATCGGTGATGTAGTTTGACAAAGGAATGAATTATTCTTTTTTCGCTTACACAATACAGAATCAAATGGTGTTTCTTTTAATTTTTACATCACAATGAAAACAAGATGAAATTGATTTTGAAGATCACAATTCGAATTGATAAATATTATTTACTTATTTATGAAATAAGTAGGTCATTGATTTTTGTTCAACTTGATGGAAATTGAAATAAGTATTGGTAAATTGAATTAGATTGGTTTATATCGAAGAATAAATTTATACTGTTTGTTTTACAATGCATAAAAGCTAACAAGCTCAGTTTTGGAATCAACGTTTAACAGCGTGTCACAACAATTATTAAGTGGCATTAAGTACAGGTTTTAAATATGAAAACAATGTTATTCATTACTAAACCATAAATAAACATTAAAATTTTCATTCCGCCTTATAATAAATATTTGTGTGATAAAATACAATAAGAGTTAATTTCAAAAAGGAAATAAATAAACTTACAATAACGATTTTTATACATTGCTATTAAAAAAACTTATCGCATATTTCGCACTTTGAACAATTAACGAGATCACAGAGATCGATGTTAGCAAAATCATTTTCATATTTACACTTTATTAATTAAATTATATAATCATCCTTATAGTAATAATAATATCATTTTATATATGTTCACTCTCAAGTGACGCTGATTTATTGCAGGAATGGTTGCGAATTGGAGATCAATACGTTTTTACATCTTAAACAATATGGAAAAAGAACTTGAAAACCGAATTTCTGAGTGAAAGTGAAATAAAAATTCTTAAAATAATACCTAATTAAACTTAATTGCAAATAGAAAAATAAAAATTATCATTGAATATAAAAATAAACTTATATATGGCGTTATAAAAAATTAACTTTTCTAGTAAAAAATATTAGATTAGTTTGTTCAAATCACTGACAACCAAATATTCCAGTCAAAATACGAGTATATTTTTTCCATAAATAAAAAATTATAAATTCCTTCTGTTAGGCATAAATACAAGTTGAAATAGTGAACCTGTCACAGTATTGAAAATGTAATTTTTTTAGATAAAAAATATTATAACACTATATAAACTTTGCCTGGCAATTTTTACATTTCACTACTGTGATAAGGTCTACATAAAAAAAAAAATAATAAAACTATCAAACAAAATCAATTATAAAAATCAGTTGTAGGTTTTGGCTATTTCACCGATACTCGAGTTGTTTTACAATTTTTTATATAGATTGAATTTTCTTTTCGTTAAATATGTATAAAGATCGTCATTTCATATAAAGTTCACTCCATTGTTTTCTACAAAAGATGAAACTACAAAAATTATATTAGCGCGTTGTTGTCTTTATACTCCCTTCTTATTGTATTGCTGGTTCGAAATTTTCTTTTCAATAAGGCTTCTTCAGGACTGTTAATTTTTATAGAAATCTTTCAAGTAAATGACGCATTTAAAAAAAATGAAAAAACAAACAAACAAACCGTCTCGTACATAGAAAACTATTTACAATTGTCTCAAAATCTTCTTGCAATAGAAAACAGAGAACCAAACGCGTTATACAATCCTTGGAATTCACTGTCACCACAAACGGGTGTGATGCACGATATGTGTCAAGTAAAATGTCTAAAACGATATGCTCAATTTTAAGCAACGTCGTTTATCATCTCATCAATTAGATTTCCCATTTCGATATATATTCAATGCTCAAAATTGAACTTCAAAAGTCATATTACTTAAGTACGCATTGTCAATGAGGCAATTAACCCAAGTAACAATTTTTAAAATGTTCATCTTCGTTTGAAATGTCACGTTTAAAAAAACACCAGAAGATGAGATATATTTTCGTTCGAAAGAACGTCTCTCGAAAGGCCTTGGCGAATAAGCTGATATCAAAACTTAGAAAAAAAATGTGTTCAACGGCAATCCCGTACGAGTTCACGGACTGTCGTCGGTTATGGCATACCACGCTGCCGGATCCGCGGCGAGAGCCCAAGGCCCAGCGACGGAGGGACTGGCGTAGGCCGCCGCCGCCGCCCCCGCCGCGGAAGGCGCGCACTACCACGCCCTGCCCTGCAGCGGTAGATAAGGCCCGCACTGTGGCTGTTGCTGTTGCTGCATGCCCTGTTGCGCCACCGACCTCGTGTACGAACAGTGCTGCAAACTCTGGCTGGACGTCATCACGTGACCCACCCCAACCACCGAGTGGTGCGAGACCGCAGGATGGTGCGAGCCGTGCGGACTCGAGGCCGCCGTCATGTGAGGCGCGGGGCTCGCAAGAGCCGCACTTGGACCACCTCGACTTCCCTCGTTTCCTCCCCCACCGCTGCTCCCACAGGGCTTACCATCTTTCACCAGAACAGGCACTGCCACACGTCTCGGAGAACTTGCACTCTGAAACATACAAAGATACAAAATTAAACTCCTTTGATAAACATTCAATTGATTGGATAAAAAAACAGTCTTGAGTTTTTTCATCTCTCAAATGATGTTACTTTTCCTTTTATCTTTAGAATCTTTGTTTTATAAAACTCCAACCAAAACATTGTGCAAATTTGAACCGTTACTCATTAGTGTTGAGTCAGAACCACAGTAAGAGTTCATATTGTTTGCAACTTGACCAATCACTTTTAACCGACAGCTCGTACAAAAGCCGTCAACGTAATTCAGTACTATGGATTTAGGACTAGAAGGATCACTGGCGAGAAGAATAAGGAATGCTCGATGCTGGATGAAGAATATTACACGCGGGCATGATAGGATGTCGATATATGTGACATGTGGTGATTTCCCATAGCAGAATAAGATGAGAAAAAAAATCTGCGAATAGTTAGCTACTGGTGTGCGCCGAGGCTGCCTGTCATTTTCGATTCTTTTAGCTCTTACTGTGCGCCAGACCGTAGGTATGCCAAACAGAAGCCCAACAAGATGGTCGTGTTCGTCGCTGTACCTGGCCGATCGACCACTCAGCTGTATCAACACTGGATACACGACATTCCTCTTTCAATTCTCCTTTCAAACTGCGCTTTGGAATACTGTCCAGGAAAAATATCGGCATAAAGAGAATGTGCACTTTATATACGAAGATAAAATTTGTGTTTCACTTCGTTCAAGATCGACTATGCAAATAGGATAGAATTGAACGCAAATTATCGTTACACCTTGCTTCTTCTCGAACTAAAACTATAATCGTAAACCAATTTTTTTTTGCGATCAACGTTAGAATTTGAAGAAGATTTAACATTATTCTGTGAATTTTTGCAAAACTCTTAGGGCCAATTGTGTTTCCTCACGTAATAAAATGATCAGCTCACCTTTTTTGACTTGAAGGTCGGAAGGCGATCATTTAGATAACCAGAGAGATGGCATAAGTGCAACCTCTCGTGCAGTTTAAGCTAACAAAGTCATGATTAGGATGGTACAGCGTTGGTTCGCGTGCGTCACGCGTCACGTATCGCACTACTTCAGCCACTTCAACGCGTGTTGAATTATTTCCGGCAAAAAATTCTTCGCCGCTCCGATCAGTGGCATAATCGCATCCGAGATGAAATGGTCATAGGAAATTGAAAAGTTGCTACATACGTTACATTTCTTCGCACTGCTATCTCGTCTGTGACAAAAATTATAAACTGTAATTACACTTGTTTTAATCGGTGCACTAAAAACAAAATACAAATTTCAATAACAATTACTTCAAACAAATGTAATTTTACCATTTTGTGCATCATTTTTCTTTTTAAATTTTGTTACTCAATGTTTTTTTGTCAGTCTTGAAACTTTTACAATGGCTTTGCAAACTATAGATTCAACTCTGAACTATCAATTAAAACTAACTAGATTGTCGAAGAAAAGTACTTAATGCTATGACCTGGATTTCAACTGAAATGTATGTGGTATATCTCAGTCCAGCACATTTCATTGAAATTTAAATTACAAATCATCATCGATCACTTTGTCACATATATATAAATGTTTGAAATGGTCTCCTATAATAAATATGATCTTTCAACCCCACAAAACTTCTTGGCCCGCATTTCACATTTTAAGCCAAGGAGATAAAACACAAGTCAACGATTCGAAAAGTTTGCAAAAAATTTGCAACGATTCCAATTTGTTTGGAAACTTTGTTGCAAAAAAAAGGGGGGAAAACAATGGCAACGTTCATTTTGCGAATCTCATTGATTGCTCAACTTGAACGAAACTGGATGATAAATGAAATGAAATCAAACAGGATAAATTGAATTAATCGTAGCTCGATCGGGATTCGTCTTAATTGGGAACGAATGAAGCGTTTTGGAGAAACCGAATCGATTATCTGATTAGTAGACGTCTGATACGTGAAGCCGGTGTTGTGGCTGACTGTACCCATGGCAAGATGGCGACCGGTCCTCGAGAGGCCGTTTCCGTGCTCCCCAGCAGATTCTCCGTCCTTCGTTTGATCGCTCGCTCGCACCAGCACTTGAAATTTTTTCACCGCTATAAAAGTAGGAAACGAAATAAAAAAAAAAAAGAAAGAAGGAGAAAAATCTGAACAAGGTTACCGCTCATTACGTTGTCTACTGGTCGTTGTGCGTCTGAGCACACCACGTCCATTTTTTTTGCCTTTCATTTTTTGCCTGATAAATTACGCACACGTGCGCACGCGCGTCAACTTTTGTGCAATCTCTGTGCCGTGATAAAACCCACGCATTCATACATTGCCTCTCTTTTATATCCCGCGCTTTTTTTTTCTCTCTACTTCCCCCAGGCTCAGATGTTTATGAACTCACCACGGCTTGTTTTGAATTTGGGTTACCATGGCCCTTGAATTATGTTCCAAAAGATGATCTCAATTTCTAATGACTTGTTCCCTTAACTAATATTTGTTCTTAGCTCAAAAACAATGTAAAAAGTATTAATTTAATTGTTGAATGGGTGACGGATCTTTTTCGAATGATCCCAAATGATGACGGTGCTGTTCAACTGGGCAAGTCTGATTTAGCAAATTGAATCGTCGGATCAATTAAGCCGAAAGTGATTGAGTGAATTGCCAGCCAATGGAAACCAAACGAGAACAATTTGCTTGAGGAGTAAATCGGGCGCGGGTTTACGTTTGTGTAAACGAAAGCCGGATACACAATTACACGTATCGCCGGATGCTGATCAAGATAAGCCGGGCTAACGCAGCATAGGCCCGAAGATGTAGTCCTAACGAGTAAATTATGGGGCGGTCGCACAACATCGACTCAGATGGGACCGGCAGATTGCGTTTGCTGTCATTAATGTAGCACGCCGTTTACGAGCTGTTTGTCCGCGACAATCTCGTGACCATTGTCGCGGAACAACAATCTCTCCGTCGGATATCGATGATCTTGCGCGCTTGGCCGAACTTGGCGATTGCTCAATGGACTCTGTGATGCCATTCTTCGGGCGGCTCAGAAAATGTCACACGTTCAACCATGCTAATGCCATTGTACCCATCCCTAGGCTACCAAAACAAGAATGGATTTATAGCTTCTGAATCGCGTTGTTGATATATTCTTCGAGTTGAATGATTCGAGTGGTCACAATAAAGGTCAAGACGAATTGTTATAGAAAATTGTGTAGCCTGATCAACTTTTTTTGGATACTTCTCTGCAACTTGCGCTCATCCATGAGTTCGACTTTTGTTTACACACAGGAAGGGTGGAAGGATGAAAGCTTTCGGGCAAATTATGTTTGTTCAGCAGCATTTACGAAACGAATATACATGTCAAGAGGGAGAGATTCGTCAGTGCAAAATATGTAACAATTTTTACTATGGCTTCATATTTTTATACATCTGTTTTAAAAACCAAATCAGTTTTCTTTTCTTGAATGAAAAAGATTAGATTCGACGTAGATGGCAATCGGAGCAGAAACTTTTGTCCCGTGGCACGGTTTTATTCTTGTGTTCTAGGTCGTGATCCTGCATATGTGCGCATCTTGAATCAAATATTCAGGTAGAGATGTAATGTTTCGACTTTCGCTAACAGTTGTATTTGATTTTAGATGGTCTTGGAAGATGGAGACATGGCACGAATTCAAACGAATGAATTGGAGTTAGTGGGAAATTTATAAACGTTACAGAGTTATGTGAAACATTTAAAAAAAGCTTAAGTTTGATGACAGTGCATTTTATTTATTAATTATTTTTAATTTAAAATAAATAAACGTGACTTTGAATGATCATAAAAATTTACCTGATTCTGTGCGTTCTGTTCGGCCATGGCTTTTTCTTTGGCTTGTCTTTTGCACTTGTACCGGTGATTTTGAAACCAAATCTTCACCTGGAAAAAAAATTTTTCATTATAAATTTACAACATGAGATGAGACAAAAATTATAACTAGAAATCTTAACAATTAAATATATTTGAATTTGTCTGATTTTTATACTCAATACATGTAAAGTTTGAAATGTTTTCATAGGATGGAAATTCTAAAAAATAACGAAAATATCGACAGTAATCCGGTGAAATCCGTCCTCTGCACCAAATGCAGTAATATCAAAGTAGGTTTTATACAGAATTTATTTCAGAGGAATTAAATAACGAAAGGATGAAACCGGGAATGACATATTAAAATTTTGTTTTCAAAATAAATACGCGTTAATCCAAATTTGTCAATCAAATTGTTCTTGAAAAATGAAATGTCATTCTTTATTAGAAATAAACGTTTCTCAACAAGTTGAATTTGTGTATATTTAAATTTGATGATTGACTAACGATTTTTAATATTCATATCAGAGATTGAGGATAAAAATTGCACCTCCATTATACTTTTAATACTACACAGATCAACGATAATTTGAGAGCGATAGAATATCAAGTAAAATGATGATGTGGCCAATATAAAAAGAAGTAGACAGACGGTATAGCGGCTTCTAGTTCACGGTTCGCTTAATCGAGTCCTTGTTACCACAAAGGGCTTTCGTCGCCCTGCTGAACAATAATGAATTTAAAAAGGGTACATGAAGGACCAGCGCGTAACACGCATTGTCTCACATGCGGACATTCTCGCAAATCACAAAAACGCCATCAAACATTCAAAACATATTTTTCTTTCACGCACAATCAATAATTGTGATCAAATCATAATCATAAAATATGTTCTTAATTTCACACTTTTTTTTGAAAAATAACTTAAAAAATCTCTTACAATGATAATTGTCTTATTTTAAAGATTTATTAAATATAAATTCAAATTCGCTAATATAGTATTTTTTTATTTAGAGTAATACATTGGAGTTATGAAATTGTACGTCTGCGGCTTCAGATTCCAGATACTTTTCATTGAATCAACCGATGGAAAATGAAAAGGAACTTTCTGTTATTGTAAGGAAATCACCGTTCCTCTGATCTCCGTTACTTCATTCAAGATTTCGAAGCAACGCTCAAAGTAAATATTTGTAATTGTAGAAAACGATGATGTTTTAAATGCGCGCATAAATATGTAAAGAATCAATACAACATTTTTCACTGAAATTATCATAAATTATTTATTTTTTGTCATTTTTCTTAAAGAAATAATGTTAACAAATTATTTTTATTACTTTTATTTTTTAAAAAACGACGAAAATGGAAAAATCGAATGATAAAATTCCAATGCAACGAAACAGCGCTTGCTCAGTGCATAATTTATAGCCGACTCAATCAAAATGGAAATATTCAACTGATGTGTGCACATCGGTACGTGGGCGTTGTTAACTCAAGGTGTTTTCTGCATTCCTTTGCTCGCGGTTGTCCTTTTTCGTGTATTTTGAAAGTATACACAACGACCAAGTACCCCAGTGACTTAGTAGTCTGTATTTATTTTCGGTAGGCACATCCAAAAGAGCATCATCATGTGTGGTCACAGGGGCTCGTGAAATTTACTCAGCGCACTACTTTAACCGGTGATTAACTCTCAGTTTGCCAGGTAAATGAAATGCCCTTTTTAATCTTGGTCCAAAAGTTTATACAAAAACTGCCCTCACACATGCCCAATTGGATTTTTAATCTTATTTCAATGCCTTGCAGGTCATTTTTTCAAAGTTTTCAACTGATTAATTTTTTTTAAACAAACATTCTCAATTCTCAACAACAAACTTATAATTTTATTTCCTACCTTCGAAATTCCGAACTTAGATACACCATACAATTTAGTGATACATTTTTTAATTGTTTTTCCAACACTTTTGCGAATAGTTTAAAATCAAAGATCATTCGAGGTGGTGAGAGAGAAGAATGTCGAGTTGGTGTCACGAAAGTAGCGTGCATAATGATATTTGAATTAGGAGATATCTCGTTGATAAATAAAATACGAAGAACGAGGAGGGATCGAATGGATCCGCGCATAATGGATTGTATAGACGGCTGGTATGTGCGCGCATGAATATGTCAGCAGCGTTTACAGACTCGTGAGCGACTGCATTTGGCCCTTGTAATTACGTTGCTCTTCGTTTAAACGACACATTGATATGCAACGCTTACGGCAGGTATCAGGTACCACTTACACAGATACAGCCCTCTCGACGTGATTGCACCTTCTGAAACCGAGGGTGCATACATTGCAGCGGCAAACTTCCCGAGAGTCCTTTTTATATCCAAGATCTCGCTGAAACTGTGACATACACGTGCACGTCCCGAAGATACCTCAACTTTTTAATGGTCAGCTTGCAAAAAATTGGCCAGATAAAAGACATGACGCAAAGGAGGAAAAAAAAGAAGATCGTCACCTGCTTCGATGAAGTAATCAGAAACTCGTATCCTTGACGAACTTGGTGTCGAGAGCGATGAGTTAAAATAACAGTAGGGAGACGCAGAACCGTAAACCCTGTTTGCTCTCGAGCCACCACTCAGCAGAGTCAACACGGTCCAATTAATACGTCTCTAATCATAATTTAACTCCGGTTTGATCCCCGGTGCCAATGACTCGAATCGATGTGACATTACATATTTTCATTCAAAATAACTTTTTTGGAAAGAAGAAACTAACTTCGTTCACCCGAGCAAAAAGTAAAGGAGAAATAACAAATTTATGACTGCATCAATTTTTTGCCTGGTAAACTTCTCATCCAAAACAATTGTTTTAAGAAAAAAAAAATAAATAAAAATAGGTATTCTAAAAAAGATATTCTTTTAATGGTAAGGATAAACTTTTATTTTGATACTCATTGGGACTCAAATACGAAAACAATTGGCCGGATAAATTGCGTGTGCGGCCGGGAAGAGATATCGAGTTAACTTAATGCAATGATGACAATTTGGATTGCGCCGCAAGGCATGAAATTGGGGGGTGCGTCGCAGGGGATGGGGCGAGACATTGTGTGAAACAGGGTAACAATAAGGGTGATTTAGATAATCGCTGAAAGTTGGCGTCGGCTCAAATTGGCCGTGGTCCGTTTTGTATCGAGCTCGATTTGCGACCCGCCTCTCTGTTTCCCGATTCACAGCGCGACGACTAACTTGATCAATCGTCAGTTCAACCCCTACACACATTCAACGCTCCTCCAAGTACCCGGTAGATGTGATTGTCGTGTGCCCTTAATGATCAAATCGCCGTTGATTAATGTTCGTTTAACAGTCCTAATTGCTTTGACAATTAATTTGCCACAAATCTACCGGCAGAAGAGGAGAGCTGATTCGATCCGAAAATTCCATTCAAATTAAATTCAAAGATAAATTACAACATAACAATTTTTATTTCTTGTTGTCAAAAAGTTTTGCTGCATAACAAATCCTTGAATAAAAAAGTAGTTCATTCGAAAAAGAATTATTATTCCTGTTGAAAAGGTTTTTTTTTGTATGAATGATTATAATTTCGTTTCGGGAGTGGAAGAAAAATTCTAATTACGAGGAGGAATAAATAGAAATAGGAGGAGGAATAAAGAGTGTAACATTTGAACAGAATCATCGTCGTGAGTAATATTTACTCAGTTAGTCGGATCTCGTCCGGGTGCAGTGCTTTTGCTTGGCACATCATTCACCCTAGTGTGAGCTCATGGAAAAATAACGTTGTGTGCACAGTCGCCCCCGTTTTCAACGCACCCCTGTCCCCGTTAACCTGCCAACTACGTGTATCGCCGGATCCAAGGTCCCTTGGAAACGTTTCAAATTTGCTCGTTCGAACAAAGATTGAGACTTTAATGCTATTTGCCAAACCCGAAAGGCCTCTTCTCCACCGGTTTTTTTCAACACCACCTCCAAATCTGCGTTATCTCAAATTTATGTTGCAAGCAAAAAGCTCTTATCCTATCGTATTACATAATCATCCCGCAAGAACCGCGACTCTTAAGACAACTTTTTTGCAAATTTTTATACACATTTCATTTTAGCGAGTTTTATTACTTTTTTTTTTTATTTTCACAATTTGAGATACCATGCGACGGTTATAAATTTTTGCAGAAAATGGCGGTTGCAAAAATGAGGGTGGTGGCAGAACAATTTATCTCTAATGTGACTCGTCCAGCAGCTGGCTCGACAACCCCTCGTTACCCCCACCGAACGCGACGCAACAGTAACGATAATAATAACAATAGCAGTAACAAAGCCAGGAGTGGCCAGGCGATAACAATAGGGGCTGCACTTAAAGTAACAATACGGATGTAAAATGGAGGGTCGCATCTGTGTCTCGTGTGAAGAGACAGGAAGAAGAGAAGCAAAACGGGAGGAAAGAACGCAACCGAAAGAAACATTTTGGAATTAACATACGGCGCTTGGATATAATAATCCACGCGCGCAAAATTGCCGCCCGGTCAAGCGCAAGCCAGCAAAATCGAACGTTGTTGTTGTTTTTTTTTTTTTTTTTTTCGTGATCGAGCACTGACGCCAATTCTGGCGCGATCTTAATTGCGCCCTTCAGTGCTAAAGTACTTTTGTTCGTATCTCGAGTGTCGTTCCTGGCATAGCGGAAGTCAATCAACCCGCAAGTCTGGATCGATACACACAGAGCACGGTAAGTCGAACTGGAATCCTGATTGCAATCAGCGGACAATTTCACGGCGTGTGTCGCAAATTCAGCAGAGCTTCCTCTGTTGGTTCCAAGATGGATGTGACGCGCAAAATCTCGCGTCTGCGAAACATCAAAACAGAAGGGGATTTCATGATCGCAGCGTTGAATGGCGAGCATGGACTCTTTTTATTTTCTCTCTGATGGTTGTTGAATTTATTGCACGTCGGTTTCTATTGTTAGCTCCGCGGAGAGATAAGTATAGACAGATTGAGTTGTTACAAACGGCGAGGCAGACTCTGCCCAGATAAACCACCGAACGGAACAGGGGAGAGACTGTCAATAATAATGCAGGATGCGGCCAATGAACCACCGTAACAATTATTTATTGTTCCAGACTGTCAGCCTTGTCTGTTCTTTCATTAACAATTTGTCTGTCTAGCTTGACGAAGGTCGCGTCGTGATTCCGGTCAAAACGAGTATGAAAGTGTTTGAACAGTTTTACTTCTCTGGCCGTTGACAAATTATATAACCTCGACTGTGTCGTAAACTGAAAATCAATCAACAAAAAAATGCTTAAAAATGATTTTTTTTTCAGAAAGAAACAAAATTTGTGTTTCTTTTGAAACAAATTTTTTCCCCGTTAAACCAACATGAGTTCCAAGTATCGTATGGAAAGAAATTCTGATTCACTCATAACGTCTTTAATTTCATTAAATTATTCAAGCTTTATCAAGTGTCTGCCCGCATTTATTCAGCTTATTTTTCAAGACCGCGAAGACGAGGCTTGTTCAAACTTTAGAGACGTATGAAAAGTACCTTATAATAATATTCCTCGGCGTAAAAGCCGTTCTCTTTTCAGAACCGGGTATTTAAAAGATACTCGCCGACTCAAAACCCCAGTAACTTTTGAATTAAAACATTTAAATTTCTGGCAAATTAAATGTTACCTGAGATACTGATTTAATAAAAAAAATACATATATATATATGAGGATATATTATAATTGTTATAATATATATATGAAAATGCTGATGTAAAGTCATAATCAGTTAAGATTTAAATTTCTTAACTCATTTATATAATAATTAAATATTTTTGTATTGCAAAAGAAAGGTATGATGTTGAAATAGCATTGCAACTGACCTGCGTAGGCGTCAGATGAATGAGGGAGGCGAGATGTTCTCGTTCAGGTGCACTAAGGTATTTCTGTTGCTTGAACCGCCTTTCCAATTCGTAAACTTGTGCCTGAGTAAAGAGAACTCTTCTCTTCCGTCTTTGGGCAAGGGGAAATTGCATGGCACCAACACCCATGCCGACGCCGACACCAACGCCGACACCGACACCCATACCAGACGATTTTGTAACATCACCCATGGACTGGCCAACCGAACACCCTGACATGTTGGTCCCACCTGCAGCTGCTCCCATCAATCGGGATACTGCAAAAATTAATCAATTATTTCAATTATTACTTATCACTAACAATGTTCTCATTCTTAAATTGTATGCACAAACAAAGTATCAGCAATTAAACTGGATTTAACATTTCAAATTTACTTGATATTTGATTAAATTGCAAAAGATGTGAAAATATTTTGAAAGGGGTCATTTTTCCTGTCAAAATTTTTTTTTCAAGTTTGCAATTCACTCTCTTGAAATTTACATTAATAAGACCGTTGATTGCACCAAACCATGTATCTTTTGAGTGCACACTGTTTACCAGCGCAAGAACAGTCTTCATTACGTCATAGCATAATACCCTTCAGACTTGAATGTACAACACACATTTGCAGGTCTGTTTATACTTAAGATCACCCCTTACAATTCGAAAAATAGATCAAATCCGATCAAGAAGTACTTTTATTTACACCCTCTGGACCCCCTCCCCCCCCCTTTAGTAGCAGTCTCTTATAAAGGAAAAAAAAAGAGGGCAAAAAAGAGGAAGCTAAGAAAGAGAAGTAACTTTAATAACACCAAAATACAATCTCAGTGCCAACCGGTACACGCGGTGACGCGACACTTCTTGCATTTGTTATGTTAATATCGCTTCGCCACTCGAAATTCTTCTTTCCCAACCATCGAAACGTATTTCACATAATGAAGAACTTATTCAACTCGCGTATACACTCGAGCACAATAGTAATTATTTGCGAAAACAAATCGCTGCTTGACTGCGCGTCAGCCTTTAAGATGACTCTTCAGGCTTCGTTTATTAATGGTTACATTTCAGTGCAGAGAGGTGTACAAGTGCATCGGATTCAAGCTACCGAATTTATAAAATTCAGCCATCAAAGGGAGAGAATCGAATGGTCAGGACAAAAGACCGGCTCAGGAGTGCCAGTCATCGCCCACGGGAGGTCCGATTTGTACCTTGTAAACGTTCGTTCTACTGTGAATGGGCTGGGAACGAAAATACAAAAGAGAAATCAAGAAATGACGAGATGCCATATAAGCGAGGTCGAAGGTGCCTCATTGACAGGAGCGTTAATCGCCGCTAATTCGTTGGTTGCGACTGTCATCGGTTTTTATTGAAGGTTGAGGAAGGTGCAACGTCGCGATTCAAGGTGGTCCCTGATTAATTTCGTCCCAATGAGGGATTCATAAGAGTACAATTCGTGTAATCAACGTCGATCAACCCGCGGGTTACGCCTTGCGTGTCAATCAAATCAATGGTCCATGTCAATGTGAATGAGACGGTAGGAATGATCGGAAATTTTGTCCAACTTGATCATCGGAAATGAAATATTAAAATACTGCTGATTTTTATTAACAAGGTTATTCTTACAAACAAAAAGAATAGCTAGTTCATTTTTAATTAATCATTTTTTCATTTCTTTTAATTTGAATCTTTTATTTATCTAATTTAAATATACTTAGGAAGGATTGCCAAATAGAAAATAGATATTGTGTATACATATTAAACTGGATCAAAACTGGCAGCGTTCACCCTATACGATACTGACGAAAAAAACGTGATCCGTCGGCAAGCTCATAGATTACCCAAAGCGATAGTGCAAAGTGTTTCAAAAACGTTTTATCGTACAAAATCGATATTTCGCTTGGATTAAAACAAAAAAATAAATGTTAAATCAATTTTGCAAAGCATTATGTTTTGTTTAAACCATTGTATATTTCAATTCTAATCAGTCTATGCGATATTTTCTTGGATTTTACAATGTGAAAATTTTTTAATTTACCACTAAAAAACTCTTTAAAAAAAATCAAAATTATTAAAGATGAACGTACATTCACAAACACGCCAATGTTTACTTAGGCTTCTTGTTTTTCAAGAAATGAATGATTCATCAATCTAAAACAGTCCTGGAATACATCATCTTATACGGAACGAGAAGAAAAAAATGTTTAAAAAAATAGAAGTAAAATTTGACAAGTCGTGTGAACTGTGAATTTACTTTGACTATGCAAATCATGCTTTTTAATGCCGGATGTTGAAGTTACAAAAATTATTGCTCACAGTCGATACTTTATGAATGGAAAAAAATTGATATAATACTATTATTTACAGTAAAGTAATAAAAAATTGTTAATCGATAAAATAGATGTTAATAAGAGAATTACGATTGACTTGCAAAAACTGGAATAATAAAATCAATGTAACGATAAAAAAAAGTTAATCGGTTTTCATTCACAATGTTTATACACAACAAACTACAAGTGTGTAACAGTCAAATTTAATAGGGATAACACAGGATTAATTCAAGGATTAGAAGTTCAGACGTCAAAAATATGGCAACGTCATCATTTTTACTACTGGATACAACGCACATGTTACAGGAATTAAAAGTCAGAATCGGCTTTAGAAATTCATTACCTCTCAAAGATTTGTTGAGCTGAGTAGAATTATAATCGACCGATTTTTATTTTTTGTTTCTCCATTAATTTATACCATCCGATTTACACGTGAACAAATTTTGGACAAAATAAAAAGCTTATTTCTGAATGCTCCGAAACAATGCAAAAAATAAAAATAGATTGCTGAAGGGTTGGTAGAATCGTTCAGTGGCGTTTGTAAATTGACACTTCTTCTGATCGCAAAAATACTTGTCATTCTTGATTACTGGATCAACCACATCTAAAGCAAAGATTGAATTGCAATGCTATATTATCGAATCAAAAAGTTACGAAAGTTTTCGCATATTAGATAAAACATTTAATTAATAAATTCCATATCCTATGATTTCATCACGATGTTGAAAATTACAAGGGAGAAAGTAACAATTGAATTTTTTCTGCCAATTAGAGTGATGCGACCCGTTGATACAACTAAATTTCCAACCATCAAAATGTTTGTGCTCTATTAATACATTTGAATAATGCGAATCACAAATCCTTTTTTGAAATTCCATCATGAAGGAGCGAGCTTTGCAAATGTTGGCACATGAATTTCCAGTGACGTTTTTGAATGATTAGCAAAAGGCGTGATAGACACATGATCTGTGCAGAAGCATATATAAATGCTTTATCGGTTTTAACACTTGAATAAGAAGTTTTAATAACTGAGCATCAAAGTTGCGTCTCTTGAGGTGAGAATCTTTTATCACTTATCCACCGCGCCAAAATTGCCTTCAAAGGTTCAAATCTTTTTGTGAAACATACTCATCCATCCGAAACACTTCTAAGGAAATTAACAAGTGAGGCTTTAACAATATCAAACTTTTGAGCGTGTTAAACATGGGAATTGGTACTTGGTGCGAGACTTTACCGTGTCTCTTCTCCAGTGATTTTTGTTGGCTCTACAACGTAAGCATTGCTGCAGTGTTTTTTTGATAATTGACCCCAAGTGCATCCGGTTTGGTAGATAGACTCTCAAAAGTAGCGATTGTTTTTGGTGTTGGATAATTTGAGGAGTGAAGGAGCATCTACTCACTGGCAAATCTGGGGTCGTTTGTAGTCGGCGGAGCCGGTGCATACCACGGATGATGATGCGAGGACACCGCATGGGATCGCATGGGGTCAGCGGCGCCACCGCCGCCGCCAACCCCGGGTCCCGCATGATGGTACGGGGACAGTTCAGCCGCGCAATACTGGTATTGCGAGGTGAGCTGCATGGACGCGTACGGGTTGCTCATCGCACTCATTCCACCACCACCGGCACTAACTCCAATAGGGCCCGAGGGCACTCCACCAATGGCTCCGTTCGCCGCGGACACTGGGCCCGGGGTGCTTCCCCCCGGGGTGGACCCTCCGTGCAACGGAGGACTTCCACTGCTCGCACTAGAACTGCCCGCGTTGCCAACTCTGTTACCGCACGCGTTCGCGTATGGCGAGCCCTGCGGATGCGACACCACTCCGATGCCGGCACCGACGGCAGCTGCGGCGGCAAGCTCCAACTTGCGGTACGACTCCTCAATGGGGGACAAAATATCGGTGACACTGAACGGCGTGGTGTGCGCGCCACCAGCTGTTTGCACGTGAGATGAATGCTGTTTAGGGGACAAGCTCATAGCCAGGTCAACCCCATTCAAGTCCGGCAACAGGCCTGCTTGCTCGAGCTGGCTCTGTTGCTGCTGCTGCTGCTGCTGTTGTTGTTGCTGCTGCTGCTGATGCTGGTGGTAGCTCGTGGCATTGTTACTAGCCTGGGCACCGTTGCCGCCGCTACCACCGCTCATCTCGACGACCTCAGCGTCGTCGAAATACTTCAGGTTGAGGCTGCGAAAAATGGTGAGATCGGGGGGGTTTTCTAACACTGCACTATCTGGTCTCTCATCCTCCGTCCAAGCAAGTCTATCGCCCTGCGGAGTCACCAGGCACTCGGACTTGGCGCATCCCGCGGGCCAGCGCTCTGGAACCGGCCTCGTCGCTGATGGTGCGCTCGCATCCCGGACGACGACGACGGAACGTTCGCGGCACACACGAATCGGAGTGGCCGGCTGAGCCGGCCGGCGGCCGACTGAAATCACTCGGGGCTGTTCGAGTCCTTGGACTCGACCGATAGACGATAGTAGATGCTACCACTTCGCCTCCGCCTTCGTCGAGAATGCACTCTCTCTTTGTAGAGATGAGAAGAGATGGATGGATGGATTGCCGGCGCACTGGATGGATGGATGAATGAATGGAGAGGACTTTCGGGTTCTCCTGGAGAGGTCCTCACAGCCGCTTAGACCCACTCGACAAGCGGCGCTCGTTCGTTCGCTCGCCGGCTCGTTCGTTCGTTCGTTCGCTGATTCGCTCGCTCGCTTGCACGTTCGCTCGCTCGCTCGCTCGCTCGCACGCTCGTCCGGGCGGCCCACAGCTTCGCGAAGCCCGTAGACGACACGATGAGTGGAGTGCCCACTACGGAGAAGTGCCTGCAACCAAGAGTCGTGATGAGATGTCCCCTTTGCATGTGAGAAACGAGTGGGTCTGTCACTTGAGCCGCGCGATCCCATTGGTCCGCCAGCGCCAATAGTCTCGGCCACGCGCACCTATTGGACGCCAACACCGTCACGCCCGGTTCATTCGGGTCAAGATCAACGAGCTACCCCGAGAGCTCGTTGGCGCGCCTCCCGACCAATATTTGCTCTGCCACCAATCCCAGATCAGAGAGAACCCCCAACGTGCGCCCGCTGGGACGAGCCTGCCCGGGAGAGAACTCGCCTCGGCAAAAAAATTGCACACACCACGCGCGCCCAAATAACCGACCAGTTGCCATCGCGCAACATTTTATACCGACGCGCACTATTCGTATCATGCCACCGGTCTCTCCCAACCACCGCGAATGCAATGCACCCTCGGCGCCCGCTTCATCCGATAAATAATTATTCCCCGATAACATTTTTTCCCAACGGTTTACATTTTAGTTTCACCTTTAATCGTTTCTTTTATGCAAATATACGTGATAAATCATACTACTTTTTTTTTTTTTCTTCTTTTTTATAACAACTTTTAATTGTTTTTTGTACTTTTAAGCAACTTGGTTTGTCAAACTATTACGGAGGTCTTAAAGATGGAATACAAATTATTATCTTAATCGGAATGTCCTTTTGAATTATGTTGATGAATTAGTTTTTTCGACAGTTCAAACTTTTTGCAAAATCTTGATTCAAACTTGGCGCCAACAAATTATGACGTAAGTCGTTCCATGTTTCTCACCGCCGTGGCGCCACATTCAAGGGAGCTCAGAATTGCAGCCAGTGAATGAACATAAGATCACATTACACGTCGGTCCGGAATCCGGCATCCTATAGCTCTTTTCTAAATGACAGTTTATTCGGATGCGAAAATCAAAACGTCAAATTCTCTCGAATTGAAGAGACATTGATAATTTTTATACAGTATGGAGGAAGTTGACAATATTATAATACATTCTTTGAGACAAATTGGCTGGTTAGTTGTCACTATTGTTCATTGTTTTTGCATGATTCTTTATGTAATCACAATCACAATTTTTCGAGTATTGCAAAAAAGGGGCGGATTGTTTATAATTTGCTGATGAACTAATTTTGCTAATCAACTGATACTTCAATCAAATTGTTCAGAAAAAAACTGAATGTTACAAATTTATTACAATTCATTTTTCAAAATAATTATTAGGTAGAGATCATTTTTTAAAAATGTATTTGAATTTCAGTGATATCAATGAAACTATTACAAGTTTAAGTAGTTTCTCTGCAGAGTTAGTTGTAGGAGCTGTGGTGAAATGTTTGAAAATTATAAAGCCCAGCTTGGAGATGCCTACCGAATTATCTCAAAATATGGCAGCTCGCCTAAGAATTGGCTCTTCGCTAGCTCAAGAATTGCAGGTAAAATTTCATACAACTTTATAATTAATTTGAATTCACAATTTATAATTAAGAATTAACAATTCTTAATTTTTCAAAAACAGGATCTTGGATATGGAGGAACGATTGGGTATCAGATATTTTTATATCCTTCGGACTCAGAACTGCGACGTCTGTTTCCATTTCTTATTGAAAAATTTCCTAAAGAAGACAAACCGGAAGACTCACATTTAAAAGAAGCTTCCTGGCTTGAAAAATCAGTGGCAGGTGCTTTGACAGTTAGTCTGTCCGAGCCCTGGCTGCCTCACTATTGCCATCGACCAGAAACAAAGTTCAAAGGATACACTAAGGTTCCATATAGTTCTATAAGATTAAATGCGCCATCAAGATTGAAGAAAGATGAAGGTACGATTGAACGTGTTATCCGTATACTCTTGAAGTAAACAATGTTCAACCAAATGTTTAAATCTGTTTCAGATTATGAAGATTACTATAAAAACTATTTAACGCCAGTGCATGAACAAGTTAAAAGTAAGGATGAATTACTGCCATCCATATTATCATACAATTCGCAATTGCTATACTCGTTGCCGACAAATATCATTGATAGACTTGATTGGATCAATTCTCAGCATCAAAGTGAAATCCATGCGATAAATTTGCCAGAATCGAGTAATCTTATTCAGGATATTAACTCTCATAATGATCAAATTTTATCGCCCAAGGTAACTAAATTTAATAATTAAATAACCAGGTTGAAAATAAATTATGGTGTCTGTACTGAATTGAATTCATGTTTAGGAATCCGAAATAAAAAGTCCAATCAAATCTCAATCAGAAAATGAAAAACCAATAAAACTGGAACATTCATTGGAAACTGAAATTGAAAAAGTGTCAAATGAATGTGAAGTTCTCAAATCGAGCATTATAAAAGAGCAAGGAGAAATGGAAAAAATCAATGCAAAATTGTCACAAATTAGATTGATACACCAGAGTGAGCAACAAGAATTATCTATATTGGAAGAACAGAAGAAAATGATTGCTAGATCTTATGATTTGTTGGATGATGGTGAGACGAATATTAAAAAACTTGAGAAAGTTATTGAAACGAAGAGGTGTAAAATAATTAATTTAGCCACTGAGTGGGAGGAGACCAGGAAACCTCTTATTGATAAATATCGGGACCAGAAAGAAAATAATTCTAATAAAGCTGTAAGTGTGTTGTGTATATTTTTCATTTATTTATTTTTACCAATGTTTAATAAAATTTTAATTATTTGATTGTTTACAGAAAATGAATGAAATCAGACTACTGAGAGATAAGGAACGAGAGTTGAGTCAAGAACTAAAAAACAAAGAGCAACAATACGTACAATTAGCAAACGAAATTCAGAAAGTTTCGAAAGACACAAACAGATCAGCATACACGCAACGAATCTTAGAAATTATCAATAATATAAGAAAACAGAAGGACGAAATCGAAAAAGTTATAGAAGATACTCGAATTATCAAAAAAGATATCAACATTCTTTCAGGGCGATTGGACAGATCTTACGCGGTAGCTGAGGAAACTTGCCGATTTGAAACGGCAAATCGGTTGCTGAAAACTTTGCATTCCAAATTCAACTCGCTGATTGATTCGGTGGAAAAAACTGGCGCAACCGTTAGGGAAATAAGAGATCTAGAAGAGCAGGTAAATGATATGATTTTATTATTCAAAAATTTTTTTTATATAGATTTCTTAACTTCAAAATTCATAAACATATCTTCAATTTCTAATTATTATTCAAAGGTAAATTCGGAGTTAGAAAAGAATGTTGAAGCAAATTTGGAAAGAATCACAGCAGACTTGGAACAAATGAAACGGGAAAGTGAAGCTTTGAACGCTCAACTTCAGTGTAAGCTTAATGCTATTTCGGGGAAACGAAAAACGGAATCACTATCATCTGAGCTCGAAGAATAATAAAAGCACCTACATGAGATTAATATCATAATTTACTTTTCCCCACTCAAATCAATTTTTGTACACAAATGGGTAACCAATTGTTATATATATTTGTTTAATGCAATTAATTTTTGTAAGTTTATATAAAATTGTATTATATTTTTTACACTCAAAACAAGAGAATTATGTAAACTGAACTAAAATTTGTATAATTTAAATAAATTGTTCCATTTATAAATCCTGTGTCTTTATTTTTACAAACATTAGAAAGAGACATTGGTACGACAGAACCAGACAGAACTGAACCAAAAATACACATTGTCTCTTGTCTGTTGACGTTTAGGAACACTGACCACACGCGTTTATAACGTGTCTTTATATGTCGGTGAAATCGTGTTCGCTTTTCATCGGAAAACAGAGTTGAAATATGGCCACAAATTTGAACGAAAACGAGGTAAAGGATTAGCATCTTAAGTTTTCTTACTGGTGTTACAAAGATAAACGCTTTGATCATGAGCACATGCTTTATTTTCTTTTCTCATTGTGCCTGATGCTTTTTCTAGAAAATCCCATGCTTTTCGTCTGTTGCCCCCTCTCCCTGAGTTGATGATTTCACGTAGCTTAGAAAATCAAATTTCGCTAACACGTTCATTTTGGTTTGTGAAAGTGGGCTTAACGGTTCGTTAATCTTCGGTAACCATGTACAGGTCATTGATGCCGTTTGTTCAGGTAAAACTTAACCTCACTTTCCCTTCTTTTTTCAACTTCCTAATATAAATTCATCTATCTCTTTTTGCTTATACTTCTGAACCTTTTGTTTCTACTTGAAGTTAATTTTACAGCCAGAGCTTCGGTTCTATTTTAAAACTGATGGTTTTTCATGCAATTTTGACAGGATATTGAGAAGAAGGAGGAGGAAATTTCCAACATGGAAGAGTACTCACCGGAGCTTTTGATCAAGCACCCGCTTCAAAATTCCTGGACAATGTGGTACTACGAGTACGATCGTAGCAAATCCTGGGAGGAAAATCAACGGGAAATAAGTACCTTCGATACTGCCGAAGATTTTTGGAGGTCATTATCTTTGTTTCCTTATAATATTTTATTATCTTTTTGTGGATGTTTTGGAGGTAATAGAGCTTATTTGAAAAATAATCTTTATTTTGAGTACGCGAATGAATTTCTTGAATGCTCATCAACATTCTATTGTTTTTATTTTTAACTTCTCAAGATCAAAACATTCTAGTAATCAATTTCGATGGATGATGTTTTGATAATATACTTGACAAAAACAAAATAATTGTTTCTAGTTTGTACAACCACATCAAATCTGCATCTGACCTGAAGCAAGGTTGCGACTACAGTATGTTCAAAAAAGGGATAAGACCCATGTGGGAAGATGAAGCGAACAAAAACGGAGGTAGATGGCTCATCAATGTCGATAAAAAACAAAGAAACATGGACCTGGATCACTTCTGGCTTGAGATCCTTCTTGCTATGATCGGCGAAGGTTTTGATGATTTCTCAAATGACATTTGCGGAGCTGTTGTCAACATTAGACCCAAAAACGATAAGCTTGCTCTCTGGACTGGCGACGCTGGCAGTCAACAAAGCGTTATAGAAATTGGGTAAAACAATTTGTTGTTAAATTTTAATACTTGAAATCTTTATTTGAACAGTTGAGTCATTTTGTTGGTTTTCATTTTTTTTTCAGCAAAAGATTGAAGGAACGATTACGGATCAATCCAAAAAATTCAATCAACTACCAATGCCATTCTGATACCATGGTTAAACAAGGTAGCACGAGCAAAAGCACTTACACAGTCTAAATTGTTGGACACGTTCAAATCTACTGGCACGTTTTTTGCCCAAACTCAAGTCAACAATTTATGTCAACATCATCCATAAATGAATTTGCTATTGCAAGCTTCGTGACTAAATTTCAAATCCAAAATGACAAAACTTTAATCGAACATCTGTACATTATTGTAAGCAAAGATTCAGCTTAATCTATAATTCTGAGGATAAACGTTGACGTTTATACTAACAAGCGCAGGTTGCTAGTACTGACATTTGTACGTTTCGAGAAATGAATATATAGGCTGGAATCGAGCGCACCTACAGCAAGTTATGTATATTATAGAAACAGCTGTGAGTGCAGCTTGATCGGTTGTATGTAAACATGTTTAAGGCTGATAAAAATGTCGCGCGTAAATGCAACTTGCTACATATTTGATTAGTGTAAGGTAAAATTTGATTAACGGTCTATTTAATTTAATGATTTGATACAAAGAGTCCCAATTATTTCAAACTTTTGATAAAAATAGCAACGAAAAGAGTTACGAGATGAGTTTCTAAAACGCATTCTTAGTTTTCTTAATTTCATTAATATCAATTAAATTTTTTTTTGCATTATATTATATTCATCCGTATGTGATTACTTTATGTATGAGCCTCTTGATTGAGACACGATGGCATGGTTTATGATATAATTTATGTAATAGCAACATCGATAAAGAAATATATATATGAATAAATGTAATTCAATAGAACAATTTGAATCAATTTAATTACAAAACATCCCTCTCATTGACAGTTGTAAATCACATTGTACAAAATTTTATGTTTCAGAGTTTGTTTATATATGACACTAAATAACTATGTTTTATGTACTCGTACATTTTTAAACAAATTCCAATGATTAAATATATTTTAAATTAATAAAGTCTTATAAAAATTAAATATTTTCACTATATAACAATTGTATTACGAGTTCTTTAAGATCTGGTCTTCGAATTTTATCCAAAGCAGCCAAAAGTGGAAGTTTCCAGTTATTCGGACTTGCCCGTGAGAAATATATGTTCAAAATCTGCAAAAATGGCGTCAAAATTGTAATCTCATTTTTATTAATTGCATTCTTACATTTTCATAACGGTACCTTTTCACTATTTTTTTGCATATCTTTCGGGTGTTTTTTGTGAAGTTTATCTATATCCACTTCCTGTACATTTAAGTATCGCGCAAAGTCTCTCCACTTGTTTCCTAATCTTTCGCATAAATTCAAAAATACTGAAACACAAAAGTTTAAAATAATTATTTTTATCTTGTAAAATGTTCGATGTATCTATAAATTGATAAAATTATACTAATACCCAAGTCTTTTATGCGATCCGAGGTAGCACTTTCTCCAATGGATTGTCCGCTACTTGTCGAGTTGCTCTTCTCACTCTGGACATCCTGACTTGAAGTTGCAAACGCCGTGTTTGTCACATTATTTACAGTATCTATTGCATTTGAAATATTCATTTCATAATAAATTGAACCAGAATAAATTCCAACTAAAATAACCACTAGAATAACGAATCCTAAAGCGAAAATCATTCTAACTTGATTGTGAAAAACTTTGCGCCTCCTTTTCCAACAATTCGTTGGATTATCTTCCGGTCGAATTGTTTCTTTTGATTTCAATAAAGGCTCTTCCAACTGTCCGACATCCTCGCTGTCATATTTATTTTTAATTTCAGTCTCCTCTAACTTACCAGGATCATAAAGTGTGATGCTCGTGTCCTCCTGATTTGATCGAATCTCGTTTCTTTCCTGAAACTTGGCCAGTGATTCATCCAAGACTGTGTCTTTGATATAAAATTGTGCAATGTGGCGCATAAAGCCGATGTTATCGAAGCGCAAAGCGCCACGCTTTTCTAACACTCGCAGCAGTTCTTCGAGACTCGTTATTTTACTGTATTGACGATTCGAGTTGATGATAGGTCTGTAGTATTTTTTTAACTCCTCTAAAAGGTGGTGATTTACACGTACGCTAGCACATGTTAAAAACTGCTCCCGAAGATGCTTGTAGTCGTCCATATCGCTAGTCACGAGCATTGCGCTTCAGTCGTATATCTTGGTTCTCATTTGTGATTTATCAGACTGAATTAATTCATATAGTTCTGGGATTCACAGATTGTCAGTGAACGACTCGCGGGTATCTCTTGAATGTTAAATATGGTAAAAGTGGAGTCCAAATCACCGCAAAGTTGTGTTTTTTTTTCCTGTAAACATTTTTCACAATTTAAAACTCTGTTGATCATTTGTGTGGGAACGAGGCTATTCGCACTGCAAAGTAAATAAGAGTGGAAGAGAGTTAATGAGAGTAATTAAGAGTAAGCAAGAGTAAACGAGAGTTAACTAGGAAAATTCAAAAGTAAACAAGAGTATATAAGAGTAAATGAAAGTAAATAAAAGTACATAAGGGTGAATAACGAATTCATATACTCTCATATACTTTCATGTACTCTCCTGTACTCTCATTTACTCTTATGTACTCCCTCGTGTACTCTCATATACTCTTATATAGTCTGCAGTGTGAATAGCCACTTCCTTTGTGTGGACTGAAATATAGATGGGCGGCATGCGTGAATGAACATATGTCTAGGACACTAACGCTTAAAATTGAATTTAATTAAACAAAAATGTTCCAATTTATTTGCATAATTGCATACTATTAGAAACGAAATTGTTTCCAGTTAAAAATGTTAATTTATATTGGAAAATAATTAAATATGAAATTGTAGTTTACTTTCATACTTTTTTACAACTACAACAATAAATAATTTCGAACTACATTAATGATCGTCTTCCAAATTGTTCATAGTGAATGCATGAGATTTTAATTTTGAAAGAAATAAAGTTTACAAATAATTGTAGCAGTTTATTTACAGTAATGGTATTTTTTAGCTGTTTTTTTACTTCCTACATATAAATCATACAATGATAATTCATTAATTAAAATTGAAATTTTAGAAACACTTCAAGCTACGAATGCTATAAAAAACGTTTATACAGCATATGAAAGAATTTGGATTACTTTGCAAAATTGCATGTCTTATCTTCATAAATATATGATATTTTTCTGTAAAAGAAATTAGAAGAAATGGTTTTTTAAACTATAAAATAAGCTTACTCTCAAAAAATCTTTAACATTCGTTACAAATTATAACCCAAAAATGAAATATTTCTTTGTTTTTTCTTAAATAGTATAGATATATCTATACTATTTTTTTTTAATTGGTATAACTTTTCACTATACACGAAATATTAAAATATTTATAATCAATTATATAGTAATGAAGAAACAATATAATAACCATAATGTATATTGTTCAAAAAATGTTAATGTTAATTATGTTATGTTATAAATGTTTATTTTATTTTTATGCACGCAAATAAAAATACAAACAGTGTCAAGTAAATTCTGTGCTCACTTGTTGTGTCAACCAAATAAAAAACATTTCTCAAATGTGTTGTAAATCTTCATGACGGATGATGAGGATTATTTTTTTTTTGTAAAAAACGAAAAGTAAATATTGCTACAGAAGCACAAAATTAAGGTTAAGTTAAAAACATTCATATCTGTGTTTTCTTCTTTTGCGTTACTGGCAATGGATTATATCTGTGATTTAAGTGTTGGTAGAATTGAGTTAACTCATACGACATGTTTGTTATGTTGGTAGCATTGTGCACCGTTATTATTTTCATTTATTTTTATTTTTATCATAACTCTGTTAGAATGTTTAAAATAATGTGAATTATTAATGATTAAATATCCTTTTCAATTTTTTTTAAATAATAAACGTTCCATCATCATTACAAAATAACATTAATTTTTCTTTTGTGATTTTCAGTATTGTCACCAGAGTGCGCCGTATTGCATCATTTTGAGAAATGAGATGAATAAGATGATGAGATAAAACCAGATAAATCGTACAAACGTGTCTGTCATTAAACTTCTGCTTGGTTCGAAAATAAAAACAAACATTTTTTCAGTGCTTTTCTTAGAGTACGATTTAAATAATTAAAAAATATCAATTTATTTCGCACACATAGTGAGTACTAATTACAAAAAATGCCGCGAGAACGTAAGAATCACAAATTAAAGGTTAATTTTTTAAAACCACTCTCAAATTAGAAATTAAAAATATTTCTTTTATTTTCAGAAAATATTTATCAGTGTATCTCAAATGATATTTTAAAAGGCATCACAACTCACGAAGACCGAGAAAAGTACGTTAGACAGTTCTTAGAACACCGTCTACCTCACTCTGATTTAAATTCTATAACAGATGAACTAAGAAAGGTAATTTTCATATTATTTATATATATTTTGTATCTAAACAATGTGGTACACTAAACTTGTGATATTGAATTATATCATTTCAGTCTTTTTTATTGCAAAAACACAAAGGAAAACTGACCAAAAGTGAGAAATCAAAGTCGTTGTCGTTTTATTCAACAAGAAAGTCAATTCTTCTCAGTTTAAACAATTTGCTATCAACAAAGAAACTTACATATAGAGATGTATTACCCCTCCACAAACTTTGGACTGGCTACATGAAAGAGTTATTGGGAATCAAAAAGTTTTCTGACATCAAACCCAAGATGAATCCTGCAGATTCGAATTATGAAAATTTCACTCAACACATCATGAGAGCCGATTATCACGGAGCGATGATAACAGTTTATGAATCTAAATGTGCGTCTTTCGTAGGAGTCAAAGGAATCATTATTATAGAAACCAAAAACATTTTTAGAATTATTAGCGAGAATAACAAAGTTCGATGTAAGTACATTTGAATTTCATCTCTTATTTTTGTTGGGTTTCAATATTCGTTTTTGTACAGTTAAAGATATTGGTTTCAGCTATACCAAAAGAACAGTGTATATTTTTGTTACATCTGAAAGAAGAATCCTTAATTGTGGAAGGAAAAGACATATGTATCCGACCAGCAGAGAGGTCAGTGAAAAAATTCAAGGGTACTTTCAAACTATGACAGAAGTGCTGCGTTCAAATGTACATTATATTTTTATAACAAAAAGATTATTAATTCTAAAGGTATTAAACTTGTACTGAACAATGTTTTTGAGCTGACTTGTTTAATGACATTTATACGAATGAATAGTTTTTGTACAACCCCTTATAATATAATATTTTTTGCAACAATATATTGATTTAATATATATTTTACGATTATATTTACACAAATTTATTTGGTTCGTCTTTAATAATTTTAAACTATCATTGTTCTAAATTACAGTCGATCTTGTTGCTTTCATTATTGCATATAATCACAATTACAATTACAATATTCTTGTTCAATAATGACTTCAAAATTAGTATTAATACGAATCATTTACAAATTCTAATGCCATCTGTAGTAAATGGGCATTTACAAAATTTTACATCCTAACTCAGTCAATTTCAAAGTTCATTTCTTTAATCCCAACATTATTTAATTAAGTATAAAAATGGCGTCAGACTAGCAACTTTTCCTTATCAAAATGTTCACCATTCACTATTGGAACCGCGTTTTGAACTGGGTTTTGTGAATACAATATGACTGAGTAACTTACAATGACTATGGCTATGGCCGTGTTCAAATGAATAGGAATATTGAATAAGAACCAGCAGAAGATTGCTGTGAACACCAGCTCCAAAGCACTGGCAAAAGTTTTCACTATTGAATTAAGATTCCTGAGGAAGAAACTAGTTATGAGTCCAACTGCTGCATTGTTGAACATGATCAGCATGACTTTGTAGTTCAAAAAGATACTGTTCGTGTTCTTGAATGCATTTAAAAGTTCACCCTGCGTAGTTATTACTGCTAAATTACAAATTATGCTATCAGTATACATGAACACATTTTGTATGAAAATGTTTATCTCCGCTCCTTCTCCTTTGAGGAGATATTCATTATAAACTCCTGCTAAGCAAGAGCAAAATGTCTAAAAAAAAATCATTTTTTATTATTAAGGTAAAAATTGAACAATTTTGCATTTACGAAAAATAAATAATTTACATTACCTGAATTAGAATGAGTATAATGTTGAAGTTCAAGTGGATCGTGGATATAGACAACTTATTCTTGAAATCCAGATCGATGTGTTTCATCATACAGCCAAAAGTTAGAAGCATCAACGAGAGCCATTGTTTTTGTGAAAGATGTTTTTTGAATATCACCTAAAAAAATATAAACTAAGCATTTGAACCCTTTTTTTTCATTTTCCTTTTCTGAAACGTTTAACAAACTTACTTGAAAAACGATTCCCGTCAAGACAACCCTCAACTGGAGCAAAAGAAAATAACTCGTAGGATCAAATACTGCTAGATTTACGAAGGCTAAATTGTTGTAAAGACAATATAAGAAGGCAGGGATCATGTAAAGTAAAAATACTGAAAAAGAGAAATAAAATTATTATTAATAAAATTGTTCAATCGTTTTTCTGTTAATATTTCGTCTGGTATAATTTATTTACCTCTTTGGTACTTTTTGACATCTTTAATAAGTTGAACTATCGTATTTCTGAAATAAAAGTAAGTAGATTTGAGAATCGAGTTTATTTTTATCATAAATAATAATTGATATTAATGATTAATTTAACTTACTCTCTACAATATAATAATACAGAAGCTATAAGTTTGATAACTTCTGATACAAGCACAACGATGACTGTATTGTAATCGTATTGTCCATCTTTTTGTGACCATCTTACCAAAATACCTGCAATGAAGAAAAAAAATGATGCTCTTTAAGAAAATCTTGTTTTATTTCTTTGTTTCATCTTCTTCAATAACATATATGATATATGATTACTACGTTTAAAGATAAAACAAACATATTTATTTTCATCAATCTATTTTATCATTGTCCTCACAAACATAACTGCGATAACCAAAATAAGTTACAGGACGCATAAAGTGATTGATAAGATAAAAAATCAGAAGTTTAATGAAATGATTTGCTTCAATTCAATTTTAGTACAAAAATTTGATCAATGTTTTTCTAACATCAAAATTGAAATATGTTTTGCATGCAATTCATTTCACCAAAATAAATTTGAACTACTTCTCGTTACAAGTTGACAAAACAAATGCAAAAGAATTATATTTGTATTGATTATTATCATGTTTAATAGTTTTGGGATTGTTTGAATTCAAAAATTGATTGTTTTTTTTTTTTTTATTTCTTTGTAAACTAAAACTGTTCAATGTTTGAAAGTAGAAATAATTAAATTTTCAATTTAATATGTGAAGTAAATTTTTATGGTTACTCACCTTGGTTAATAAAAAGTGTGATGTACAAAACAAAAATGACAGCAGTTTGCTTGTTGGGGAAGAGTTCTTTCAAATTGATGCTTCCCATGTTTGATTGTGACTGTGTATTCTGAACTGCACACGCTCAATAACATTGTTATACTTTACACGCAACGATCAAATAACCACAGTGAACGTTATTATCAAACCAGTATATTGTTTTCAGCGAGCATAAGAAATGTCGATTATGCATTATTCCTCTTACGAAAATTGTACACTTTGATTTTATTCAATTAATTTTATTCCATTGTTGAATACTTCATCTTCTAATTTTCTATCATTGGAATCAATTCAGATTTGGTTTCAGTCACCTCTGATTGATTGATGAGAATTATTGTTCCGGCTTCTTAAAATTATAGACTTGATAACTTTACAAATGCTGCTACACTTTAATACCAAATGAAATTTTATTTCCATTAAGAATGTAATGGTGTTAATGAGATATCTGAATTTTTTAATGGCAGTTTGATAATATTTATTATTAGATTAATTTAAATAATCAATAAATAAAATGTTTCATGAACATTTAACAAGAAAACATTGGAGAGACATAAATTTTACTGACATTTATTATTATGTTGATACAAAATGTAAATCATTCTCATTGACAGTTGATCGTTTAAGTAAACACAAAATTATTTCAAATTAGTTGAGGAAATAAAATGCTTACCACTGTTATTTGATTGGTATAGATAAAGCATATAACTGACATGAATTTTAATTAAGTTTTACTATAATTTCCTAATATTTTTTATTTATTTTTGTCTTTGGACTATTTATATCACAATTATTTTTATGTATATCTTAAACAAATACTTCACATTAATATATTGTATAGTTCCGCTTATTATTTCAACTACTTAATGCAAAATTATGATAGGTTATGTTTGCCGATAGGGTTGTAGCGCATCAGCTGATTTCACGCCCTATCAAATATATGTACTAGAAACTTTTTTTATATCAAAACATGTCAAATACAAAAGTTATACAAAGAAAAATAATTTTGTATTAATTTTTAAGTTTGAAAAATGTTTGATGTTTATAATTAAATGTTACATCGTATTTACGCAACTTTACATATTTTTCCTTCTATGTTAGATTCTAAAAATGGAATCAAATTTATCTCATTATCGGTGAAAGTTTGCAATTGTTCTATGTTTATGTGTTTTTTATGACAGTAATGATGTTAACATCCGATAAACAATCTTTCCTTGACATGAAATATTGAACATCATACAGCTTAAAGCATTTTTAACGCAAATCATCATACTTTTTTGAAGCAATAATTTTATAAATTGTTATATCCTGAATAACCTTCTTAAATAATTTATTATTATTACTAAAAAAATATATTTAAAAAATAAATATAAAATTAAATTGACTTATTACAAAAAAGATTGAAATTTGTCACTAAAAAAACAAATTAAGTTAGCATCCAACAACCTCATCAATGTATCAAAAAATCAAAAGATCAAGTAATTAGATCCTTCTTTGAACTGAATGAAAAAGAATTAAATGATATTCATTAAGATGAATTTTGAAAAGATCATATATAAAATACAGAAAGATTAAAATGTATGAAAGACCATTACACCTAATTATAACATTGAGTGATGTGCATAAAAATAAGAAAATCATTAGTCAAATATAAAATTACATCGCATGGCATAAAGTGAAGAACTAAAAGTCAAATTTTTATACTTTTTTAATTTCGAAGAATTATTTGATGTGTTAATTTTCGACTTTTGTTAATAGAATAATTTTGATTTAAAATGATATAATTTGAATGATCATTTAATTTTCTTTTTCTTTAATCTTTAGACAATTTTTTATAAAAGATTCAATTAAACGTATGCTCGACACAATAAAAGATTGAATTATTTTCTATTATTTTTAAATTCTAATTCATCTTGCTCTATCTCAGTCTGCCTATCCTTCAATTTTGTATATGTTAAATTATAATCTATTAGAAAATAACTATAAGATTTGCGTTTCCATTGATTGTTTAATTTTTAATATTGATTTTTTTAAATCACAATTTTGAAATTAAAATCGAGCTTAAGTCTGATTGGACGTTCTGTGCGCAGTCATGTTATGGCATCACCTCGTATTTACACACACCATTGACTAAGCCGAATAAAAGTGGGGATAGCGGCGTACAGCATCAACGTTTGTTTCCGCGCGTAGGCGTCAAACAATTGAAGAAACCATCGTAAAAATTCAACTCGACATCAAAAAAGGTTCGGATTCTCATCATGGAGAGGTTTTTCTATCACTCCACAAGTTCTATTGCATAATATCACAGATAGAACGGCTTTAATAGACGCTCGGTAAGGTTATTGTCAAAACTAACCTCAAAGCTGCGTCGACCATGGCTGTGGGAACTTCATCGAAAGTCGTGCAGGTGACTAACATCGCACCACAGGCGACAAAAGATCAAATGCAGACGCTTTTTGGGTACCTGGGTAAGATAGAAGATATCAGGTTGTATCCCACGATCAGAGATGTAGCTGTACCGGTGCAGTCACGGATCTGTTACATCAAATTTTATGACCAGGGTTGTGTCGCTGTGGCACAGCACATGACCAACACGGTTTTCATCGACAGAGCTCTTATTGTCATACCTTATCAAAATGGTGATATCCCTGACGAACAGAGGGCTTTAGAACTTACTAAGAATGGCACCGTTGTTCCAGGTAAGGTGTTATCACTCTATTTTATACAACAAGTTATTATTTACACCCATGCCATTGAACAATTAACGTAACCAAACATTTTACTTTCAGGTCTGTATCCTTCTGAACCAAAACTGCCGCCAAATGTTGTGAATTCAATCCAAGGGATTCCACCTAATCACGTAATAGTAACGATTGATCCGAAATTAGAAGCCAATGGTCTTCCACCCTATCCTCCTTTACCTGGGAACCTTGACAGTCGCAGAATCGAAGAAATACGGCGCACTTTACAGATTGCCAATTTGGACAACAGCGTTTCGGCTGACATGTTGCTGGAATTTTTTGGAAACCATAATATCGAGGTCAAATACCTCCGGATGTGCACAAGAGACTCGGACACGGAACATTATGGTTTGCTTGAGTTGTCGGAACAGATGAGCATCGTGCCAGCGTTGCAACTGAACGGACAAATGCTCTCGGACAAGCCGATTAAAATTTATCACTCCACACAGGCCATCGCCAAGCCTGAAGCTAAAAGTAACGAGGCAGCACAGAAGGAAATTGAAGAAGCCATGTCAAGTGTAAAGGAAGCGCAGAGCTTGATTTCTGCAACGATAGATCCTATGATTGGAATGCTCTCAAAAAACAAAAGAAGTCGCAGTGGGTCACGTGGAAGAAAGTCTAGGTCTAGATCTAGAGGGCGTTCTCGACGGTAAATATAAATATTTCGATTTTCAATTATAAAAAATATAATTATCATATATTAATAATGATATATATTAAAATACCACTTATTTGTTCAATCCCTAATACTGAAAACTATGATAATGTATTATAAAGTTTATATTTACTTGGATAATTTCGTTAGAACCTTTGTAGGCATTCCCAATATCTGCTTACTTAAAATTAATAATCAAAATTATATTGTTTCAGATCAAGATCTAGAAGAAGATCTCGGTCAAGGCATCGGCGTTCGCGATCACGACATCGTCGTCGATCACGATCACGTTCAAAACGATCAAGGTCACGCGAGACACGCAGACGCAAGTCACCTTCTCGTCGTAGAAGCAAGTCACGAAGTCGCCACCGTTCACGGTCGCGATCGCACAAACGATCAAGGAGCAGGTCGCGTGACCGAGACCGCGAGCGCCGGAAACGGTCCCCAAGGCGAAGCCGCTCTTCTTCGCGCAGCAAACGCAGATCAAAATCCAAATCGAGGTCTCGACGATCACGTTCGAAATCCAAGTCCAAATCTAGGTCGTCCAAGTCAAAGTACTCCGAAAAGACGCGTGAGAAGGACCGAGATCGCGACAGAGATCGAAGGAGCAAAGACAAGAGCGACAGCAGCGATAAGAAAAGTGAAGATAAGGAGAAAGAACGTAGCGAGAGAAAAGAGCGAAGGAGCAAGGAGAAGAGAGCGGAGAGGGAGTCGCGCAAGTCTGAGGAAAAATCCAAAGCTGGTTCTGAACTAAGTGATGGAAAAGACCAGGATTCGGAGAATTGATTCGGGATTATTAAATTTGAATTTTTCAATTTATCTCTTTTTGTTTCCTTTTTTATTAAAAAAAATGCGTTATGCATTTTTCGAAGATTTGATTTGTGAATTGAAATGAATTTCTGTTTAGAGTGAGAGTTGAGTGTTCTTTTTGTGTAAACGCTGTGGATAACTTTGAAGAAAATTTTTTACGAAAAGAAAAATTACATTTGCTTTTTACAGTGACTATGAGCTATTTTATTTCGACAAAATATAATGTATAAAAATCAAACTTAGCATTAAACATAGCTTTACACATGTCATCACTGGGTAACACTTCTTTAGCGTTCCAGTTTCCTTTACAGTACATATTTTTATCCTGTCTATTAAGATTCTTAATTCTAACAAGATTTTAGATCTTTTCAAATGCAATGATAAAACATTTTTTATTCTTATCTTGGCACGTTTTGCTGTCCTGCTTGACTGCTTGAAAAACAAGAATTGGATCTTGTAAAAAAGTAAAATCAAAATTTTTTCACATTCGCACGTTAACTAATACTCTATATGGTTTTGGACTTGCGGTAACGCCGTCGACAAATTCGTCTCTTGGTTTTTCTTCGCCAGGCACCGTTGAAAACGAGAAAGTTTGCAATAATGCAGCAGTTATAACAAATATATTGCTTTTCGCAAGAACCTCTCCCATGCAACGATGTCTCCCTGGAATGTAAATGTACACTTATTATTTTTGATTCGAATTAAAGTTGTTATACGAGTTGAATTCAAATTACCAAAACTGAAAGGTAAAAAGTGGTCAGGCATGAACACTTTCCCACTTTCATCAATGAACCTCTCAGGCATAAACCGATCTGGCTGGTCCCATATTTTGTCATCCATCAGTACTCGATTGAAATTAACAACTATCATGGTATTCTGAAAATATCAACATCAAACAAATGTTTATATTGAAAATATGTAATAAAAATTTTCATTTTAAGTGAGGCATGCAATTTCGATTCGTTCAGATTTTGTTCAAATGTTATATAAAAATAGTTGAATTACTTTAGGGATCCGATATCCAAGAAGCGTTGTATCTTTGATTGCTCGATGAGGAATGTTCATCGTCCTTCCCATGAACATCCTGAGGGATTCTAAAACTATCGCACTCACATATGGCATGCTGAAAAAATGATAATTTGTGTTATATTTTTTAATTTACTTTGTTCACTGTTAAGTCGTATAATTTTATCAAATAATAAAACCTCGGTCTGTCATTCAAAGTTGGAAACCGATCTCGTCCGAGCACCGCATCAATCTCTTTTTGAGCTTTCTTCTGTACCTCAGGATAAAGCACCATGTACAAGAAACAAAAACTGAGCGCTTTATTCGTGGTTTCGGATCCAGCCATGAACAAATCCACGCAAATCGCTAACAATTGTTTTTCTAAAAACACATTATTGAAATGTAGAATTATTGATTCGACACACTTAATTGAACTTCAGTTCAATAAAAAAAAAAAAAAAAAAAAACTATTTTTTGATGAATTCGCACCAGAAAACGTTTGTCCAATTGATTCACCACGCTCCTTATTTTCGAGCGCTTGCAAATAAAAGTCCATCAGGTCTCTCATGGTGTTTGGGTTGTAAGTCTTCTTGTGGTTTTGCAGCTCGTTCTGTAAAGTCATAATTGTTAAATATCATTTGATGCCCCGGAGATAAACGTTCCTGTGTTCGCTCAACTTTTTCCGTTTTCTTTAAGTTTCTTTTAATAAGTAATTAAATAAAAAATTGAACCTTCACTGAGATTTTTACATTGGGCTCACTTTTAAAAATGTCCATAACTGTTCGTGCGTGCGCAGAAATTTATTATAACCAGAAAGTTCCGGGGCGATAAATCGAAGAAAAGGAAAATGACCGAAAGCACAACCAATCATGTCCACTTCTCTCAACAACTTTGTCAGGATCCTTTGAAGGTGAACCAATTCTTTGTCTTCTATCGAGTATCTGAAACAAAAATTATTTTCAATTGAAAACACTATTACTCATAAAAAATAATATGTTTAATGAAACAATATTCTTCAATTGCCTTTTTCCAGCCATCATTCTCCAAAGAGTGTTCAAAATCGGAACTCCAAAAGCGTCCTGCATCTGCACAATAGTTCCAGACATCTGATGAGAAGCCTGAACAACGTCGTCGTAACTCTCAGCCTTCACATAAATGTTTTCTATCGTTGAATCAACTTTTTTCGTTGTCAACTCTTCTCGCTCCTCATTGTGATTTGCACGATCTTTGTCAGAGTCCATAAGCTTGTAGATCTGACTGCTTTTTTTCACCCCGTTCTTCGGCTTCTCCACTTCAATTTTAGCGTTCAGTACGTTAGCGGACACTGTATCACCTCGAAGAAGTTTCTTAAAGTGTTCCACCATGTGGTGAGCTTCTTCTTCAATCAGCTCAGACATGTTTGTGCGACCGAAACCGAACTCTCGCAAGTGGCGAAGTACAAATCGTCGTTGTTCCGTCCAAACGAGACCGTCTGTCACAAGAACTCCTTAAAAATGAAAAGAACAAGACCATTAAATAATATTTGTGATATGTAGAAACATTTAAAAATATGTTTTTATCAAAGAATTATTTATCTCTTATTCACCTCTTCTTTTGCCAAACGTTCGAATTTTATAGACCGGACCAATAGGCCGGCCATCACACCACTCGTTCAAAGTCATGGCTTTGAGTCCCTCATACGTGTTCAACACTACAATCCTGTCGTTTCCAATTTTGAGTCCAATAATTGGACCATACTTTTCACCCAACTTGGTACATGCTTCAAACAAAAATCCTGTCTCTCTTCTCAATTTTGCCACTTCTAGCGCTGACCCTAAGATTGGCCACCATCTTGGTCCTAAAATAAAATTAATCAAGTAAAATACAACAATTCCTATCAATGATTTTTAACTAACTTGACAAACTTAAAAATTCCTTTTTTCACCTGGAGGATATCCGTGTGGTTTTCGTGTGCCCAAATATAGAAGCAATAAGATAAGGATAAGAATCAGAGCCGCAGTGAAAAGAACGCTGAAAGTAAAAATATTTTTTCTGTCAATTTTTTGTAAGTTGCATTTCTTAAGTGAAATGGAAAATGGTGAACAAGTAGTATCTTTATTTAGCCATCAACTTTATTACGCCACGTTATCTGTTGTAAAAATTGGTTGCATCACATGAAGCGCATTCACCGATGCTAAGGGCGAAACTTTAAATCGCATGTATGATATTGCAGCAATAATGCAACCTGATGTGACGTATTTGTGTGTCGCTGTTTACGCACACGACGTGCACACAAGTGCATTGCATTTCCGGGCGGGCGACTTTCGACGAGCCGTTCGAAGAAAGTGAAACGAACGATCTTAAGGGAGAAAGTTGCATACGGAAGGATCCAGTCTCCTTCGGACCCGGCTGCTTTCAGTATACCATAACCGTTTATGCAATAACTTAATATTTCGCAAACACACGGATCTCACTCGCAAAATTCGCTCAAAACGAATACAACTCATATTTATATCAAATTATCCTCTTTTTTTTAATTCTTCCTCTTTTCTTTTTATGTCGTTTGGTTATCCGCTCAAGCCGGTATCCACTTTTACTTTTATTTCCACTGAGAACTAAATTGTATAATAGTATCCGTTTGAGCAAAACTGTTTTTACAATTCGCAAATGGGTTTTAGCAAATGAAATTATTTAATTATCTATATTTAAATACAATTTATATCGGTTTGGTTAATTAAGCAAAAACTTGTACTCTTTTATAAATGGATTAATTAAACATGTTATATTTAAACGAAATTAATTTTCAATTAAAATTCATTTAAACTTTATATTCGTAAGTAATAGAAACTCATTTATAGGTGGACCGATTTCAAACGTTGTCGCGTAATGCAGTTTGCAAGCAGCATCATTTCTAACTCATCAAGTGGATAATTAAGTGAAAGGTGTTACATAATTGCAGAAGTGGTTATCTTAATTAAGTATATGAAATAACAAAAATAACCCACTAACATTCAAACGGCAAATTAAAAGACTCTTCTTTTCCAATTTTTATTTTTTTTTACTCAATATTTTTTGATTTCTTCGCTGATTTGAATTCAGTTTAATTTGATCATTTCAAAATTTAAAAAGTTTTTTCACATTTTGAAACATTGTTTATCAGAAACGTTTCAATGAATAAAAACCAAACGTTCGTCCTGATAGCTTTAAGAAATTTGGAGATTCTGATTTTTTGTCATATCACATTAGACAAAAGTGACACTTCAATTTTCCGCTTTCATTGTTTTTAATTTATTTAATTAATTTATTTTAAACTGAAGCGCGACAAAACTGAGCATCATCACTGCAAAAAGACACTTTCTAGCGCTCAAACTCAAACTTGCACTATCACCACAGTTGTGTTGGCAAATTTTTAGAAACATTAATGAAACAAAAAAATATATGTATCAATTTGTTGAATAATCGCAGGTGTTCTTTTTGGGACACTTTACCCGTTTTCAGAAGTCATTATTCGAAGCAAGGCGTGGAAGCGGTACTGATCTCCGTTCACTATTGCCTTGCTTTTAAAGATACCCCTCTTCCAACCGATTTTGCTTGTAAAAGTACAAAAAGTTTACCTGCGAATTTGACTGAGACTACTTTTGCATAACAATATCTTGTTTGTGCCCAAACATACTTTCAAACCAAAACATTGGTATATGAAAAGTATGTATTAAATAATTTCTTTGCGATGTTTCTTTCTTACTTCGTTTCTCATTATATGATTTTTTAGTAATTTTTTTAATTCAAATCCAAAAGAATACAAATTAACTAAATTGAACTAAAAATTGAACTAAAATGTAATAATTACAAATATAAGTGCTAAAAAGAATTGTAAAATTGTTGTCCGAAATGATACAAATTTCCCGCGTTGTTAAAATCGAATACTAGACGTTGTCATAGAAACGCTCTGTTCATATTTGTATACAAATGAGTTAAAAACAGATTGTTGAGTCTTACGAAGTTGATCGTAGATAAATAATTTTATAATTCAGTTTAAATAAGATTTCGGTTAAAATGATTAAAGACTTCAAAGATAGTAGTGAAGATGAAGACACTCATAATCTGTCATCATTTTCGAAGCCCGACAATTACCTTACTAACAAAAGTCCTGTTACTAGCAGGCCAGTTACTACTAAGATTAGTTCATCCAGAATATTTAATCCTGATTTTACTGAACCCCCAGTGCCATCACCACCAATTGATAAGAATTTTTTAAGGTATCGCATACATTTCTAAAAAAAACTTGTAAAGCCAATTTTCAATTAACACTTTAAAGATAGATCATGTTTTGTGTGTGTGTGTGTTTTTTTTATATTTTCTCTAATCACTAAAAATTTATGAATATTATTTTTATAGAATATTATCTACCCACTGCATGTATTTCCATTTATAAATGAAATCTTAAAATAATTTTATCCTTAATAGATACAACGAAGACATGAATAAAACTCCTGCAGTCAACCTGGACAGTGACGAAGAGTCTGAGGAAGAAAATTCTCAAAAAGCGAAATTGGATATCAAATATGACTTCAGGCAATTCGAAAACCTTGATGTTTCTTCTGAAATAAAAGAATGTTTCCAGAATATATTAAGGTATACTTTAAAATTACCATATTTATAACAATTTTCAGTTTTACTTTTCAAATGAAAGTAAAAACGTCAAATGCATTTATAAAAAAAAAATTACATTTTAGGTATACGCCCCAAGAAATTTCTCTCAAGTACAAGCTGGTTCCATTTTTACCAAACTACATCCCAGCAGTGGGCGATGTGGACGCGTTTATAAAAATTCCACGACCTGATGGTGTGGTGGACAAAGGAGGATTAACAGTGTTAGACGAGCCGAATCCAAACCAGTCAGAGCCTGCGGTTCTCCACTTGCAATTACGGAGCAAAAGTAAAAGCGCAGGCAATTCTCGACAGACGGTGATAAAGCGAGTGGACGACGCGGAAAAAAATCCAAAAGCCATCGACAAGTGGATCGAGGACATGGATCAGTTGCACAGGATCAAGCATCCTCCCGCCGTTCATCTGACCAACCAATTTCCTGACATCGATGCGCTCATCCAGCAGTGGCCGCCAGAAGTTGAAGAAAAGCTGAACGATGCTCAGATTGATTTTTCTAAGCTCGACTGCTCTCTCCCAGAACTCGTGGACATTGTTTGCGGCATTTTGGACATTCCCGTTTTCGAAGAAGCCAGATTAGAATCTCTCCATACATTGTTCTCTGTTTACCTAGGGGTGCGGAATATCAAAGAACATCCTGATGTTTAAAATACATGTTCATATGCAGATTATACAAAAGTAAAATTTATTCATCTTAATTTATTATTAAAAAATAAACAAAATACTTTATCCTGCTCCATTTTTCTTTACTTTAAATTTTTGTTTACCAAAAAAGATTAATTGTCAAAAAATGATCAAGAAAAAACTATTATTAAACAATAATAAAAAATATAAGTTTATGATATGACAATTTAATTGAACGTGAAAAGAAAAAAAACAATGGTGGTTCAAAAAAAAAAAATTTATTGGCAAGATAAGAAGGAGTCTGCTGACCGCGCTGACCCAATTACAATAGCGCGTTTATCAACCGCAGATAAACAAGCTCCGAATCCCTGAAAGCGTGAGATGAACGGGGGACTGATTGCTCGCGCGCATGCTGCAGCCAACTTCCGTAATCGTCTTTGGTTACCGCGAAAATGAGTCACTGGTTGACGCCTGCGTGGTCACGTGATTTCTGTCAAAAACCTCATTGGTTGCGTGCAGTCTGACAGTCCACGACAAACACACGCAATTTGTATAACAAATATGTTGTTCTTGAGAAATTCCTATCGTTTAATAGTCGCACGTACTTATCGCAACGAGTCACGTACGGTGATAATTAGACTGTGACATCACACTTAGTACCAAGCAAGACTAGGATAAGAAATGTTTTTGTTCGAAGGTGTTCAGGAGAGAATAGTTTGGTTATCAGTGTCAGTGCATTGTGTGCCTTTGTTCTGAGAGAAGAATGAGAAAAGAAGTTTGGTACAATTGTCACGTTAGTTTTCGTCTCGAGGAACAACATGAGCGAAACGCCTCAGGTGCCCGTGCTGATCAACGACAGCATCGATGATGCCGAACAGTCCACCAGCTCCAATTTTACTCGTAGGCTGGACAGTAGTACCAGACCTAGAAATAATTTTGCATCTTATGCAAACGAGGTTTATGCGAGATTTAGGGTGAGCAGTTTGTTGTCAACGTTAGTCAATTGGTATCAAAATGCATCAAACTGTCAAATTGACATGATATAACTGTTGTATAACAATATACAAGTCTAAGGTTTTTTTTGATTGTATGTTATTGTTCCATTATTTCTATTACCTTATCTATTATCTTATTTCCATTGAGCTGAAAAAAAAATACTTTTGTAAAATTTTGATTTGATGTTGGTTCGATTAATTAACATACAACGAAATCGTAGTTTCATTTTGAATAATTAATTATTAATAAAGCATACAAAAGTTGATCTGTATAACTGAATTTATAACATGACTCATAAATGAGTACACAATCAGTTCAATGCACGATTCTAAAGCGCTCCATTTAACAATTATTTTCCGATTTTCCACAACGTTATTGCTAGCTTAAAGATCTACTAAGCTTGAAATAAAATTTTCTCTTTAATTACAAACATCAAATTGAAAATAAAAAAAAAAATTGAGAAAAACTTTGCATTAAAAATTACACAAAGGAATCAATTGAAATATGTAGAAAACTTTATTTTACTTTGAGCAAGAGGAAAATCTTTTTTTAAATCTCTAATTAAACTTATCACGTATAAATTAAACGCCTTGAAAAAATCGAGCTGAGATTAAGATTGGTAAATCTTCTAATTTCTAACTTCTGCGTTGTTATTTCAGAATGCTACGCATGGACATTATCGCGTATTCAACAATTTGATGGAAAGTGTTTCTACTCGACAGACGATAAGATTCAACACTGGAGAGATTAAACCAGGAGGGACAAATTTCCTTTCAACGAATTACGAAGTAGATACATATGCATATAAATACTGATAAATTTCTGAGCTGTTACTCTGAATTTATGCAACTAATCACTGTTTCAGAGTCTCGATTACGATGTCTGCGAGAATTATCTCCTGTTGGACGAGGAAAGAAAGAAAGGATACAAATTTGTCGTGAAGAAAAACTTTGCACGCTGGTTCATATTTCTGTTGATTGGTATTTGCACCGCACTCATTGCCTGTGTTGTAGACATCTCTATCGAAGAGTTGTCAAACCTGAAGTATGGTCTGCTCGCAAATAGTATCCTTTTTGAAATAAAATTTAAATATTTCATTCGCAAGAAATATAATTACCCAGCATTTTCGTTTTGTATAATTTTCCTCAAGTTTTATAATCAGATGTCGACACTGGTGTTAAGGAAAATCGCCTGTGGATTCCACTTCTTTTGTGGATAGCTTTAAATGTAGTGACAGTTTTTATTGGATCAGTATTAGTAGCTTATGTTGAACCCGTTGCTGCTGGAAGTGGCATTCCTCAGGTAAAATGTTATCTCAATGGAGTCAAAGTTCCTAGAGTTGTGAGGATTAAAACGCTCGTAGTGAAAATAGTTGGCGTAATTACGACTGTTGTCGGAGGACTTGCCGGTGGAAAGGTATTATTTTTGCATTCGTCGTTTGATAAATATTTAAAGCAGAGATTTTATTCAACATTCATAATTTTAGGAAGGTCCCATGATACATTCCGGCGCAGTCGTAGCAGCTGGAATATCTCAAGGAAAAACAACGACGTTCAACAAAGACTTCCAATTGTTCAAGTATTTTAGAGAAGACCATGAAAAGCGAGACTTTGTCTCTGGTGGTGCTGCTTGTGGAGTTTCTGCTGCCTTTGGAGCTCCTATAGGTAAAGTTATTTTAGATCACATCAATTTCAATTGAAAATGAATATTAACGATATAAAATTCCATTTCACAGGTGGAGTATTATTCAGTTTAGAGGAAGGAACAAGTTTTTTTAACCAGAGTCTGACATGGAGAACATTTTTTGCTAGTATGATAACGACGTTCACTTTGAACATTGTTTTGAGTGCTTATCATGGTCATCTTGGAGACCTATCATATCCAGGATTGTTGAATTTAGGCAAATTCGAAGCTATGTCTTACAAAGTTTTTGAAATTCCTCTTTTTATGCTTGTGGGAGTCCTCGGAGGTTTACTGGGGTCATTTTGGAATTACCTCAATTACAAGATCACTTGCTTCAGATTACAATTCGTCAGACAAAAATGGTTGAAAGTTCTCGAGGCTCTAGTTGTGACAGCTTTCAGTGCGATAATAGCATTCTCGATGATTTATCTGTTGAATGATTGTAAACTGAGAACTAAAGATATGACTACTAAATTTCCTGTTTCCATGTATTGTAACAATGAAGAATATAATGTCGTTGCTGCGTTGTGGTTTCAAACTCCAGAGAGCACTGTTAGATCTTTGTTTCATGATCCAAAAGGTAATTTACATTGATTTAAATTGCTCTACATACGTTTCTTTAAAACGAAACATACAAGTTTTTAATTACTTTTATATTTTATTTTAGGCTCCCATAATGACGAAACTTTGGTAGTGTTTGTTATCATGTATTTCTTCTTGGCTGCATTCACTTATGGTCTTTCTGTTTCATCTGGATTATTTATCCCGTCACTATTGATTGGTGCCGCTTGGGGCAGACTGTTTGGGTCCGAATTGAGTAAAGTATTTCCAAGTGAAGTAAGTAATTTTTCTATATCAAACTGAAATTCATCATAGAGTGTAAGAACGAAAATAATTACAATTATGAAAATTTTTGATTTTAGGAGTTTTTCGATCCAAGAAAGTATGCTTTGTTAGGAGCAGCTGCACAACTTGGTGGAGTAGTGCGTATGACGATAAGTTTGACAGCGATATTAATAGAAGCTACACAAGGAATTTCATTCGGTCTGCCAGTTATTATAGTCCTTATTATGGCAAAATGGGTTGGAGATTTCTTCAATGAGGTGAATATATTGCCATCCGCCAAACCTTATAAATTTATTGCTATAAAAATGAAAATTTAACGTTGAAAGTAAAAAGTGATGCTTATGTTTGGACTGTTTGCAGGGCATCTATGAAATTCATACACAAATGGCTGGAGTTCCAATACTTCCGTGGGAAGCTCCTCCATTATCAAATAATATTTATACTAGTGAGATTATGAGCCATCCTGTAGTAACATTGAAATCAGTAGAAAATGTTGGTCACATTGTGGAACTTCTCAAATGTGTCGTGTTCAATGGATTCCCAGTTGTTGATCCACCAACTGCTGATCAAGTAAGTTTTAAAAAAATTATACTATGATTTGAAACTCAAATTTGAATCACTATTGCATTTATATTTGCAGAATGAAGTGAATCGTTATGGACAATTCCGAGGGATGATTCTACGCTCACAGCTCATTGTTATTTTGAAGCACAAACTTTTCAATGAGCTTACCGAGTATTTGGACAGAGATGTAACTTTAAAAATATTTCGCGATGAATACCCACGTTATCCGACAATCGACAAGATTGAAATTACAGAAGAACAGAAAACTTTTACAGTGGATTTGAGACCTTTTATCAATCCAGCAGCTTATACTATTCAACATGTAAGTTGTTTTTGTTATTGTATTTTAGTCGAATTTATTCTTAGCTAGAGCTCTAGATGTTTGTAACACAAGTTCACGAATTTCAGTTTATAAATCCTTTATATAATGCATTAACTTTTTTCAGAATGCAACACTGCCAAGAGTCTTCCGATTGTTCCGAGCACTTGGACTGCGCCATTTGCCAGTCCTGAATGATACCCACGAAGTAATATAAATTCGCATAATAAAATTACTTTAGAATTTTACATTATAACATTAATCTAAAAAATGATTGTACTTCTAGGTGATAGGAATGATAACGAGAAAAGATGTTGCAAGATACCGAATTTGGAAACACAGAGGTCAAATGGGTCTTGAAGAACTCATCGTAACAGACAAAATATAACTCTCAAACAGATTTTAAGATATAATTTTTTCAAGCCAAATTTATGTTTGTTGACTATTCGGCACTTCTTGTGGGCCTTTCTAAAAGCTACGAACACAACATTAATTTATTACGATTTATTTATGAAAACGAATGTTTATAGATAATCTCTAACTGAATTCAATTTTTTTTATATAATAAAATAACGAAATGAGCATCAAACACTTGTTGACAGGTTATTTTTATAAGTGAAAAATACATATTATATATGTTAGTGATAAAATCATTTGTAAATATGACGGTTATACAGATTTTTATAACGAGTTGAATTTTTAAAATAAAAATCCACTATTTTATAACAAAATTATTTTATTCTTAATTATTTACAAACAATTCCCATCCAAGCCAAGCCCAAAGTTTGAAAAAGTAATAAACAGGTATCAAAACAACAAATAAAAGAAAATAATAGTGCAACTCTGACAGGTACATGATTTCAACTTCTTAATATTTTCAAAAAATACTTCAAATTTAGCTTTCCGGTTGTCTGCAAATGAAACAAAAAATCATTAATAAATTATATGAGGATTAAAATTATAAGTATTAACAATGTATTTTTTTAACAAACAAAGAATAAATAGTTTCACATTCTTAATGAGTTTTAAGAAAACTAGTTTTCTTATAAGTTGTCTAATAAAAGAGAGCGGTGTAATAATACACACCTGTCGTCTTGCCGCCATAAAGTTACTGCTTTAGTGGAGAGAAGATGGGGGAAGGGGTTATGGTCAATAAGCGCAACTTCGTCACACGCAACCTATCGGCGACCCCGCTTGGCCCCTTCAAGTGGCTGAACTACGAAAATCTTCTTACGTGTCAGCCGAGGCGCGCGTCTAGTGTGCGTCGATTTTTCACTGCGCGCCGATCCAATGCGCCGCGACGCCTTTCTCAGCTTGCTTAATTCTAAATTTCGGTTTTGTTCAAAGTCGAAGTCACCACGCCGTAGCAAAGTCACAGTAAGTTTTCCGACAAATACTCCAAATTGCATCCACCATTGTTGTTATTGATGAAACCCAAAGACGGCGTTCTTAGATCACCACGCATGCGTGTTCAAGTGCCCAACATTTAAATCACCCGATGTAGGAGTGCATTTTTAATTGATTTTATTGAGTTTATTGAGAAGTTGGGACGTTTGTTTTTTTTTGTGAGTATTCATTTTGGCTCGCCGATTACATCAAAATGTGAAAGATTTCAGAACATTTGTTCAAGTTGCATTGTTGTTTGTGTTTTGTTTTGGAGCACTGATTGTTGTTGCTGTCAGAGTTTTTTTTGATCTTGATTAAGTTTCTTTTTTATTGATTATTTTTATTTTCACATTTTCTTCAGTCAGATTGCGATCTTCTGATCAGTTAAAAGAATGAAGAATTACCTATGCCAGATTTATTATTAGCTTGATTCAAATCTTGAATAATATGTAGTTGTTTGTCTTTTAATAACATAACCTCAATTTCAAATTAAAGGCAACATTTAGAAAGTTTATATGAAATTTGATTACTTTTCAAACTCATTAAATTTTTTTTCACGATGAAGTCGTATAATATTTATCGAAGGATTATTTATTTGTGTGAAAAGAAAAATATATTAACGTTTACAGTATTCAAGCAAAAAATGCATTGGTAAGAACGCGTGATTATCTTATCTGAAACATATTCAAATGAATACTGAACAAGAATTTTCGTTTCACTTGTTCGACATCAATCATATAATTTTTTGTTTATGAAAATAGATTAGATATCATTAGCGATAAGTAAAATAGTTTTTTTAATTACTTTTTTAAAGTGAATTCAGTAAGTAAAAAAATGTAAGCAAATAGGAAAACAAAAACTGTTTCTACAAATAAATTCATTATCTTTTATTTGTTTCAGAACCACCAATGAAGTTCAGTAACACTTTCCAACTATGAAGTTCTGTTAGCATCTGGAAGATGTACTTATTTAATAATTCATCGTGTCAACTTCAACAAGTTACAATCCTGTAAGTCTCCACAAAGTGACTTTAACCTAGTGAAGCTAGGGAACAGATGCGAGATACGGCGATCTCAAGGCCGATGTTTGAGACCGACGAGGAGCGAATCGCAAGACTGGTCGCCGCAGACAAAATGAAGACTGCACGTGCAAAGGAGACAGAAGAACAGGCTGCAATCCGCAGGATACAGGAGGCTCAGCGCATGGCTAGGCACCGTGCTAAGAAGAAGCGTTGCCTTGACGAGAATCTCGCCCGGGAGATCTCAAAGATCGCCGAGTTGTCAAAAATGCCCGACGCGTCGAACATTCCCGAGATGGCTGAACTGAACATGAACAAGATCTCAGCTGAATTGAAGCAAATGATGGAGCGGGGCAAGGTGCCCGAGCACATAGTTCAGATGGCACAGCTCGCCGAGTTCAGCAAAATGAGCGAGCTGAACAAGTTGTCTCAGGACATGGCGAAGCGTTACGAGATGGAAAAAATGGCCGAGTACGCGAAGAACAACGAGTATATGAAAATGATGCAGATGTCTGAGCTAGCGAAGATGAACGAGATGATGAAAATGACGGAGATGGCCAAGTACCAGGATATCGCGAAGATCAACGAGATGATGAAGATGTCACAGATGGCGAAGATCAATGAGGTGCAGCGCATGAATGAGTTCGCGAAAATCAACGAGATGATGAAGATGAGCGAGATGGCAAAGTACAGCAACGACATAGCGCAAATCAACGAGATGACGAAGGAAATCGCTAAGCTCAACGAGAAGAGCAAGATGAACGAGATGATGAAGATGGCAGGCATGCAGAGCGACGTAACGAAAATGGCTGATATGGCAAAGCTTACGGAACTCGCTAAGCTCAATGAGATCACGATTACCAAGCTCAATGATCCGTCACCATCGAACGAGCGGGCACAAAAGTCCGATCGGATATCCGAGCCTGTGATCAACGTGCCAAACCCAAGAAACATTCAATCGGTGCAGCCGAGTGTGCAGATCACGTCGTCCAACGCTGCCTCGTCTATTAATTTCCCGTCGGTACCGGGTCAGGGCAAATATGCTCAGCTATTGGTCATCATCGAGGAACTTGGCAGAGATATCCGTCTGTCTTACGCAGGCAGTCGCAGCGCTGCCGAAAGACTCAAGATGAGCATCCAACATGCACGGCTGTTGGTGCGTGAATGTCTCCTTGAAACCGAGCACAATGCGCGTCAATGATTCCACTGCTCAATCCATGTTCCGACTGAACAATCAAACCATTTGGTGGAAAATCTCGCTAACTGACGAAACACTGTTAAGGTGTTTCAATTTTCCTCTCCCCCTCTTTTTCTTTATAATTGTAATGTTCAATTTAATTTATAATTGTATATATTATCAATTTCTTTGACTAATTTGTTGGCGTAAAAAAGGATAGTTGAAGTTATTTACTCTGATTTTCCAGTTTACAATTTAGTTGTGTAGACCATCTACCGGAACGTAATAATTTGCACGCAACTTTGTGCATATTATGGTCATGCACTGAATAATTATATACATAAAAACTATGCCTACATGAAAATTGATGTATAGACATTTGAACTTATTTTTTTGTCTGTCCATGTTTTCTCCTTGATATGACTAGATAACTGTAGCGATATGTCTTAATTTCTCTTACTTTGCTCACGAAATGGGAATCAAGTGTACTTAATTTCATGTCTCAAAATGAACGTTTCTTTTTATCATTGTATCTGAGATGGTTTATTGAATTTTATCATTGTCTTCGAATTTACATATATATCTAATTGTCCGTATTATATTATATTTTGAGTAAAATTGACATTACAATATTTCATTAGTCTCATTATTATATGTTTTATACTTGTTATGACAAAATTAATAATTGAAACATTAAAACAATTGTTGCTGACTGGCGACTGTGCAGCAAATGTTTTCTACCAGAATAAAATTATGAATGTCGGTCAAATTGTAATCAGGTGTCCTTGCAAAGCCAAAAGTATTTGCGCAAAAAAATATGTCCAATGTTTGAGGACAATAGTTTTGGAAAACTGTTTTTTATATTTCAAGGGACAATTTAGAGCCAGGGATATATTGAATCTGACAAAAACGCCTTACAAAATGAAAAAGAGCGACGAGATCACGTAAGAAAAAGTATACTGATGTAGTTTTTAATCCTTTTGTACGCAATAAAACTAATGAAACATTTGTATCGAATCAAAAAAGAAATAAGGAAAAATGTTCACGACTTTTGTATTTAAAAATTTAAGATTAAAGGAAATCTTGAATTGATAAGGTGGTCTTGGTAATTGAAAACGATTCTAAACTAATTGTTATACCAAACTTGAAACTTAGATTTATAAATTAATTGAACCTTGCACCTTATCAGTAAAAGATTAATACAAATTTAAATATCATTGTGCAATTAAAAAAATTCTGATTTGAATGTATTGGTTTACAAAAATTGTTTGAAATTTTTTATTTTTATTGAAATTGTTTGATCGAAGAATGAATCGTGCATTTTGAAATTTTCTTTTTCAAAACGTGCAATATAACATATTAACAAGAAAGAGGGTTTGCGGAATTAATTCAAAGTATTATTCTAGAAATTAGAAATTCTGCTATTGCTATAAAAAGTACTATAAAGAAAATAAAATGTTTGGTGATAATATTGGGCATACGTGTAATGATAAGTGAAAAAAAAATAGGAAGCTAGAAATTATACATTGTAACGAGAAAAGTATTTTTGAAGGAATAAAGTTGAATTCTTCTCTTCTGTACAAAAGGATTAATTTTCGCGCTCAAACACAAAAGCTTTTTATTGAAAAGTACCGTGAAAAGTGCATATTGAAATTATTCATTGTGAGATATACAAAATAATGTTTCGTTATTCTATTAAGGAATGGCGTAAAAGTTGTGTAAATTAGATTAAGAAAAAGATTCAGAAGACGAGTGATGTTCTAAATTAGCAAACATATACTTAGTTTAAAAAATGACAATGTAATCTATAAATAAGCATCAAAAAAGAAAGTGGAATTCAGTTTATATGAAGAAGTTTAAAAAAAATTAATGCCTCGAGCAAAACTTAAAATGGTAAAGAAAAAAAATAAAATAAAAAAGATTTTGTATAAAATGAAAAATAAAGATTTTGTATAAAAATCGAACAATGATGCTACTCTTTTTTTTAAACCTATATTTTCCTCTTGAATTATTTAAGGATTATGGAATTAAAAAAGACGACTTTAAACATAAAATGTACGATTTTTTAATATATTTAAATATTGTCAGAGTTAAGAACATCAAAAATATAAAACACATGTCCAAGTTTTAATATCATTATTGTTTATAATTACAAATACAAAATCAAGTAGGAAATAAATATTTGTGGTATAATAAAATGAAGAACAGGAGACTATTAGCCAAAGTCCCTACGATGTTTCTGTAATGCGATTTCGTATGTACTTATAGTACATACATGTAAATTGTATCACGACCGTAAAAATTGTTTATCAAATACGTTGGGAAAAAATTTTTATAAAATTTATTTTTCCTTCAACTATGAAGCAGAAAATAGATGCCAAAATCAACATTATTGTTCAATTCATATCAGTTGAATGTAAAAATTGCATTAGACATCTTTTTCTCAACGTAAAATCTTCAAATGACATGCTTTGCAAATTTTTCATCTTCGAGGACAAATACTCGGAGGCAAAAGGTTCAGTCAATCTTTATCAAATAATGTTATAACGAAGTTAAATTTTCTCTCAAGATTAAACAAAAAAAAAAAAATACTAAGATGTTGCACCCCAAAAAAGAATTTTACTAAGATCTACTTAAATTTATATGTTAGTCAGAATCAGAGTAATTAGTTGAATCTACAAAATATATTTACAAAATTTTTTCACACATTATTGAGAAATTATTTACAAAAATAATTTAATTTTTATGAAAAACATGCATTATTGTGAATTTATTAAAAAACTTGATACAAAAAATATGAAAGTGTTATTTCACATTTGGCAAAATATGATTTTTTATTCTGCTCTTCTAAATTTGTCATTACTTTATTATTTCAATTTAAAAAGTCAAAATTAATATATACTTACGTAAAATATTTTGAATACTGTACAAAATCGATTTGGTTGTAATTCACATATTCGTTTGAATAATCCTTTCACCCTTGATCAACATCTCATGTTACTTTAGTTATTAATTGAATTATTCACCGTCGGAAGTCCTTTTAGAATGATAATTTTAAATGCACACAAATTTCTATAATTAAACAAAGAATTGCGATTTGTATCGTGATTGACAAATAAGAGTGAATGCGAAACAAAAATACAAAACGAGAACATTGCCAATATTTAATTTCATATTATTATAAATAATGAACCTTGGTTTTTTGACATAAGCTGTTAACACAGACTGAGGCACAAAAAAGTAGGGTTACAAATGTTGAAGTATGTTACAAAGTACAAGTCTTTATTGGAGTGCAACGAAAAACAAAAAAAAAGAAATCTCGGGAGAGACTAAGAGAAGATAAAATAAATAAACTACGTCGTCAGCGTTACAAGATTCTAACGCTAAATTGTCGATTTCACGCGTTCCATGTATTATCTACAAATTAATTTTCATCGTTGACAATTCAGCACGCACAATAATCGAGTATGATTATATACATACGATATACGTTTTAACAATTGAAACGTTAAAAATTAATATTATATTATAATAAAATATATCGTTCGCATTTTGATAAAGATCGTTCTGCGGGACCTGTTCTCCTACTTGTTTCGTCGAATAAATTCTGATAACAGCTGTACAGCGCAACGTATATTCTCCACTTCGTGTTTATTCATTCGCGCACGGAAATGATAGTCTTGAACACTTTTAAAACTATATAATACAATAAGCACGTGAATATAAGTATGGTACAAATACGGACAGGGCTTGAGACAGGCTAAAAGATGATACTTTTTTTACACAAAAAATATAAAACAAGTCATTGCACTGATTCTTGGTGGAACGATAAACACTTTTTTTTTATTGTTTTCGGCATCTTCTTCGTCTGACTCTGCCTGCTTTACATTTAATGTCTACCTACAAAATGGTTACTAATATAAAAGACGGACTGTCATAGATTCAAGATCAATTCATTTCACAGAACTGTTTCAAATTCAGTTCTAAATACTTTTATTTTCTAAAAACTGTTACTCGCTTTAAAGCAATTTTGTAGAATAACTTTACTTGACATAAAATTTGCACATAAAATTTGCTTGACATTTTATTACAAAATATATTTTGTCGAATTCTTATGAAAAAAATTTAACCCGAATCGAACGTAATCCGCCGCCGTTCTTAATCGTGTTACTTTATAACAAACTTTGCGGTCAACTTGCAAAGTTTTTTTTTAAATAAAATTGTTTACAAAAATGTTTACTAATTGTGTCTTCTTTTTTCTCACAATAATTAAAAAGAGGTAATAGTGCGTATTTTAAAGATCATGTTGCTTGCTCATTTTCCATTCGGCGTTCAAGAACTCATAATTAGACGACGACAATCGTGTGTTGCTTGTTAAAATGTTAAGGAGAAAAATGTCAACCTGAGGGAATTTTCTTTTAAATATTCATTGAACCCTAATCGCCTTGACAGTTGTTGTATTTCGTGTGATTTTCCACTGACATTGATTTTGGTGGAAAAGTTGTTTTATTTTTGAGAGCCGGCGTCATAATTGCAGACGAAAAAGTCATAAAACACAAAGCCAAAATCAACAAAATACAAAACGTAAGGCATGCCGTTCCAATAAGTCAGTATCCGATTTTTTTGACGCAAAAGAAAATAAATAAATATAAAATATGAATTTGTATTTTCGGATTATAAATTACATAGCTTAACATATTCAATCAAAATTTAAAAACTGTTTCGAATAGAATCTTAAAGTTCAACATCATTTATCACAAATACATTCGAATAAAATCACGCATAATTGACATTAAAGAAATATTCTCGATACATTGGAATATTCAAGAATCGCAAATTTTGTTTTCACTATAGCCGATCCATTGTTCATATTTCCCCTTATTTTTTTCGATTTATTTTTAAAATGACATTCAACTGAAATAATGAAGTGTACCAAAAAATATAACGGAATATTTAAAATAATACGAAACGAATTCATGATAAAAGGATGCTATTTTAAAAGTGTTGACGCCATTCAAATATAATTTATCAAAAAAGACAGTTGCAATCAAGTAAAGCGTGTATGAACTGCAGTCTCGTCCAAAAAGGCCACTTTAACATCATCATTTAACGTCCGAAGATCTTATTGTAATACGACATACGAAAGCGCGTTGTGGATTCATCGATATGCGTTTACACTTTAGTAGTTTTCCCCCTCTTTCGTAAATGTCGAGAGAAAAGAAACAAAAAGTCCAGAAATGTCGTGTTACAAAAATGCGCAGTCAAGTCCGAAGTGTGTCGCAGTCAAATTCTATAATTATGGCCTGTTACAGAAACATTTACAGTGTTGGCCGGGGCTCGCTGACTGAAGTTTGACGTGTCGGTTTTATGTGAAAAAAGCGTTTGAGCAATCACACAAGTTACTTGCTTAGCAGTATTCAGTATATATTTATCAAAACAACTTCGATTATCACAAGACTTTTTTTTGTTTACATGCGTCCTTGTTTTATTTCCATACGTTCAATTTTATTCTTCATTCTAAACGTGGAAAATTGTATAGTACTTTTTTTATTTCATCAAGAAAGGCATTTCATTGTAAAATTTATATTTTAGTATGTTTCGGTTATATTTATTATTTAGATTATATTTATACTTTATAGATTTTGAGTATCATTACTATCAAAGAGTGGCGCATATACAACCGTCTAAAAACCTGATATAAAATCTGTTTACCACAAACCTTAGACCTAGACTATCAATACAAATGGTGGAGGGTAAAAACTCTAATTTTATAATCTACTCTGTCGCTAATTTTCAGATAAGCACTTTTGATTTCAAAGTTCCGAGTATGAAAGTTAGTATTTATATGTTTATTAAAAACAGACAACATTTCAATAAATCATGAGTAAGTGCGTTTGAAAAAAGCACACAAACATAAACGTCATAAACAATTCACGTAAACAGAAAATGATTTATAGAAAATCTATTCATCTCCTTACGATTTGTTAATAACTGTAAAAAAAGCATTTGCGACGAAGAAAAAGAAAACATAAGTAAAACGATTCTTCAAAAACGAACGAGCCGTATAAAATATCAACCTTCTCTTGCTTGAAAGAAGCATCTGATCTATATTCACAAAATTTATTTACAAAATTGCAGCATCTGGCAATCAATTTCTGAGCGACGCACAAGTTCGCAAAAATCGTAACCCGGATGATATGTTTTTGTTAATTTGAAAATCAACATGAGGACAAGTGTTTACAGAGGGAATCACTATCAAACTTCAGTCGAACGTTGTTCAAGCCGGTTCCAAGATATTGTCAACGTTTTTTTCGAATCGAATCGTTTGTTATACAATTCGACAGAATCGTTTTTGATATTTGCATGAAAAATTTGCAGGCGAAGAGATGAGGGACGAGAATCTTAAGGCGAGAGAATCTCTTCCTCGCACTTGGCACAGCCACGAAAGTAACCGACAACGTTACAATAAATTAAAATGTCCGACATGTCGGAATAGAAGCACGGTGACCTGACGACGACGATTGGCATCGCGAGTCTGCGTTTCAGCTCGCGCTCGCTTTTTCGTTGTTTTTCATCCTTCATTCCATCCTTGCTTGTCCCTTCATCTTACGAATTCGCATCTACCGTCTTTGTTCTTAACAACACAAGGGACAGAGATGTGCGCCTCAGAGTTACTTTGACAGTTTACTGATTACTCTTACCAAGGCACCGTTTTCGTTCCTCAGCTTCTGGTTCTCGCACTTGAGCTGTTCCATCGCCTGCAATATCAAACTGGTTAATTCATCTTCTCTCATCATTTTATTAATCAAAGTTATATACAAATCCAAATTACAATGATGTAAACTCATTTACACAATGAAATTCGATTCGAAATATATAGTTCAATGAGAGCAAGAGGAAACAAAGTAAAACAATAATCACAAAATCAAAAACCCCATTTAGAGGTCGGTATAAATAAATTGGGCAGGGGAGCAAACTGTAATTAGATGCACAAAATTCATGGCAAATCAATGTGACTGATGAACTACAAATTGTGCAGAAACTTGGAATCAAACTGCGTACAGGTGATTAGTGAGGGATACATAATTTTCAGACAAATCTAAAGACTCTGAATAATAGTAGATCTTGTTCTTGTTTGGTGAGCGGCATGTGCAGTTTACTTTCGAAGGCTTTACAATTTGAATAAGCATCGTTTTTTTTTGGCAGAGCACGGAACAGAGAAAATGCTGGACGTAAATATAGAAAATCGTGTGAGAATTCATGCTATTTCCGTCGCTAATTTAGGTGGTTGTGTGGCATTATGCATTAACGACTTCGATGAAAGCGCTTAGGGGGGAGGGGACATTTTCCTTGCATTCAACAGCGGCTTTTCGTTGCGTCCTTACGTTATCTCGCAGAGCCGATTTAACTGTCAGCGCCGCCACTTGTCAGTCAATCGGCACTACAATTTTGGTTTCAAGAAAGAATTTCTTTGGTTTGATCCAGTTAGTTCCGTCCATTTGTTAACTTTTTCATGTTTATGGCTTGATGAGATACTGCTTTTGGCTTGGTTACGTAACGATAAGTCTAAGATCATTCCAAGTGATAAACAAGCGATGGAAAGTGCTTTGAAATATCTTTGAGAAAAGAACTCTGAATTCTACTTTTAAACCAACTTGAGAAATGCACACGAGTAATTGTCCCAATAACACTGACGATCTGTTTATTGAAGTCTAAATTTGTTATTCATGAAATTACTCCATGTGGTAATTAGGGCAGTTACTCTAGATACATGATAAGCGGTAATAAAAACTATGTATGAAAATGAGAGGATGATGATAATTTGTTTAGTATTTGTAAATTTATTACTGCGAATCAAAAACTCAAATGTTTTATTCATTTATTTATATTATTATGTTTATAATGATCTTATTATTGTTATTAGTATTATTATTGTGTTTTTTAAATTTTTGATCAATGAACTTGTGAACTCTAAAGCATGTCAGTTAAAACTGAACAGTAAGTATATAAGTAAACATTCAAGTACTTAATACAGCAGTGGGTATGTCGCGAATGAAAAATATATATCAATTATAGATGTTTGTGTACACGGTTAATGATGCTTTGCCATTGATGTCCTTTACCTATTTAGCAGTATTGGTGAGTTTGGACACGACACGGGTAAGTGCCCTATTTTCGGCTTTCAATCTCTCATTTTCGGCTTTGAGTTTTTGTAATTGCTGTAAACAGTGAAACGGGTTAGCTCAACACCTCAAGTTCCCAAAAACATATGTCACACGGCGGAATCTTTGTATCCATTTTTTGTTTTCCATTCAATATTATCAACATTTTGAGATCTCTCAAAATCTTGTTGTACAAACTCATGAAAATTCCAAAAACATTCACGTTGATAATACATATTCGAAACATTCAACTTGTTAGTACGTGAGAATAGCGAGGTGATTCTTAATAGATAGGTTGTTAAGCGGATACGAGAGACGTTTCAAAGTCACAGAAAGGAAGCAAAAAGCCACGCAACTCATTGTTTCGTGGATCTGAGAGAGAGAGTGAACACCATTTTGTGTCGCTTCATCTTTGTGGTCTCGAAAAAAAAAATCACTTTCATATATGGCGTGGAAAAACATAAACTTTATAATCACCTTAAGCTCCTCTTCCATCTCAGACAGTTTTCTCTCCATGGCCCTCCTCTCTCGTTTCTCGGTCTCCGAAAGGGTCGGTTTGTTTTGCGCGCTCTGGGCCTTCTCAAGCTGGATCCTCATCTCCTTGAGCTGCTCATCCGAGCGTTTGAGCTTCTCCCTGAGCCTCTCGTTTTCGGCCTGTGATTCCTCGTAGAGTTTTTTGTAATCAAGCTCGCCGTTCTCGGAAGTAACTGACTTGCTTCTGACCGGCGTCGTCGACACTTCCGACGTCAACGATGTCACCGAGCCAAGTCTGCTGGAACGTCCCGAGCGCTCATGTCCGCTCTGCAAATAAATAGTGTTTTGATTAGCCAAGATGCCGTGATGCTACTAGACGATTAATATGACACATAAACGCGCGCACAGAATGCTCGACATCTAATAGGCTCTTTGCAATGTATAGTTTGATTTAAAAGTTAACTCATTGCCACTATGAAAACACATTCAAATTAGAGCACTTTTTGGAGCAATCATTTTTACACTTTCTTTTTCAATCTTCATCTTTTTATTGAAAATATTATTTTAATATTCTAGTTCCCTTACTATGTATCCTTCGGAACTAGCAAGGCTCTGCAAACTGGAGCTCCTAGAGCTGAAACTTGACTCGGAAGGTTTCGTTTTCGTCCTGTTAAAACTTCCGTTTCTGTGAACTGTCGTTCTACTTGGAATAAACTTATTCGCACTATTAAAGTAACCATAACTAGTAGATGGGCTTGACAGGTTGAGCGAACCAACGCTTGAGTGGGTGCTCGCAGGCAACGTCAACCCACCGTAACCAGAGGAAGTTCCGCCATAAGTTGTGTACGGATTCTGATAATTCAAGTTCACTGTAGAATTTGAGTACTTGTTCTTGAGAAAACTACTTTTTTGAGTGCTAATGGGCTTGTAAGTTGAGTTGGAGCCGGCCGGCCCGATACCGAGGAGGCTCGAATAAGAGTTTTGATTCGAGCCGAAGAAACCGGCGAAGCTGCGCGGCCGATTACGGAAGATGGAACTGCCATTGGCCGACGCCTGGGCCCTAAGGCCCGCGGCTGTCGTCGGCTTCGGCTGCGTGCGTTTTCGGTACGAGGACATTGGGCTCTAGTGCGCTGCCATTCTGACAGCAAGTGTTCGACTGGCGCGGGCCGACAGGCAACTATACACCCGAGGCCTCCCCCAACTCACACCAGTTATTTATGGAACACGCGCAAAGTCAGAGTCGCGTTTCAAGGCACACGCCGGATTGCCCTTTCCACTGGATCCAAATTTCAGGTTCGCCAGGCCGTGGGAAATTGGAAATTTCATTCATTCTACTTGAATGGAAATGATCGTTTTATGGTGATTCACAATGTCTAATCGTTTATAAACTGTGAGTCATTCGGATGTAATTTTTTTTGCGGGTCAAGTTTTCTGAAGATTTAAAAAGATTAGAGTAGGTAAAAAAAATAATAAACTCAAGATCTGAGAAACATTTTTCTGGTCCGGAGATCAAAATGTTTCGGTTGAGCGTATCTTTGATGTTTATTGGGGATATTTTTGTTTCCGAGTCAAGTGGAAGCTTTTTTGCTGTAGATCGTTGAAAATAAGAGAGTATAAAAGCGCCAGGAACTTTTCACCCTTTTGTGCATCAATTTATTTCAAGATACTTCCACAATTAGATTAACACAACTCGTCCCTTACTTTTCTATTTTGATACACCTTGTCGTACCAGGAAGAAAGTTACTCTGGTCAACGACCTAACTCCCAATATGATTCAACTTCATTAATTTTTTTTAAATGAAATAATGATGAACTTTTCATTTAACATTATACATTACAAATCTCTTGTTATAATAAATTTAAAGCGTCACTGTTTTATTTTTGTAACTTTAAAATTTGCGCTTCAATTTGAATTTGAAATTTCAATGTAAAAACAATTTTTATCCACTTGTAAAAAGACAAAGAAAGTGGACTTTTTTCTTGAGCCAAACGTTTGAAATAAAATTGAAAATAGAACAAAAAGCAATTTTTGGCTTTAAAAATGGAATCAGGAAAAGTGTAGCGATATCATTGACCGCGCTTGTTCCATCATAAAGCAAAACACTCAGTGCAGTTAAATGTCAAACGTACACTCGACTCCAAATGTCGATGAGCTATTTATATGACCGTTCCCGGAGCACGTTCATGACCACGTCGCTTTCCTTTCTTTTTTTTTCACAGTCTGCTTTGTCGTTTTTATCTTGTTTAGTAATGTGCCATCCTGCCCTCGCGGATGCCTAGTTGCATTCCTAGCCCATCATCTGTAGAGCCTCGTAAATATGCCAACAAACGATCTCAATCGCTTCTTATGACCCAACCTGTCAGACGATCCCGAACGGTAAATAATCATATCAATTTTACCATCGACGCTTACTCATCCCGATGGCTATTTTCAGCTGACACTCTCAACCCCATCTTCAGACGCGTATCTGCCGAGCTTGCAGAGACAGCATGAGTTGTGCAACAGTTTACAACTCATTTGTTTTTATGACGCCAACGATGAGACAAGGCATTTCAAACTGTTGACGCTATTCGATTTACTGTCAATTTAATTTCTAAGTGAAAAAATTTTATCAACCCATAACTTGTTTTTTATGGAACACTTTTCGTTTTTGAAGTGATTTAAAATCTTTTTTCGCCTTCTTCACATTATTTTTTATTTCAAAAATGAATCGAGTGACAGATATAGATGTTTTTGAAGAAATTTATAAGAGAGAAAAATGATTCAAATTGAAAAATATCTAGAGAATCTTTTTATAGGTAGAAAATTTTTTTTGATATTCGAGTAGATAAATAAACATGTATTTAAATAATTTGGGTCAATTGTAAAATATAGATGTCAAGAATTCTGACAGTAAATTTTACATTTGACCATGCAGAAAGTGAAATGTAAACTGGTGCTAAAATAACATTCCACTGTTATAGTTAAGAAAAATGGAATTCAATTTGATTATGTAATTTTGTTGTTAACCAAATTAAAATAATTAATTTATTCAATTTCGATGAAATCTTGAGAGAGCGATGCATGAATAATTTGTTTGGAAATTTATAAACATGTCTAATCTTAAAAGATACCTTATTCGTGATAACTTTTTTTTAAGAAACAGAAAAAAGTGAACAAAACCAATTTTTAATATAAAAAAACCATTCAAAATTGTAAGAAAGTATCATCCTATGCACGCTCCATTTTCTAAAATATCAAGTCTGGCTATGCAAAAGTCATAATACATGGAATGAGATGTAAATCAGTAAACAAATGACGTTGACAATTGAGTAAATTCACGTTAACACAAATTCGAAAACGGCCTATCGTATAATTGTGTAACATAAATGTAATCTAAAATGGGGGCGAGAGTATAGACGATATACACTATTTTTATCCAAGTGCGCCGGAGTAGAGGTTAATCTTCTGAGAAGCAGCCCCAGAAATATCACAAAGCCACCGCGGAGCGTTAAACAACTCACTTATTATGCACAGTTTTCCATACATCGCAATTGATCAATGGCCAAACGCGCCATCACATCTCACTTTCAAAAAGACTGCTCCAAAAATTGCTCCGGTATTATTTTTTCCCCTTTCTAGTATGTAATTTGGTTCTAATTTGTTCCACAGAATAATTTTATACTGTATATATATTTTATTTAATTCAGTTTAGTTCTAGTTTTTTTTTTTAAACCAGACTAATGTTAAAAGAATGAAAAAAATTATTATCTTTTTCGAAATATCCAACTGAAAGCTTATGAGTCATATTGGTCACTGGGGCATGTTTACATTTTGCCAAAGATTGCAAAACTCACCTCAGTGTGATTGACTTTCGGCTCATCACCCTCGCTCGTCGCGGATATTTCCTGCTTCTCCGGGTCGATTTCCTAACAAAATGAGAAAGGAAAACAATTAAAAATCGAAAGACAAACACAAAAAGTGACCTCACCGATTCAAAAATACAATCGCGCACTTGGAAAAGAAGACGTATAAATAGTGCCTGGATTAGACGGTAAAACCCACGTTACATAAACAACATTGAGTTATTTCAATCGAACAGACCGAATTCACGTGAATAAATGACATGTGAAAATCTATAAAAATAGTCCAAGTGCAATATCGATTATTTTTAGTCTTTGCACGGATCCGTGACTAAATTGCGTCTCTTTAATAACAACGTGGAACGAAAATTTGCACAGCCTTTGGTTTGCTAATTGACGCTTGGACCGGGATCAAGTTTTTTTTCTCCTTCAATTAAAAAAGACAAAGAAAAATGGTTCCTTACATCCATGTCCACTTGCACGACTCCAGTCGATCTTCGTTTTGGTTTTCGCCTCCTGTTAATAGCAGCTTGCGTCGCCTGAACATTTCTGCTATCATTTTCTTTATCTTGTTCTGAAAGAACAATAGAAAAAAATATTACAAATACATTTTTGTAATTGAAAATTATATAAAAATATATAATTAATTGTTAAGCAACAAAAATAATATCAAAAAAAATTAAAAAGATTATAACCTTTGTCATCAGTTGGTTTCAAAGTCCTCCTAAGAGGTAATGTGACGGTGGTTTCAGCAGTGCTGGCCGCAATTGTGTCAACTGGCGCTGAGCTTGGTCTGGGTACAGTTTGCGCGCTGGTGGGCCTTCTAACGTACGCCGTAGGCGTATCAGCAGACTTGTTGTTTGCGTCTTCCAGCTGAAACTAAACACAAGGACGGTTTTTCATGCGTCAATTCGTGCAACAAACAACGAGAGTCCCAACAGAGAGAGAAAAAAAAAGAAAGTCCCCCTTTTTGTTTCAGGCAGAAAAAAACAAACATCAAGTTTGCAGCATGACATTTATTTTCTCATCCAATGGATCGGTACATCGTCGATGCTCCCGAAGCACGAGGCAACGCGCCTCAAAGTCAAGGTGCTGGATGATGCGGTCGCAACTTCTACGTGCACTTTGCATGCATGGATACGTGTACAATGAACAATTCAAGTTGCACAGTGAAAATAATCATCAATTAATTATAGTTTTGCTTCTTCTCATTTCAATTAATTCATTAATTAAATTAATTTAAAAGTATGTTTATATAATTATTAATCATGGAAAGTTGTACAGTGAGTATTTATGTACAATTTCGTTGTTTTAATGTCTTTTGTTTTTGTTTGTTCACTGAGTTAGAAGATAAATTAAAATTGTAAATACACTGACGATAAAATAATGGGTCTTATATAAGTCAAAGGTGTTAAAAACGTAAGGTAAAACACAAATTAGCTTTCGAATTTGATCTAATCTAGGAAAAAGTTCTAACTAAAAATAGCTGCATCGATAAATAATCCGATCGGAAGTTAGAAAAACATTGCGGGGTTCACAAATTTGAATGGTGTAACCATACACTACATACTATTCTGTACGAATGCTTTGCAAGATTGACATGTATATTCTTTTGGAAAATATTAAATCACCATTTTAATATTTTCACTTTTGTTCGTTCGCTGCGGAAAATGATAAATCACATTTATTATCACAGACATTTTAAGTAAAAAAAATATCCCTCAAAAAAATATATATACACATATGTATATGTTTTATTTATTCTTTTATATTTGTAAGTTTAAGTATACTAATAATAAAATCACCGTTACGCTAGTTTAAAAAAAAAAGGATTAAAAGCATTCGTACAAAAACGATCAGCGTGCGAAGGATATACAATTCATGCGGAAATCGTTTGTTCAACAGTGTCGCATTGTCTCGTCGAAAAATATGTGAAATCTTTAAGTTAATAAAAAATCTTTGATTTAATATTTACAAAAAGTAATTTGTTTTTTTTTTAGTTCTAAATTAAAAATGTATTTAAAAAGAGTTAGAAAAGGTATATTTTTCGACGATAATTGTTCATGAGCGATAAATCATTACCGCTACTTCTTTTTCCACCCAACGACACTTAACACCCATGCACACCAACTGCTACTTTCTGGCTCACTAGACGTATCAATTTGCAGATTATAGGAGGCACCGACCTTGCTTCCGTTATCTACCCTGAGCCTCCAAGATGGCCGTCTCTCAGGCAAATTAGTATCCTCGGAGGAGGTTTTGTTCGCTGTCATGGTGGTTGGCGTAGCTGTTGTTATCGTGGCTGTGATCGAGGCTGTATTGCTGACAGAAGCTGCAGGCTGAGTTATTCAAAAAATTCTAACATTATCGCTGTTTTGATATTAGTCTTATTAAAGTGTTTTCTTAATTGTTTAAACAGAACTAACGATTATTCATCCACAATTATTTTACACTTTAATTAACATTTGTGTTAAGTTTGAATCAATGGACAGACAACGTTTATATCATAAGATCCATCACCAGACGGTAATTGAAGTTTTTAGACAAAATTCAAGAATATTTGCGCCAAAAGTATTTGATAACAAAAGAAAACTTCATTGTACACTGAAAAAATTGTAATTTAAAATTGAAAAGAAGAAGAAAAAATGAAAACGAGTCAACAGAACGAGGACAGAAAACAAAAGTTGGACGAGACATCGGGAAATCAACAAGTGTGCAGCAATAAATCAGAATTCTAAAGTCTGTCCAAGAAAGCCAGCCCTGACTATTGAAAGACACATTTTTATATGAAATTATCACGACGACAAAAACATTACGAACGAGACACATTCGATACACTGAATTTAGCGAGTGCATTGCATCACAGTATTTTTAAACCGTTTCCTAACAATGTTTATTTGTTTTCTATACAGTTAGCCATTGTAACTTGAACAAAAGTGACTCACAGACAGTATTGGTAACCCGTTTGAGACAATGTCCTCGCTATTGAGAAATTCAAAACGACAGAGACATTGAAAACAGTCAAACAAACAAAAATGTCAACACTTAATGTCTTGTGATAACTTCAATAAAAATGTATAGACGTGTGTTTCCAAGGTGCACTCGTTTACTCAATCATTGTAGTACATTTTAAAAAAAGCGCATTACAAAAAAAAATATAACATAAAAAAATATAGCAGAAATTTGATATAAACCTTAAAAATCGATAAAGACTTTGAAGATAAAAAAAAACATTTTTAAATATAACGATGCTCATATTGTTAGACTAAAAATCTAAAACGCAACAAAGTAAATGTAAAAAACGATCTAAAAAAGTTCATTCAAAAAGAAACAAAAATTTTGATGAACGATAAAAGCAACTCGAAAATGTGAGGCGAATTGTTTCGTAAAATTTCTTTTAATTTTTTGTTGGATTTTTGTTCGACCGCGAAATGGTTGTCAACGGTGCAAAGTGTTTGCAAGGCTAGGTGGCGCTGTACAGTGGAGGCGCCACCATCGCACCGATGAAAAAATCGAGTCAAAGGCGATTGACGCTTAAATTTTTTAATCATGAAATGGTACAGCCGTACGCTGATAGGCCGTTTGAGATTGACAAGGCAATGGTCTACCTGAGCAGGGGGCGGCTCGCTGTTCTGCTGCTGCTTCTTCTGCACGAGTTTCTCCGCAGACTTGATCTCGTCCAGTGTGACGCCTTGGGTTGAACGACGTGTCTCTCGCACTCGCTTTGCGTGAGCTTTTCTCTGGGTTTCGCTCTCCTCGTCCCTAACCGGAGGCACGAAGGACCTAGTAAAAAAAAAGCAAACAACAATTATGACAACTGTTCACAATCATTTTCAATCATAAAGTAAATAATAATCAACATCTTCTCATACAAATTATTTTGGTTCTTTGTCAAAAAATCAAAAATTAGTTTTAGCATTATGAGCAAATAAAACATTACAAAAATCAATGTCAAAAAATACACCTACGAATCTACTCTGAACAAACTAAATAATCTATTCTAAGTAAACAAAAAATTATGTACACACAAAAATCGCAAGCCTACCAAACTTCTAAGCTCAAAAAATACAAAACCAATTGATAAAATCAGAAAAACCTACAAATTGAAGATAAAAATATGTTCAACGTTATTGTGTAACTGAAAAAAAACAAAACTGTTAAACAGCAGCGTAGCTCGAAAGTGGCAATATCCAAACCTAAAGTAGCTGAAATAAATTCAACAAAAAACAACTTAAATTAATCTCATTTTACTTTAATTATAAAACCAAGTAAAAAACAGGTTGGGTGAAAAAAGCACCACTCCATGCGGCCACAGAACTAACAAAACAAACGCACTTGAAGAAATTCTTGAAGATATTTCCTGGACTGAGCTTGCTGCCTCCAGGCGTTGTAGGGGTAACAGGAGCGGTGGTCGAATTATTCAAACCAGAGTGAATCGTCGGCGAGACGTCCATTGGTTGTGCGCTGCTTTTTATTTAGTCAATTTGTTTTTTCAGTAAAGAAAAAAAGAAACACCCTGCGCAAATTCTAATCTAACCCCGAAGTGACTCTAAATTAAAAATCCTGAGCAGACATAGTCTCTCTTTACCAAAACCGTGCACTTCTATGAATTACTAAACGTGCACTATTTTTTTGTCACAAAACCTCTAAAGAATCTAAAATTTATTTAAAAAAAACTAATTTAAGTTGTAGTTACAAAAATCCATTTACGTAACTCCAAATAATGAATAAAATAGATTTTGAACGAAAAAGAAAATCATAAAACGTTTGTTTTTTCCGTTCGAATAAAAAAAAATAACTGAGATAATTGAAAAACGCACTGATGCATACCTGCGTATTTGATTACCCGAGCCTGCGTTGTTGGTACTAGTTGTGGTAGAGATAATGTTGGACGGTACCGGTGCCTTCGACACTACTGTAGGTGACAGCGTGTTGTTGTTCTCCTGAGGCACTCGCGTTAACTCCAAATTCAGCTTCACCTCCTTTTTCCTAATCCCATGAGAAAAAACAGTTTCTTAAAATGGCCATAACTCACATTTAATTTAATTTTATAAGAGCAAAACATAAACGGCGAGACATAAAATCCGGACGGCCTTCGTATTCACATTTACGTTTTCTGACCAAGGCGATCAAAATCGAGTTTCAATCGATTTTTCAAACATTATTCCAACATTTTTTTTTTACTCTTCTATATAAATTGATACATTGAACAAATAATTAAAAAAACACCATAAAACACAATAACAAAAACCCTTTCAATTTATCCAAAACTCAGATTTTTCCAAATACAAACTTGATTAATATTTGATTATTTTGTTTTATTATTGAACTGATTATTCATGTTAGTTAAGATGTTAACAAAATTAATAACTTTAGATCGATGGCTTATTTTTGTGTGATTGACAAATTGTTTCAATTAGTTCAAACTAAATTTGCGATTTGTATTTAGTGGGTTTGGATAATCTGATTGGGCATGGTCCGTTGAAACATATGATTAACAGAAACAAAAAAAATGAGAATGAATATAACGTTAAATCGTGCCCTGGTACCTGTGAGTATCGCGCAGGGACTCGCAACGAGCGGCTGTGGTGTTGTTATGAGTAGTAGGGGTAGCTTGATGGCAGCTATGGATAGTAGGGCAGGAAGATGCCTTGATGCGGGCTCGTAATGCCAAGTACTGCTCATAGAACCTGCATAACATGCACCATGCCATGCTTTTGGCTATAATCTATTTTTTTCTTCTTTTTTTGTTTTAATTCTTTATATCTAAGCTGTTAATCTTTTTATATATCTAGTTCTGAGTTCTTTCAGATTTTAGATACTATTTTTCACACTTTTGAGATGAAAATAAATGAAAATGATTGATCACACATGAAAAACACAAAACAAAAAGAACAAACAAATGTACAAACCGGTAACAATTAATTGATAAAACAAAGCTTTCAAATGTTAAATGAAATTAATAGCTCGCGGCGAACTGTCGATGTGACAAAACAGTTCGCGCGATTGTGATAAAAAACAAAGCCGATGTAATGTGAACTCGACAAATAGTTGAACTCATAATTTTGTGAATCAACACAATTATGCAAACAAATTGAAGAATCAAAGACTCACTTTTCATCTGTTTCAAAACTATGAGTTCTTCGAAGTGCCACCTCAGGCTCCTCTTTGACTTTGGCAGTCGTGTTGTTGGTTTTGATCAAAGGCTTTTCTTTGTCCTCTATTCCTGTAATAAACGGTATTCATTACAAAATTTTGTAACATACGCAGAATAATAAAATTGCAAATATTTTGCAATTGTTTGATTTTTCACCGTAATAATCATTTTATACTTACGAGAAGGCACAGGATTAGTTGTCTCGTTTTCCTGATTTCTATTCCTAAAGGAACCAGAACGTCGCCAAGATGGGATGGCTCCCTCCTCGTTATTCTCAGTCTGTTGTTTTGGTGGCTCATTAGGAGCCTGTAAAACGAAAATTGATTGGTCAAATTTACATAAACCTTCAATATTGTTTATGTTCTAGAGAATGAACAAAAAATACCTGATTAGGAACTTTATTGTCATCTATAGCAGTGGGTGGCGGACTAAGCGCTGTTTCGTCTCGATTCACCCTATTTTTCTTTTCTGTAAAAAGTAATTACGAAATTAACAAGAACAAAAAAAAATCACATAATGAATGAAAATCAAAAAAAAAAAAAAAATCAAAAAACAAACAAGCATTCATTTTGTATAAATGTTAACACAGAAAGTGTCACTAACAATTGTTTAAAAACGAGACATCAACTCAATGTTTGTGCCATTTACAAAAAAAGATGAATATAAACATTTCGATTTGGGAAATAAATTTTTAATGGAAACTGCAAAATGTTTTCAAGTTAATGTCTTTTGAAATGGGGGAAATTACTGAATACAACTGCAACGTCAAGCATGAATAAATAATCAAAGAAGTCACTGCTAAAACGTGACAGCTCATTACATAAAGAAAGTTAGGTACCAGAACGTTTTAGAAGCAATATCTTTAATTGGAATCATTGAGTGTTTTTTTACCAGTTACTAGACTTACCATCGTCGTTAATACAAGGTGTTTGGTTGGTTTTATTAGACTGATTGGAACACGAGGAAGCCTGTGATTCTGAGCTAGCCTCAGAATCACTGTCATCTTCGCTTGCTTCCGAATCGGTCTCACCTCCGAATTCTATCCACGCAGCATTATTAAAAAAATGTTTTTATTAACGTTTTGTTCTTTTATTTGTTTCTTGTCTTGTTTATGTCCTAATTTAGCTATGATCTACGTTCAGAAGTTGCGTGCATAGAATGAAAAATTAAAAAAAAAACTTTCAGTAATTTAAATTAATAACCCGAATTTAAAAAAAACAAAAAACATTATCCAGATCAATTTTAAATTGAAAGTTCCAAAGTATTTCATGAGTGAGAATAGCAAACGATACATACCAACTTCACTATTAGTTCCAATACTAGAATCATCTTTGTCAGATTGAATCTCCAGTTCAACCTTTTTCACTTTATTTGGAGTCTCTTCATCATTTGCTTCGATATTTTCTTGATCAGCAACCATATTTTCATTATTTGTAGAAATACTGCAACAATATCAGACGTAAGAATGAATCAGTGGGAACGTTATTATTTTTATGATATTTTTACTGTTTCGTTAAAAAATGCAATTAAAAATGTTTACCGTTTCTTTGGTAATCCCGTCTGTTTTTTGTTCTGAGAGTCCTTTAACATTTTTTGTTGCTTCCGTTTCAGTTCTTCTAATTCATTAACGATATCCGCGTCGGCGATATCAAATGCAGTCTGGCCCTGTAGAACAGATACAAAATTATATAAAATCGTCAATTTGAACAATTTTTTCGTACTTTATTTGTATCTACCAACTTACAGCATAATTTTTAATATCCATATCACAGAAGTTCTCCACAAGGAGTTTACATGCCTCCAGCTGGCCCCAATGTGCTGCACCATGAAGAGGTGTCCATCCATCATAATCTTGAGCATTTACATTGACCCGAGCTTGCAGAAGGATACTAGAAAAAAATGAATGAAAAATTAGTTTCATTGCAAAATTAGAAATTATTTGATTTATTTTAAAATATGTAGCTGCAAACAAGCGTAATTGTTAAAAAAAGGAAATTGAGTATCATCATTGTCTAAAAATATTATCGTAAAAAGGAAATGAAAACTACTCGATGTGTACTATGCGTTTCAATAGAAATAACCTGGCGTTGTTGAATGAATAAACAGTATTGTGTACAAAGTGAAAATTATTTTTGGCCACAGGCCAGGAAGCGTAAAAATCATTATATATTTAAATCCTCGCATTAAATGAGTCAAATTCGACAGTTATGTAACATCACGGTCATTAAAAATAGGTCCGCCTTTGTCTCGTTGACTTTCTTTCACCCGAGACTCACCGAGACACCGAGACACAGTTACGACAATCGGAAACCGATGAAAAACAATTTCCCTGTAATTTTCAATCGCAAAATCGTGTCTTTTATGTTTATTGAACTTTGCATATCGAATGAGTTCATCGAATGCTCCTTGGTAAAATAACTCACGAGCATGTGTTCGTTTGAATCAAATGAATAGTATTCGTTTCACAAGCGTCAGTGGCATTTGATTTTCAAAACAACAAGTTACCACTGAGATTCTAGTTAATCAATTTTTTAATCCCAAAATCATGCATGCAAAACAGTTGATTTGGCTTTATCAAGCTCTTAAAAGTTTGAAGGTGGATTAGTCATGACAATTACATTGTTCAACCGATGAGAACAATCGGAACACTTTTTCAAGATTATTTTATTCATTTCAAAACTGTTCTTTCTTTCAGCTATTGTTTTTCTAGTCTGCTCGATTGTGAAATCTTCTGTTATTAAATGTTGTTCACCATTTTTTAATTAGTTTTATTTTAGTAACCATTGTGTTTTTCTCTGCTTTATTGTGAAATCTTTTGTTTATTAATTCGTTTTATTTCTTACTTTATGACATTAACATATCCCTTGGCAGCAGCTACATGAAGTGCAGTAGCTCCTGACCAAGGATGAACTGTATCCTTGCCAGGCAACCCTGACCGCCAAGCTCTTGCATCATTCAACATCGTCCTTTCTTCCTCTTTCCTAGCTTTTTCGCAGTCAATTCCTAAAAACAAAACGTTTCATTCTGATAACCTTCTTCACAATAAAATCAACATTAAAAAAAAGTAAATCATGTAAAACCATATTCACCTGCTGCTCTGATACACTGCTGTAGTAGTTCCTCCATCTCATTGCTCTCAGCAATATCCAAAGGAAGTTGACCGTCATTGTTGACCGCTGCCAAATTACATCCTTTCTCGATCAAATATCTAAACAGCGGAAAAAGCAGCGCATGAGATATTTCCATAACACCATTATATTTAACCCAAGCCAGATTCGTGACTAGTTCATCACTCAGAAAAAATGTTTCGACAAGAATTACGTAATGCAAAGTCTTTAAAAGCAAAAAAAGAAAAAAAATCTGATATTTTTTATAGAGAGCTCGCGTGTGTCAGTCTCTCGTTTTGCTTCTTTTGTTTACACACGATTTTATTTATAGCGTGCGGCTAAGGTTTTCCGGATAGTTTAATGAAAACTTTTGGGATTCAATAATTCCTGTGAAAATGCTGCTGGCATCAACAAACAATTTTGAAACATTATTCATAAATCGAAATCTCATTTTTGTGATACGAACTTAGCGATGGAAATAAATCCACAGGAGGCGGTGGCGTGCAGGGGTGTCCAGCCCTCGCTGTCCCCGCGGTTGATGTCGGCGCCCTGCTCCACGAGAAACTCCACCATGTCCAGGTTATCGTCGATGCAGGCCTGCAAAAAGACACCCAAGTTAGAATAACTTTGTATTCGCTCAGAGAAACGCTTATTTATAACCCGGCCCGTCTATTTCTGTACATTATCACTGCTCCAAATTGCATAATCGAACTTTTAAGGCAACTGCGAGAGCAACCGGGAACGAAAAAGCGATCAAAAAATTGGCCCACGAATTGTCACAGTCGCAGATTATAAATAAAACGACTTTTTGCAGATCTCGTTTTTTTGTCGTTTTTTGTTTCGTCTCTTAACCTCCGTCTGATTATCATAATTAACTCGTCGTTTAAACGATGACACATGCCGAACTTGATAAGTGATACTATCTCTGTCTCACTTTTTATTTGTGTCAATGAACTCTTCATTCTTAGCAAAATTTTATACTTCCCCCCCTTTTTTTTAAATCGAAAAACATTCAAAATGTTAATCTCGTTACAATTCAATTAAACAAATTAATCGGTCGCAAAACACAAGGGAGAATAAAAAATGATGCAAAAGTGTCTCTTTAATTGGTTGAGGTCACTGACACATTCATAAGTTACTTAATAGTTTTTTGTTTTGCTTCATAGCTTCGTCCAAAAGTGCACGAGGTCCTTAATGTTACTCTCGGGACAAAGACTCTTTAAGACATCAAGTGCCTCGTCGCGGCCAATGTTAACAATTGATGCTCGCGTTATAGAATGACAGTCGCTCTCATCAGTGCAACCCTGAATTCGAAATATGCGGAATACGTTTAATCCATTTGACAGTCGTTTCGTTGTAATTAGAGACGAGATAAAAGTGAAACTTTGTCGTTCGCTGCTAATAATAGCCAATTCGGATTTATCTCTATAATTACGCCATCATTCAAAACGGGGAATTCTTGACGAGAAAAAAAATTGATTTATATCAAACAAAAAGGACCACCCAAAAATCTTGCAACATCTTTTGTTAAGGATGAAAAAAATTTCCAGTCATTATATTTTTACTTTCAATTTCTTATAAACATTATTCAACAATAAAAGAATTTGTGATAACAGAATTAGGTCTGTGAATGATCCCCGGGTGAATCATCTGTGTGAATTATGTCAGAACTATTTTTTATCTCTTTTTTTTTTTGTTAGCGAGCAACTGACAAGTTTATTTAATTAAAAGAAATTATAATCCAGCGACATGAGTGGCGATGGCAAGTGTTTATTATTTCCGTGAGAAATTCAAATCGGACGCTCTCGCGTATTCGAAATAAAAATATCTCGTACTGATTCACATTCTGCGATAATTCAAATTTTGCTCCAACAGAATTACATATCGCTTATTTATTATTTTGACATGTTTGCGATTGTTCTCGAAATTATTTGCAAATTATTTTCAACAGTGAAACATGCCGGTGGAATCTGGATGATTTTTTCTTCTGTTTATTTTTCCACAGAAAACAACTTTTTTTTATTCATTATCAAAAGATGTAACAAAATTTCAGAGCGCAATTGAATATTTAATTGGAAATCGAAGCTCTGTTTACGATTTATCTGCTGTTGTAACATTTTTAATCCTCTTATCCATAATAGTTTTAATTTTTAAATGAAAATTCAATTTGCGATAAAGCGATTACTTATCAAATTTGGCAATACTCGCAACAAGCTTATCTTTACAACGTAATATTGACATTTACAATTTCAGCAAAAAAAAAAAACCCCAACTTCGAAAAAAGTCATCAGTACAAATCAAAACAATTTTTCCTCAAAATTTCTAAATTTCAACTAAAAACTTTCTACAATTAACAAAATAATTTAAAAAAGAACAAAAAATCAAACCAAAAAAAAAAGAAAAAAAAAAAAAAAAAAAAAAAAAAACAAAACAAAACACACAAACAACCAAAAAACCACCAAAAATGGTATTCAAATTAAAAACAAATCAACTCTCGCAACAAAAAAGGATAAAAAAAGGAAACAAAAACAAAAGGAGTTTCACACATGCCTCAGATGCCTCCCCCCATTTATCATTCCATCAACTCGTCTGTCAACCATAATCCTGGCAAGTCTAAGTCCTTGACTTCATCAAAATACCAGCTGATGAGAAGCCTTTTTTCCCCTTCCATAATTACTCATCATTTTCACCTGATGATCATTGGTTCAAAACAATGTCAATTCATTGGGACCAAAAAAACTTGTCCAGGCAGTGCGCGAAAAACCTGTCAAAATAGTTTGATTTCTCGAATGAGGATCTGAGAGAGAGAAAGAAAGAGCACAGCCAGAGACGGTTGTGCAAATTTTGGACCTAGGGAGAATAGATTTTTGGGAAAAGCAGAAAATGCGCCGGGTTGGTTGCTCGGTTTGAAGCGAGAGGCCCTGGGGCTGTCTGTTTGCGGTTGGTGCCGAAATTAGACAGCTGGAGTTGCACGCGGCCATCTTGCCATGTTGCGTGCCTGTCTCTCTCGCGGCGATAAGTCGGGTCTGGGTGTCTCGGCGGGGAAAAATCGCGTCTCTTCCTCGGCGGGTTGTTTCGTTATTCAGATCGTTGAATAAGGGACACGCGAGAAAGACAGAGAAAGAAATATATATATATACATCCATATATATATAGAGAGAGGGGAGGGGGAGAAAGAGCGAGACAGAAGGACTAGAATGAGAAGGAAAAAGAGAAGGCCCGCGAGAGAGAGAAAGAGATAGGGAGACGGAGGGAGGTGGAAGAAGAGAGAGAGAGAAAAAAAGCGGTGGCGGCTGTTACGTGGGTGTCTGTTACCTGGTGGAGCGCCGTGAGACCGTCGACGTTGCCGGTGTTGATGTCCGCGCCTTTGCGCAGCAGCCGGATGACCTCCTCCTTGTCAGCGGCGGCGCAAGCCGCGAGGAACACGCAATCCGCTGAGAATTTGATCTTGCGGTCGAGCTGGCGTGGCTGCGCCGGCTCGCGGTTCGTCTCGGACTGCTCCCAGCGTTTGAGCTGCTCGGCGCGCTTGAAAAGCGCCGAGCTCGACCTCGCCTCCAAAGACATGCCTCGTTTATCAACACGCAGCGACGACGGTTCGCGCGCTCGACCGCTGCCACTGCCCCATATACGACCAAGGCGCGACCGCGAGCACCACACTCAGTCCAGTGCCAAGAGCCCGACTGACCTCGCACCACACTCGCGAGATGTCGCCGCGACGCTCACCTCTCCCCAGGTTAGCGTGCACCGCGTTACGCCCGCGCGAGATCAACACCGCCACGAGCGAACTGCACTCTCCCGATTCCACCCGCGACGCTCGCGACACCACTAACCACGGGGGGCGGCACGGCTTCGTCCACTATTTAAACAATTTACATAGACTTTCACACTACACCTATCAATTGCTACCCTTTACATTCAACGCCATCTAACACTGTTTCTTTCAATTATCTCGTAGAGGGCGCTTATTTTTTGCACGAATTTTTCAATTGCAAACATTTGTCTATTATAAAATAGCAATTCTAAAAAAAAGTGATATAGGTCAATTTACAAACAAATGATTCATTGTATATGTGAATTATTGTTAATAACTCAATTGTATTCATATAAATTTAATTGCAGTATCAAAATTATGAATTGTTTAATTGTTATTTATAAGTGGTAAAAAGGATTTTACAGGAATGAAAATTGTTTGGAAAAATAATTCCAAAAAGTTGTATTTTTCCTTTAAAATTATTATTCAACCTTATTTTTTTTTGTTTCACTTTTTTTTCGTGCCAAATGGTCATACACAATTAACACAATGCCTGTTCGAAAAATGATAATATACAGTTATAGTAGGCAATTTTAATTCGATTCATTTTTTCTTTTTGTATTTCAAATCGTTCGTATCAACGCGACCGAGACGAGGCAAATCGGATATTCTAGAACTGTGCTTTTTAAAAATTAATTAATAAAAGTTCACGGAGATGGCTCGGGAGGGGTTTTCTCAAACGAACGCATTGGGGAGCACATAAATCGATCAATCACAATATTTCAAATTTCATATTTCATATTCCTTGTTGTCACATTAGTTTCCTCTTTTTTTCTATAGTAAACGATGAAGTATATATTTTTTTTTTCAAAGTTGCGCTTAGATACGTTTATAAGACTTCTTCCTGCTTTTTGTTTGCTGTGAGACTTGTCATTTTCTTGTTTACTTCTTATGTTCATATATCATGAAATATATATATATATAAAACTCAAAACGATGTACTGAATGAAGTGCAGCGTGTGTAACATTGTACCATTTGTGTTGTGACGTCACAGTCAACAGTCCAAAAAAAACGCGTCTTAAATTGCATTCGCTCGTTCTTTCATTCACTCCGTCCATTTACACTATGATTCAAAATCTTGCCGTCTCACTGTCGAAGCTTTGTCCAAGGTCTCCGGTTTTTCGTTTATAAAAAGTTGAGTTGTTTATGAGGGGAATAAACAATCACAAGGAGTTGCGAAAAAAATTGTTTGTCACTGAAGCTTCGACAGTTATGACGACTGCTGTGACGATTGGTGTTAGGTCAGGCAGCATTAAAGTTCGCGCAGGCATTCAAAGTCGGTAACTTAAGGTACATGGTACAGTACGAATCTAGCGTTTTGCGTAATCATAACACGGTGTCGTCGAACCTAAATAATAAATACATTTTATACAGTCTCAGGCTTTTCGCCCAGAATGTCCGTCAAAGATTGATTACCAGATATGTCGCAGCGATCCAATGAGCGGGTTTAATTGACATTAATATTTTGGGTCGGATTGTTTAGTGAAAGACGTTTGCTGTTTTTCGGTTGGTGTTTGATTTGCTAACTTTGACCCGGACGATCCTGCGCAAAACGACCTTGCAAAATTACAACTTGTATTTACAGTAAAAAACGTTTGGAACAGTCGTATCTCTACTTGGGAATCGTTTAGTTGACAAAGAGACGCTGGTCAGTTGTTCTCTCTGACAATACGATAAATGTCATCGTGTTGGCACGATGACTTGGTTGAATCGAAAGTACGTTCATTGTGCGGCCGGATTTGTTCAGGAAAATAATGAATAAAACAAAATATAATTGTTAGGCTAAAATAAAACCAAATGTTCAAACGTTTATGAAGTGTTGGATGTAATTTCAAATATTTTCCATATGATTAGATGAACAAATGATGCAAGCTGGAATGAAAAAAACTGAGAATGGCTTTTGAAAATATGAAAATAAATTTTTAGATTAAAACAATGTGATCTGTCTTTTTGTTTAATCATGAGTTTGGTGTTCAGATAAAATAAGTGTATAAAAAATGTCTATCAAATTAATTTGCATAAAATGTCTATTGGCCAATACAATGATTGATGATCATGAGTTCAGTTCTCCATTCTTATTATACATGAAAAATATTTGACGGGTATAAAATTTAATTACAGAAAATAAAAAGTATAAGATTCAAGAAACATACCTATTGAGAGAAAATTGTATTTCTACAAAATAAACGATCTCATAGAATAAATGAGTTTTAACGATAACCCAATAGCCGCGATTGTCGCCCCTCTAATTTTGGTGATCGTGCGTTCATGTCCAGCAAATCGAGCGAGTTTTGTTTGTTGTTGCGTCAGTCGTGTGTCAAACGACGTACGTCTCGCAAGTTACATCAATTGTACTTTTTTTGTTATTTTTCAATGCATGATTTCAATGCAAACACCCTTCTTTTTATTCAACTCTATTTCATTTTGTTTACGCCATTTTGTTTTTATTTATAAAAGACACGCAAATAGATATTAAAAAATAAAAAAATATGAATGCAAAAATAAAAAAATAAAATAAAAACTTTTCGTAGGCCAAGATCTATCACCGACAAACATTCGTTGAGTTAAAAGAAAGAAGCTTTGGCATTTGGCGTGTTGTAAGAATTGAATAAAAAGAAGACACGTGGCGTCTCGTCTTGAAACGTATTTCTCTTGCGTTTAGAAATGTAGCGTGTTTCGTATGTAAGACACACAGCTGCACATCGACGAATAAGAGTGTGAATTGCGCTTTGCGCAATTTATTAAAACTGGTAGCCTTGGACCGGCATCTGAGAAGAATCGGGTGCGGTGAACTGTAGCTGGCCCTGCTGGTCAACAGATGGAGCGATTCTAGCATCCTCTTCTTCCGAACCAAAGAAGTGTTCAATTATGTCGAAAGCTTTCTGATAAATATCATGGTTTTGATGCGACTGGAGGAACTCAATTTTATCCAATCCTGTTTCAAATTTAAATCATTAGTAACATACTTGTAGAAAAAAAAATTATCAGAAAATATGAAACAGTTATGGAATCAAAATATGTACCATAGCATTCTTCAATGAGTACAGCATAAGGGTTGACACCGTTCTGCATGTTGGCAGCATCTTGTTCGCCGAGACGTAGGATGTTCTCCAGTCCATTCAAGGCAACTTGAACAATCTTCACATCCATGATTGTAAGCAAATCACACATGGGTGGAATGCAGCCTTGCTCGATCAGATACCGAATTTGTTCCGGAGTGCCACCGGTGGTAGCATTCGTAATCGCCCAGGTGGCTTCTTTGCGTGTTTTGAATTCAGCTTTGCCAAGAATATCTATCAGCATTGGGAATATATTGGCATCTATGACAGCCTGAAATATTTAAAAATAAATTGTATTGTACAGCAAGCCTGACATTGAAATAAAGCTTAAATAAACAATTACAATTCATTCTGCAATTCAAACCTGAATTTGTGAATGGTTTCCAGCTGTTATATTTGAAATAGTCCAGCAAGCTTCTTTGCGAATAGTTTCACGTGGTGAGCCAAGCAGATGTAATAAACAAGGAAGAGCGTTGCAATTCAGTATTATTTGTGTTTGTACATCGTCTCCCGTAACAATGTTTCCTACAGCTCTCAGAGCTGCGCTGACTACATTGTGCTCTTCGTTCCTAAAACCATAGATTTATAACTTATTTAATCATATATCCTCAAAGAACAATTTTTCTTTTGCATGCATGAAAAGAAACATTACTAACAATAACAATTCAACCAAACGTCTGCAGACACCAGCATCAATGACCGCTTGAATTTTTTCGTTAGGCCCATCGCTCAGATATGAAAGAGCCCAGCATGCATCGGCCAGCACATCTGCATCTTGATGATTCAACAAGTGCGCCAAAACTGGCAAACACGGTGAAACTTTATCAAAGGGTGCAGCAGGGTTCTTGCCGCGGCATAAATTCGACAAAGTCCAGACTGCATTACGAATCATAGATAATCTCGTTGATTTTGTAAGTAGTCTGTAAAAAACAACAAAGTTTTACAGTATATAAAACATCTGACAAGATCATCTCCAAATTGTAATTTGATTTTAAACGTACGACAAGAGGGGTGGGAGAATCCCATTTTTCAAAACGTGATCCCTACAAGCAGGACTGTCTCCTGCAATGTTTCCCAGAGCCCAGACAGCTTGTTCTTGTACATCTGGGTATTCCGAACCCAATAACGAAATAAACATAGGTATTCCTCCAGCGTCTATGACCATTCGTGTTTGATTTGAAGTTCCACTTGCTATGTTGGTTAATGCCCAAGCAGCTTCAAACTGTTTGCAAAAAAAAAAACATTACACGATTATAAATTACACAATTTTGCAATCGCGACTTTTTATTTTTATTTTGATTCGTTAAAAAAACTCACCTGAAGAGTGTAATTTGAATTGTTTTTAAGAAACTCAACAAATCTGGGGATAATACCAGTCTGAATAACTTCATCTATAGGAGGATTGGGTTCTCTGGATAACAATTTTCTAAACTTCTGAGTGGCTTCTAACTGTTGCTTCTCATCTGTACTATACAGTGCATCTATCATTTCCTTTGTGATTGGTTGAGGGTCCTGAAATTCAACATTCAAATGATTATTTCCTTATATCTATTTTTCATTATTTAATATTAACAATTTTTTACCTTCTTTATGCTCTATTTTTTGTTATAATGAAGCAATTGCAAAAAAAATCACAAAATGTATCACATTGATGAGTATTTTAAATGTATTTTTTATTTCTAATCAAAATTTACCAAGTTTGTTGCCGGCACATTGTATACGTCAGTGGTGGACGAAACAACGTCCTCATCTATAACATTGGGCACATTTCGTCGTTTGGACAGTTGCTGCTCTCGTTTCTGTTTTCGCAATTGTACACCCTCCTCCTCTCTTCGTCGTCGCATCTCTTGTGAATCTAATCCTACATTTTTGTAACGATACTTGTGCATCGTCGACATCTTCAAAAGAAAACAAAATCCATAATCACCATTAATCACTCATTTCCAATCACATTTTCAGATTAGTTTAAACAAGGAACAAAGAACATAAGGTAATTCATAAATTAGACAGAGACAGACATAGAGGTACTAGCAAGATGAAAGTGAAGTGACTTGGGATTGACCTTAACGATCAAACTGTATCCACAAAAGTCATAACAATATTTAAAACACAACAACTATGTTTAAAAAAAAGCTGAACCGATAAAAACAGCAAGTTAAAGCAATAAAACTTGGTTGTCCAATTTGTTCAGGATTTGATGAAAAAAAAAAAAAAAACAACTAAACTGAACAAAACCGAAAGTAAACATACAGCGCGCGAGACAGTTCGTTACTTCGAATCGAAAACTATTTTGATTGAAACCGATTAAATTTACGCGTTGATGTAATACGCTAAATGAAACGAGCTGAACAGATTTTTGCGCGGAAAATGTGGAAGCGAGTGGCGGTTATAGGTTGAAGGACGAAGCGATCTCCGAGAAAGCAGGTTATGTCTCCGAGTCAAAGGGACAAACCGTTTGCGAGCATTCGGGGATTACAATGTGCACGAAAATGCGCACGTGAAAAATTGCGCGCAAATTTGGCTCGACATTGGCGCTCGAGGCTGACTGGTCAAAAACACGACATTTTGGCAGCGCGAGTCGCGAGAAGGGCTTACATTGTTGTGGCTCGAGAATCGCTCGGCGGGCAGCAACCACGACCGTCGCAGGTGACTTTCTGTTGTTTTCGATAATGGAGCGATTGTTTGTCTGAGATGTTTTGGTACTTACGGTTGAGGTGTTGTTTTGTTTCAGCTATCAATTAAACACAAAATGCCTTGTGATTCTTTAGCTAGCGTTGTGTTGGATAAGACGTTCCAGTTCATCAGAGAGTGGGATTCGAGGGAACTACCAATGCACACCCGCCGCGAACCATTCCGACGTTTTTCATTGGCCGACAGATCCTCTTGGCTACGTTCACGTTTCTCCGATGGTTTTTTTTTCACATTTATTCGGTTCCATCCCTTACTGATTTGTTCTTTTCATTTTGTTAGACTATTTTTTTTATTTGTCATTAACTTTTATTTCTTTTGTTTCAATTGATTGCACCTTTTGTGCATAAATGAACTTTTAGTAACAAGTTTTAAATATGGCCGAGAGAGCGGCAAAATTCAATTACTGATAATAATGAACAGTAATGAAATTTTAAAAAACTAACTTTTAGAGTAAATTTATTATAAGAACATAATATCAAATGTACATTATTCCAATGAAAGATTGAAATAAGTTTTTGAATATTGTTTAAATATTAGTACTTGGTTTTTAAAAATATTATTAAATTTAAAACGAAGAATTGGCAGAGTGATTTTTTTAATGACCGTTAGGTGGCGTCATTGACCTTTTTTGTTATCCAAATTTTCATTAATAATGGATAATAGACAACATCATAAATATATCAAATTTTGTTTAACTATATTCACACAGTAATTTTCATTAAAATTCATCAAGAAATTAATAAATTAAAAATTTAATCGTTTTTTTTATATTCTAAAAAAATTACCAATCGAATTAATTTAATCATAATTAATAGTACAAGTAAATAAATTAATCAGTCATATAGTTACTGATATAAATAAATTAAATCAATTTGTCTAGTATTATGTCATTAAAATTAAAAATTAAACCTCTAAATAACTGTAAGTTGTGTTATAGTGAGTGTACGGTGCTGCCATCTAAAAATATATGTAAGCAGAGATGAAGAAAGAGAGAGAAAGAAGATTCACGCGTGACTCTGCACCACCTTCAGGAATTGTTTGAGAACTACCGATAAAAACATATTTTCCCATAACAAAGAATTCTCCATTTAGTGGCTTTATCGAAACAAAATAAAATTATGTGCATCTTTTTTTGATAATTTATCATTTTTTAAAAATCAAAATTTATAACAATTTCAATAAAGAAAAATTATAAAAAGTTATTTCTTTCTTAATCTAAAAAAAGACCTTTATATAAATTTTTAATCGCCAAAGGCCTAAAAAACTGGCAACAATAAAAGAAATTGTTATCAACAACTTTAAAAGTATTTATCTTTTGAAAAAAACTAAAGTAATAAAAAAAATCATTTACTGGAAAGACAGAGATAATTTCGAGAAATTTACATTTTCTTCAGTGAGTCACTTGAACTGTAACAGTGATAACATCACATTTCATTATAGGCTTAATCTCCATTGTTAGGTATAATGATACATCAGTCACAAATTAGTACACAAAACTTTGAAAGTCTTTAGAAATTGCTAATTAAGAAATTTTCAGAAACACCGAAGTTGATCCAAAGAAGACCCTTCTTTTGTCTTCTAAAACCTGTGAAATTTTGTAAATCAAGATCTAGCCGCAACTCGACCACAAATTTAGAGCGTGAAAACTTGTTGAAAAGTATCCTCATTAACTTTTGTAAAAGTCAAACTATTGTTGTGGTCAACAAGGGGCCAATATTTGTATTTGCCGGTTTTATTTCCGAGAAAAGCAATTGGCCAAGAGGGGTTTTATCTGCGAAAGTTTTATGGCGTATTGTGCTCCTTTCTTGAGAAAGCCAAAACTGTTGAAGATTAGAACTCAGGTAAACAAGATCAAATATTAGAAAAAGATCGATAGTAGGTGTGGCGAACGAGCTCAGTTGAGTTGGCTCCTCCTACCTGAGATCCCTTTCATTTTCTACAGGTTTCCATACTCCCTCATATTCTTGATGGCTTAATTTATAGACATTGTTATATAAAATATCAAAACATCGATTTTATATCATTTACATACCATCTTATCCATGTTTTCATCTCTATTTCATTTTCTTTTTACCACAGTTCAAAAAAAGTAATAAAAAGTTTGAAAAAAAGAGAATTGAAAAATGAATAGCAAGTTATAAAACTATACAATTCAATCCAACTGTCCATGACTTAACTAATAAAGTGCTTTTCCATGTTAACTTTTCCATTCGAAAAATAAGTTATACCTTTTTTCAGACCATGCTGATGCAAAAGTGCCCAGGAAACAAATCTCGCAAATTTATGTCGAGCAATTTGTGGCTGAACTTTTGTACAAAAGCGTTCTTATCGCTCGAGTGAATGTAGGAAGTGCAGAAACTTGTGTCAGATGTTGCTGACGTGTATCCCAGGCCGGCTGAAACAACAAGATGCATTATTATACGATCCACAATTAATACAAAACTTTTTTACCCTCCCCCCCCCCCATCCCTCCATTCACTTGAGAAAACAGTTAACAAATATACGAAATCAATGTATTTTCCTAACCATTATCAATTTTGCGTAAGCATATCCATAAATTCCAACTAATTTTATCTCGGTCTCGTGTCTCTAACTGTAGCTTCATAAAGAGCGTTTGTTTTTTTTTTTTTTTTTTTTTTTTACAAGCCGATAAAAGAATAATATTGCACGCTCGGAATCCACGAATGAAACACTCTTTTCTCTTACACTTTGCTTCTTCCATTTATCGTGAGCAGTAAATTGGCGTTCTTGAGGTACACGGTTTCATCGCGCGGGGCGTTATAAATAAAGTGACTCACACGAGAACCCTTTGTACCAATGAATCCAGCAAATTCGTCCTTCTCAAAATATGACATCAGATATAAAGCGACGACTGTAACGAGCAGTATAATTTCCTTTTTGTCTTTTCGCTTGACACTCTGGCTTTGTATCAAAAAAAGCCTCTCTTATTCTCTTATCGCCTTGAACTTGAAGATGGGATTGGAGGCACAACGATTTCTCAAAGAATCTGAATATAGAAAAAGAAAAAGTAAAAATAAAAATGTAAGTTAATAAGGATTTAACGAAAACGTCTGTAAATAATAAGTAAATAGTGTGATTAGTAGGTTCAGTCTAATGGGTCCCATTCTCATATTCCTTTTGTGTTTTGTCAATGGGTCCCCAAGTGAGATTCATTGTAGGGGAGAGTATTATACCTTATGTCCTTTTTTCCTACCTCGTCCCCAACTCGATTTTCCATCAAAGTAGGTGAAACTTTTGGAACATAAATCAAAACATGCGTCTAATCAGGGTTTAGAAAATAAAAAACCCAAACTGTCCAATAAAATATACGAGCATCATTGAAAACAAATTAAAAACTTATTAACCATTAAAAATCAAAAAATTATCCAAATATCCTGTATCGTTTCAAGCTAAAATTTGGAGCATAAATACAAATTTATTAAATTCGGTCTGTTATTTTGGTTTGATTTCTGTTTCTATTATATTCTTTTCAGAGGTTGTAACTTTTTGTTCTGAGCGTGCAAACAGCGGAATTAAAAGTGGGAAACGAGAGGGACGAAAAGTGTGTTGGTACAAAATAATGCGTCAAAAAACGCGGGCAGTGGTTATCGCATTGAGGTGCATATGATAAATATGCAACGCGCGGACAATAAAAGCTCGACTTCGTGCGGGGACATGCGGCAACTGCGAAGGCTATCGGGCGTAAATAACGCGCGGTGGCGTTCAGCCGGTCGTTAAAGCACGAGTCGCAGCTCTCGGGATGGATTGATAAAGATTAAAGGTACGAATGGACAGGGGTGGCCGGGAGTCAGGCGACAGAAGTCAGCCGGCGAAACGAACGCACCGAGGCTAACGCACAAGGGGGATGATGTCACGTATATATATAGGGGTCCATGTAAATACGCGGCTCCTTCGCACCTATATCTGCCTCGCATTAAATGCAGATGCCTGGATCCATTTATCACGGGGGCATTAATTTAGCCCGATTATATTTTGTCGAGAGATTTGTCGGCGTTTGATCAATATACCCATGACCCAGCTATATTTCTCGATGAATTTGATTTGATGCATGCTCTCATCCTCTGCGATCGATATTCGCAGGAAGTCGGGGCTGTTGACTCAACTGGATTTCGCAGACCGAGGAAGTCATTTGTTGAAGATATCAAGTGACGCGGGGGCGTCACTCTGAGTCAAGGTATAAATCCTGCTTGCTGTTCTCCGGAGATGAGACTGGCTAATGGCGAGGGATCAAGAGTGCTAATTTAATGCATCCAGTACGCGACTCAGAATATCGTGTTTGGTTCTACGGTGTTCCTTGGTTTTGACCTGAAACAAATATTTAGTCTACAGTCGAAAATACAAAAGATACCTTACGGTCTATTTTTATGATTGTTTTCAAACAATATTACACGCTGAGAATCAATTTTTCCATATCCATAAAAGGATATGCTTGGGCAATAAACTGATTGTCTTTTGGTTTTACGGATCTTTCAACTTTTTTTTGTTTCAGATAATTAGCGTAACTTTCTGACCACATTTCGACCACATTACAGCCACAAATCCACCACAATCCAACCACAAAATTAAAGTGTACAGTTCTTTTCTTTTGTTTCTTTGATGTTTTCGTTCTTGTTTGTGAACAAAAATTTTTGACCTGATGATTTAAAAGTCGTCTACCTGATGAATTACAATACACAAAATCTGATCATCCTTATTGAAAATAATCTACCTGGATGTTTTCATGTAAAACTAAACCATTCTTTCCTAATAAATTGATTACTTTACTTTTATCATTATTTTAAGTTTATTATAATTTTGTTTCTGCAGTTCATTCCTCAATACCGAACAAATCTTTAACGATAAATCACATACACTTTTATGATAAAGTGGAGATTAGAATGTTTATCTTAACATATGAGTGGATGCAACTTGTGTTGCAGAGTCATTAATTAACGTCCATAATGTTGCCTGTTTTGTCGGGTACGATACGAAGGTCCATGGGAAACAGCTCGAAGTAGAACGAAAAGAATAATCAGCCGTGTTTACGTAACCCTTCTCAAATCGTTTCTCTGGAATTATCGCCAGTTTACAGCCGAACACTTCAGTCATCTTGACGCTAAGAAACATCTGTATCCTTTTTTGTGTGAGATTTTATACGGATGACCAGATGAAATTTTCACTACCAGCCGTGAACAGTATTATAACAATGCAACAGCTACTGATCTAACAAAGTAATTAGTTTTTAACCAATAGATAAGAATGTTTGTTTTCAAAATGAAGTTACAATTTACAAATAATAAATAATAATATGAATTCAATCTTTTTTGTCAGATCTTGAACAACTCATTGATGAGAACTGATTCGCAATTCATTGACACTAATTTCGCACCGAGGAGGAAAGAGAAAAATTGTATTCGCCAGAAGAAACCAGTTCGAGCCAGCAATCAATCCGCATATCTCAAGTCGTAAAATTTTGATCGAAGGGGTGGAACGGCAAGATAAAATTTTCATCGACTAACACGATTTTGAATATTCAGCCGGACCCCACAGAGTATATAAATTAATAAGAAACCGACGAGTCCTTATCATTCCTGGCATACTTTTGAAACGACGATTTAATTAGATATCGATAACACCCCTAAAGTATGATTAGTATGTTTGTACGGGCGGGATTTCTTTTTTTTTTCTTCTTCCTTTTCACTATCGGTGAATTTCAATAAGTATGAGGGACCCTCGGCAAAGGTTCTCTCGGCCAGGAAGGGATCTTTTCGCATGGTCGCAAGATGCGCAAACTGCGATAAGAGCGGCTCTCGTTGTGGGGCGACTGTGAGCCTCTGGGATGACTCATGCGATTGCAGACAGCCACCCCAGGATCGCGAGCGCTCGTATACAATCGTCTCTTGAACAATGGAGCAAATGGCAAATGATGTAAAGGTAACTCGCGCCATAGCCGGGAGCTTTCCACCACAACGTTCTGGCCAATTCGGAAACGACCCGCGGCTTCTCCCGATTATGACCGAGAAAGGCACGTGCGTTATTGCGCAGAGTCATATATATATTCGGGGTTGGACGCGCGAACGAGCATAATTTCTAGTTCATGTTCTGTTATAAATTTCAGTTAGGGAGGATGAACAAATTTCAAATAAGGGGTTTCAATGATTATTTTTTTCGTCTCAAGTAGATTATACAATTTATAAATTGAAAAAAAAAAACAAAACAAAACAAAAAATTGATAGAATGCGAATAGAAGGTTTTTGGACATTATTGTTTTGAGGTGAGAGAAGTTTGGATTGAAAATCGCATTGATTAGCCAAATATATAGGAATCACGCCGGTCATTATTCGACTGGTGTTACAGAGTGGATTGAAATCCATTCCAGATGTGTGAAAATTGTGCGGAAAAAAATTGTTGAAAGGATATTTTGAAAAGGTAATGAATAGAAAAGTTTTCATGTTCAACTATGTAATGCGTAGAAAGCAATAAAGTTCGAAAAATTTGCCTCTCTTGCACGTATAATAAATTTTATGGCTTTGAAAACAGCTTTGAACGAGTAAAAAAAAAAAGATGAAAAATAGAAAAAAAAAATTTTATGAGGTGCTTTACATTGGAACCTTGATGCATTCCATATGACTTTTGTGTGGAAAAAAGTTCAACGAATGCTGAAAGAAAAAAAAATAGGTACCCAATTTTTGGAAGCCCTCTTTTCTCGATTGAAGGAAACTCTTCATTCTTTTATGATTTATTTCCCCGATGAGAATGAATGAATTTTCTGATGGCGAGCAAAATTTCTTGGCTCAAAACTTTTTTCACAATTGACAGAAAACAATATTCTTTACCCTCTTTCTGAAATTAGAATAAAAGTTTTTATATAATGGAGAGAATATTATATTCAAGGAATTGATTAGTTTTATCGCTCCAGATGCAAGCTTGAGTTTCTCATTTACAAATGTTAATAGATCGGTTGAGCGATCTGCCGTAAAAATATGTTTTCCGGGGTCATTCAACCAAATCGAACGACTGAGATAAAAATAATATCAAAGATAGAAATCATCAAGGCCGCTCGACGCACATTTTTTTTTCTTTATTTCACGAATTCTTTTCATAATAGTTGTCGTTCTCCACCGAAAGGGAACAAGTTCCTGAGACGTGATATGTTTAAAAGTTTTTGCACGATTCATGAGTTTTCAAAACTTCTTCAATCTACGTGAAAAACTATTGGAAACAATGAAAACGTTTATAATATTCTTAACTCTGATAATGTCAATGGAACAATATAATTTTTAATGTGATCTTCAATCTTACTTGTTGGTATTTTTTGTCACTAAATGTTGCCAATAGAAAACAAAAGGTCCAAAAATAGTTGGACCACCAGGTATAAAATGTCGTTATTACCAGAGCACCGTAATAGTGCACCAAAAATAACGACAGTGAGATATCGTACCTCATCATTACCACTGCCCGCATGTTACAAATGTGGTAAGAATTTCATTCGCTGTTAACAAGCTTTACGACGTTTCGATTCAATTACATCTGTTTAAAACATCACGGTAGGTTCGCTTCAGAAACTCTTATATTCATTGGAACCTGTATTTAAACGGACACAATTTCCAACCTCCTATCTCGTTTCATTGAAATTAATTTCAACCCACATTGTATCGTACTTCCAAAAATTAGTTAAAACTCGCGCACTTTGAAAATTCTCTCCAATGACAACACAACGATATTTATTGATCAAAAAGTTTTCTCATTTAATTTTTTTTTTTCATTTCCTTTTGTTGATTAATATTATTTATATTTTGTTATCAGGAGTACTTGAAATTCTCTCACAAGTTGGTTCCATTACTGTGTTTCAGACTTTGAATCAACATTTTGACCAAGCTTGACAAAAGCCGTCAAAACTTGTCATTAAATGTAACTTAATGAAACCCGCAGCGGTCTCATTCCTTTTTCTGTGCTAACAGAGGAAAATACGTCATAGTTTTTGGTCGACGTAAAGTGCCCTCGGCTGGAACAAGACAAAATAGAGAAGGACAAAAGAGGGTGCGCATAGGTGAGCTCTCTGTCTGTGTGCCTTGCACACTTTCACATTGGTATTTAAACAAGGGAGAGCGGTTGGGATGCTAGGGTAGAAAATCTGGTGCCCATTGTGCTCAGGTGTGAGGCGTGTGCTGGCTGCATCGGGGCAAGGGGGGTTCACGCTAGATTTGCACACGCGGCACGAGCCGCTCCGACAAAGGGATCCGTCGAACAGATTGGAAACCTTTCTCTCGTTTTGTTTGACCGAGCTGCGCGCTCATCCGCCCCCGTTTTCTCAATGACACGCGCGCACCAATTCATACGCACATGACTTTTTCTACCCCGCTTGGGGGGGAAAAAAAGGTGCATTTGTCATCCACAGATATTATAATGCGAGAACAATTTGTCACCCAGTTTTATATCCGAGAGCTTTTCCGCCTTCATCTGTATTCCCGCGTCGTCTTCATCTTATACTTTTCTTCTACAACTTTTTTTTACATCACCGGGCTATATTCGTGAAAGTTTCGTATAATGTCATGCTGAAATGTTGTTCGGTGTGGTTCACAGGTTTTCGCTGTCTTCCCTGATATGAATTTTCATCAGTGTGGTTTTGTCCTGCACGCAAATTCTGCAATCAGTAAATCAAAAAAGAGCACCAATAGAGAACAAAAAAAGAGAGAAAAGAATATCTTGATTCAAAGATTGTTGAAGGAGATGAAATTGATAATCCTTATCCGATCCATTTAAAGTGTGACATTTTTTGAGTGTTAAAATCAATAACCGATGGGGTGTCTCGGAGTTAATCTCCTTTTGGTATGTTAATATCCGGAAAAATCTATACATTCGTCGTCAATATTGACATTATTGTGGTTCGTTGGGTATTATATAAACCATTATCTTTTTTTTTTGTTTTTCAAAATTGAAATTTGTTACATCAAGTCAAAAGTTTGGTCCAGCAGTATTGAATCTTATCAAACATTTCTCTTACCAATATCCAAGTTGCGAATTGCCCGGCAACTTGAAAACTCTATCCGAGAGCTCTCTCGCACATGTTTCAAAACAATTTGAATCTCAAAACCGTGCACGAGCTTTATTTGCAAAATTATCATCTCGTGGGAAGGTCCGTGGAATAAATTCTGAGAGGGGTCCGTTCGATAAGCGAGCGTGCCCTCGAGGGTACGTCGAGTGCTGTGTTACTTTCACGCGTCCATACGTTTGTATACACGCGCTCTCACACACATAGACTCAAATGTTGGAAACATTTTCGGGCTACACCTCATCTATGCTCGGGTTATTGCATTACTGGCTTAGCCGATGGTTCCCCTAAAAGTTCGAATTGGCACCCTTGTGCAATAGTGTGCGTCTCCTTACATGTTTGTTCGTTCGCTTGCATTTAATATATAGTTGCGAAGCGTTCGAGCGTGCATAACGCACAGGCCGTGAGTACAATTACGCTCTCGCATATATATATATATAATACATTATATCTGTGATTAGACGGGACTGCATGTTGCCTTTTTAGGAACAGAGCTCTTCACATGGCCGTATTTCACGATCTGCTTTGTCAGATTATTTAAATCGAACGCGCTCTCCTTTTTGTTAGTAATTGTTCACGCCGAAAGACTTCTCTGTTTGTGGGATGGCGTGACTAATCTGCGCAAAAGATGGAAAAACAAATGTAATAACGAACCCAAATTGTTATATAAAACATAAGAAACACAGGTTAAGAAGAAATTTTATTCCTGTTCGTTTTTCATAATTCTACCTTGACCAGTTGTTTCAAAAAGTTTACCACACAGTAAGATGAGACGAACAGTTGAGCGCTATTCCCATGGGACGAGCTTAAAAATCGGTCCATCTATTGGCGATTGTATACACAAGGACTACTGTTCCAAGCTTACTATATACAGTTGTGTGAAGCGCGCGTATAGAAGAAAGCGTACGCGCAATCTGGCCCGCATACGGGGTTGAAAACGAAGGTGCGCAACCCTTGGTCTGCCGTCCATATGGCGAACATAGGCCCCAGGCGCTCCAGGTCCATAGGTAAACCCAGCAGACATCTCGATGCAAATTCTTTGCCGATCTCCCCCACAGGTTTCACAACGTGTTTTGCAATCTCTCTGACTCTCCTTTTTCTCATAGCTTACATTCAAATTGGCTATCGTGTACATCGATTTAAAGTAGCCTTCATTTCCTGCTCGAGTGTTCTTTAAAGTCGCTGATTCTAACCGACAGACATTAAATAGCCATTTCAATTATATTTCCATCTCTTCGGTGACTTTTTTTAGAGTAGATGATGGATTTTGGAAATGAAAAGATAACTTTTTATTGTCACCCGGGGTATGAAAAAGGGTTGAATGTTGGGAAGATATAATTGTGAATGATATTTTTTGAGAATTGACTTTTGGTTGGACTTGAGTCATAGCTCAATTATCCCACGTGTTACATGAACACGTGAGAGAGCAATGTGGGTGTGGAGTTTTGGGCGCAGAGAGTTCGGTTGTGCTTTGATTAAGAAACAAAGAGCGCAGAAGGACGGGAATACGAGCCAAAAGTGGCGAGCACGGGAAAAGAGGAATTGGAAGGTGAAGTAGGGGCGAGAGCGAATGCGCAAGTGGCGCACACATGGTGCACAGTTGTTCGAGAGGTCAGGTTTTTGTCCAGGAGCTTACAGTTTTACGGATGCAAGCTAAGTTTTCGTTTTACACGGCCATCAATACTACGTCAAGCGACTCTCGTTTCACTGCGCGTACTCTCTTATACCTGTGCACATCTGCGAACCTTCGACACTGATATATTCATTAGAAATGACGCGAGGGGATAGACGAAAAAAAAAATATATATAGTCTTTAGGAAATCATTATTATTATATGAGAGAGGCGTTTTATTTCAGCTCCAACAGACAATTGGACCTTTAAATGCTATTCTTCTCGAAACTTTAATTTGAACTCGACAAATTAATTTGTCTCGGGCAAAATTGTAATCGCAACTTGAAGATCTCCAAAATTTCAACAATTTGTACGAGTGGCAAAAAGAAGTACTTTGGCAAGAAACTCTTACGTATTTTAAAACGTGACATACCTCTTTTAAATATTAAAAAAAAAACATTCCAACATTGTATGTCCGCGTTAATTCATTCACCGTAGTCCCATTGAAATAACAAGAGTCGAGTTACAGTTTCAAAAATGTTGCCTTGAGAATTCGACACCCAAAACAGGTCTGTTTTTTTTCTTCCTATTTTTTAATATTTTTTGTCCGCCCCCTGACGTCACTTTGTAGCTGGTTTAAACTGTGAGTGATAACTTCAAGTATGTGGAAATGAACAATTTATGACTCAGAGGAATGCTCCCAGCCGCAGAGTTGGGGTGCGACACCGACCTGAAAATTTAAGAATATACGAGAGCATATAATGTATATGTTATAAAATATACATACGATTGTGAACAATTTTAATATTTTAAAAGGATTTTTTAACTTTTTAATTTAATTTAAAATTAGAAATTTTATTCTATTTTAATTATTTTATTAAAAATTACACATTACTAATAGGTTGTCGGTGAACGATTAGAATGATAAATCAAAAAACTCTGAAACGTAGAAGCTCCAGGATTATTACAAGATAATTATCATTAATATCTTTAAAACATATTTGCTTTCTTGCAACCTTGTACATCGTCAAGATTGGATTGATTTGACTTATTTCATTTAAACCAATTAGATTAGTTTGAAGAACAAGAACAAAATTGATTGTCGTCAGGATTTCCCTTTTTAGGAGACTCTTTTTCATCTGATTTATTTTCAGGTCAACGAGAAGTAACAAGAAGTATCGATGTTCAAGCTCTGTGAAAGATATTTATCAGCAGCGTTGTAACAAAAATTAACAGATCTAGAAATCATAATAAACCAGAATAAACCATGAAACAATCAGGGTTCGCAAACTGATCATGTCCGCTTGGAATGAAGTAATCAAAGCAAAAGCTGGTAACCAACGCGTCACAAGAAAACAAAGGCGCGATTGAGATCGCTGATCGCGATATCGGAACGTTCAAAATATTCCTTAAGTTCTTCTAGTCTGTGGACAGATTGGAAAAGACGAGTTGACATTGGAAATGTTGGTGATGACTGACAAGTTTATGGATCAGAGCCTTTGAAATGTTTGTACGAAGACAGTGTCTGTTTCCTCGATTGTGGCCTTAAAAAAGAAATATGTGTATCAAAATTCTGTCATACTTCTTGAAATAAGTAAAACACAAAACAATTTTTCATCATTGCAGAACTGTAACTTGCATAAAAATTGAAAGAGATATTACAAATTACTTCTGAGTTCCTAAAATTTCAGTAAAAAAAATCGATTAAAAATCGATCAATATTAGAAGATTTTTTGAAGTTCGAATTTGTCATAAAACAAAGTTATTTATAGAAAGAAAATTATATATTCGTTTTGTTTTCTTGTAAGTGAAAACAAAAGTTTGCACAATTTCATGATTGAAACATTCCATTTCATTACAATTCTGTCTAGACCGTTTTCATTGGACCGTAGACAAATATGATAAATCCAAAAGTATAATTCCCACAGCTTGAAACCCACGACCCATCTCTGAAAGAATAAAAAGATTCAACGAGGTATCACTGTACAAATTTCAGCGAGACCATTCACAGTGATTGTTTTTTTCAGATCCATTTTTCCAATCCAACTCTAAAGAAAAAAAAGGTATAACGGAAACATAATTATTCGCTCTCTCTTCTAACAGGCACGCGAGCCGAGAACAATGATTCTCGAGTTGTGCTTGTATAGTCGGTGGTAGATTTTGACCCGACTGTTATTGTCAGTCGAGGCATAGACACGTATATATACTTTGGCGCGTCATAGGTGATTCACGGTTGACTCTATTGTGCGCGTTCGTTGTGCCGCGAGAAGCGGACAAAGACGGGAGGAAAAAGCGCAGAGAGACAAGTCGAGAGGAGCTTTGAGGGAGTTGGGCGAAAAAGCGCGTTGTTTGAATCTCGCACCGTTCGAAGCGTGTCCAGGCCGTGTCAAGATAAAGAAACAGAGTTGCGAATCACGCCGCGGTGGCGCCTAATGGGCGGCAACAAAAAGGGCTGCGTGCTCCGAACCCGATTGCGAATCTGTACCCCTTGTCCCCGCGAAGCACTCGGTCGCGTTCGCCCGAAGTCGTGCAGAATCGCAGACTCGGCGCCTGGACCCAATTCTGTACAAGACAGAGAATAATCAGGAACGGATTTATTCGCCGCGTCGCCCCGCGTGGCGTTTTGCATAAAAAGAGCCCGTCGCATTTTATTTGCTCTCGCGCGCGAGCCTGTGAATTATGTATGTCGCAAGAAAACGATGCATCTGCGTACACGCCGCGCGGGTGGTAGCATATGCGCCCTGCGATCCTGGCATAGATCGGATATTTATGGGATTGTTTTGATTTTGTCAAACGGAATTTATCGCAAGAATAAAGTTTGCGTTCTGAATGAAGAGAGCCGAAAGGATATCCTACAATTTTTTCACCTTTTGTCAGATTATTTTGCGAAGAGATTATTTCTAGGTGCAATAAAATTTCATCTAAATTTTCGGAGTCCTAATTGCATCAATTCGATCGTAATTCTTGAGATGAAACCTTAAAAATTTTTACTTCATTTTGATTGTCAGTCTAGTCGGGAAAAAGAACGTGCGCAAACAAAAAAATATTAATTTGAAAGGACTTGTGTAGGATTGAGAAAGGATCGATGTTTGAGATGGGTTCTTACTTTCTTTTGCCAGGAGTAAAAAGAAGACGAACTGAAATTCCGGCGTAAAGTTGAGAGCAGATTTTTTGCATTTATATACAACATGTATCAGAAGCTCCAACAAGTTGTCATTAAAATCGACTGGCAGAACGAAATAGTCCCAATAAAATACTTTTAATCCGCCTAAAAAGAAATTTCATCGGGGAGATTGTACAACCGAAGAGGAGAGCGGTAATGTCGCGTCTGGAATAGTTTGCGCAAATGAAGTTGCGAAGAAAATAGTTTCTGGACGATCGTCCTCTCAAGTTAAGTTGCACGTTTGGATGGTGGACTGTTAGCAGCGACTAATGAAAGTCATTGTCGCGGCCGACTCTCTCGTTTATTACCCGATACCGGCGTCGGTCAGCATTGTTGGCCGCGCGACACACGTTATGCGTGCTCGTACCCGACTCGATAATTCAAAGGCAGCTGCATACTAATAATAGTTTATTGGACATACAGAGAGCGTCTCATCGAAGCGTCTTACGTGCCCCCTCTCTCTGGCCGATAACGAGTTAACCACCGAGCACATTGATTTGAGCGACTTCCAATTCGGACTGCGTCCGTTGAACAATCGATCGCTTCATCGCCGAGATGTATACAGATGGAAACACCACGTCGATCGAATTCCTCAATTTGCAACGATGAGGGGAAATGTTTCCTTACGTGCCAAATCGCTTTTATCGAGACAATTACTTTATTTTCTTAACGTCAAAGAGAAATGTTTCCATTCGAGGAACATGGACAACTGCAACAGAAAACGCAAATCATTCATTTAAAACTTGCACATTCACATTTTGCATCAGCATCAATCAAAAAGTGTTACATTTTTGTTATTTTATTTCAGACAGAACCATTTACAGGAAGAATATATAATTTTGACATAATTACGTGAAATGCCCTCTGAGATGATTTTGCAGGCAAGTTTTGGAATTAACTTGGTGAGCGGTGACATCATCTTGCATATGCAAGTTTGTGTCACGAACAACGCAGGTAAGTTGTTTATCCAAGTCCAAGAAGGAACGGGTTGCGATGAATTTACTCTCTCGTTTTATTAATGCATCCCAACGGGTCGCGTAATACCAGTGAAGCATTTTAATTACTGCAATTAAAAGCAATTCCCGTATCAAAAATTTCGTCAACGTTTTACATGTGTAACACAAAAAAATGCATTTTGATATGTCAAAAGATAACATCAATAGTGCAATTGATGGATCTATTTGGTCATCCCTGATGATTAGCAATTAAAATAGTTGAGGAGAAAAGCAATGCGCTTGCGAAGAATCTGCGAGAGTATCTGCAGCATCTAATTAATCTGGAACAATTGTATATTGTGTGTGCAGCAGAAAGTTTCTCATGATGAGAACTGATTGACTCGTTCGTGGAACGAACGCGGTGAACTTTAAATTGTAACCAATTCATTATTGATAGCGCCAAATCGACGTGGCCATTATTTTCTCCTGAAAAGTCGAGGAAATATCGCCGGGGCGATTTTCGAGCGCTAAAAAGTTTACAACTGCGGCATTGAAGCGGAATTGAAAAAAATAACCATTTGAAATAAAACAATACGAGAGATAAACCGTCTTCATTCTACTGAGAGATCGGTGACGTCATCTATGTTAGAATCATTATTGCACGACTCGGTATCAATTACTCGAGCACGTTTCATAATACGAGAAACAGATCCCGAGAGTTAATTCACGCGTTGAATGTGTGCGACATTATGTGTTTGCCTTCATGATTTCGCGCCAAAAAGAACAGATGAAAAACGAGAGGAAAGTCAATTTGTATGTGACACAACTGCATCCTTGTTAAGACAATTACAAGCTGCAATTGTACACATGTTTATGCGCGTTTATATGTGCAAAATGATGCATGCAATCTTGTTGAGAAAAAGCATCCAAGAAATGTTATTTCCATTTGAAGAAAAAAAAATAAAAGTTAAAAGCAATGGGTTTCAGTGCTAAGATAAAATTCCATTTGATAATAATAAATGGAACAATGTAAATTATTATGATAAAATAATTGAGCAATTAAAAAATATATGCAATTAAAACATTTAAATAAATTAACAAAGAATTATTTTCAATTTAGTTCCGACTTGAATGCATGAAACATCTCAAAAGCGCGGTGTCAATTTCGCCGCTGACATCACCTTGTCACGCGTACAGAAATTCGTGAAAAAAAAGAGAAATAAATCGAGAGCGCTCGAAATCATTAATAAAAGCGGAAGGAATTCGAATCCCCCCATGTCGGCCATGCTGTAGATGAGATCGTCGTAAAGATATCGCAATTTCCGGCGACGAGCTTGAGCGTTCGATAAGAATAAGAACGTATATACGATGGGCTTTTACGCCGTGATGAAAGTGTTTCGTTTGCGCTCTCGTGCTTCTCGAAAAGAAACGAAATCCAACGTGAGGCTGCAATCAAAAATAGAATACAAAAAAACCTCCTGGTACAGCTTGTAACTCCTGCGCCTCCCCTTTTGGTCGCAGACCTTTCAACAACTGGGATTCCGTATTATACGCTCATTTCCAGGTTGGAAATTTGAGCAGAACCAGAGAGGTCGCATTTATATTTGTTATCGTAGGTGGCTCGTGTCGTTGACCTTGCAAACTAAGTACAAACGATCTGGACGGATAAAAGTGATATGAGATCGCAGTTCGTGGAAGAATGTTAGAATCTCTGACGAGGTATCGGGTACAATTTGTTAAACGAATTGAAAAGCCATCTTCTTTGATTGGAAGAGAAAAAAAAGGTAAGTGAGAGATGTATAGAAGAGTGCAAAGGGACGTATAAAAATATGCGTGGGAGCAAAAAGGTACAGGGTGAAGAGGTGGAAAGGTCCGTTCCTGTAGGTTGTGCTGAGAGGAGTACGAATGCGAGAAGATGCGTACGAGATGACGCCGGAGCAGAGATGCGTGGTAGGGGGTAAATAACCGACAGCGGGGGCGAAGTCGGCGCCGGAGAGGGGGTGGGAGCGGGGGAGTGAAGGCAAGAGAGACAGCGAGAGGTGTTTAGCGACGGGTTGGAGCGGGTAAAGTGAGCGGTAGGAGGGTCGGGGCGATAGCACGGGGGCGGTGGCTGCGCGACCGCCATCGCCGTCCGTGCCGTCCTATAGCGAGCGGTCCGGCAGTCTCGATCGGATTGTGTGTGTTAGTCAGGAACGCACCGTTGCCGCTGCGAGCCGTTAGCCAGAGCGTATTGCCGATCTGCCTTGCCATGCCATAACACCGGCCTCCGTTCCCTTCGTTCCTTCTTCTCTCTTCCTTTCCCCCCTTCCTTCATTCTTCGCTCCTCCAATTCTCACATCAGGTCTCTTTGCAACCAAAGTCTCAGAAGATGGCAGATCCACTCAGCTAACTGCAACAATTATTTTTTACACCACACCGCAACACAGTTGTACAACAATAAATAATCAAATCGATAAAATCATCGCAGAGGTCGAATCAAAAAAAAAGTTTACTCCGAGTTTGGTGACAGTTGGTGAATAAATCAAAATTGAAAAGAGTGTGGCAGTGACGTATCCTGTGGTGGATTGTGGTGTGCGACCTCGGCTGGGTCCGGGTGCGACGATGCGTGCGCAAAACGGCCCGAGCGCGAATTAATGTTGGCCGTTCGCGCGACAACCGAGTGCGACAGGAGAGTGCGCTGCTGCTGGGGCCGCGTCTCCGTGTTCGCGGCGCCACCACCGCCGTCGACCACGACGTCTTGGAGGCTGCGACGAAGGCGCCCCGCCGCCACGTAGAAAACGCGCGCCGCGACGTCGACGCCGACGTCAGCGCGCCCGCGCGGATGTTCCTGCACCTCGAGGCACCGTTCCTGAGATCCACGTCGTCGCCGTCGGCGTCGTCGTCGTTGTCCAGCACCCACGCTTACGCAACCCACGAATATGAGCATGACTCTCGTGCGGAGCGCGTTCAAAGGTGCGTCCCAAATCATCTGCTTTGTTTCACTCGGCGTCAGACAAGATTATACATTTTAGTGTTTTCATCGTGGTTGCGAACCGTGTCAGTCAATTTGACTGACGTTGAATTTTAAACGCAATATCAAAATGTGAGATTTAATAACAAACATTCACTTTTAACATCCGTTGACGTCAATTTGATGCTGCATTTTCGTTCGATCCTAGAACAATAAATGTTGCCGAAGTATAATGAGGGAGAACAAAAAATAAAGTTTTTAAAACTTACATCCAGTACATAGATGTGTTTATCCCAAGGGATAAATTTGAACCAGGTTTAAGATCTAAGGTATGGCTCCCAGTTGGCCCACATCTGGAATCAAGAAGCTTTCCTTATGTCAAACACATCATTCCGAAATGTGAAAAGCCGAAAGTTTTTTTTTTCCAAAGCTCGGAATAAAAATGAGTACATTATCACCAGTCCACGTGGAGTGCAGATGTTCACCTGTAAAAAAGCAAAGCGCGCCTGATGAAAAGTTAACTATCAGTTTTTACAAACGAAATTTGCACACAGCATCGATTAAAGATTTCGCAAAGTACATAAAAAAGCAAGAAAATGACGTTTATAAAGAAGACGATGAGCTTTCAAAATTTGATATCAATACTCCGGCCATTAATCATCACTTTTGAATTCAATAGAGGCTACTTTTATCAAAACAAGTTGCAACAAAATTTCGTTTTGGCTAATTAAAAAATATGTCATTCATTTTTGCCATCCCACAAAAACAAAATTCTATTTGATCATTTAGTTTTCAACTGTCTTGATTGTTATTACAAACTTGATAAATCAATCTTAGCATCAAAGAAACGCGTCACGTAAAACCCGATTCAGCTTGAATCATGTTAACGATTTCATTTTATCGGTAAAGATATCGGATTGTTGTATTGGTTAGGTGTACGTGCGTGCGGAGCGTTCGTTGTTCGGCGCTGCGGATCTCGCTGACCAATAGAAAGCAATTGTTTAAGGGAAATGGATTTGCTTTGCGGGACGCGGGGAGTGGCGACGGTCGTTTTAGAACCAGGGTCAAAGAAACCTTGGCGTGGATGGGAATGGGAAACAGAGTTGGGGGAGGAAGGTCGTCTTGAGATAAAGATGGGGATTGATTTGAGTTAGAAAAATGAATTATCTAAAGCGATACGATTTAAAAAAAAGACAAAACTCAAAGTATTTTTAACCCGACAATTCTATTGTAATTAGAAACAGAAAATTAAAGTGATTTGATTTCATTTGGCAAAGAGCCATGTGAAAAATTTGACCAAAAAAAGTTTCATGTGAATAATGGACGAATAAAGAGAATGTAAGGTAACGCTCATTTACATTGAGATTTTGATTAATTAGTACGTAATGCTAGCTTCCTGTCGGCAAGTGATGAAGTGGACGGTCATACATGAAATAATCATAATTATGGCGTGATAAATTTCTAAGAAAATTACAGTTAATTTGAAATGTTGAAAGTGCGATTTGCACGAAAATGAAGAAATGTTTTTGATGAAACGAAATTGGAAGATAGGGGGCAACTGATGAAGAGATAGCAGGGCCAACGTTCAATCAAGTTTCCAGGTATCAAGATTAATTGAAATATTATCTCGTATAAATAGAACTTCTGTGCGTCGGTAATAACATTTTGTGTAGCCCACATGAGAGGACATTTCGATTTCTGTAGATTATAATACTACCTAGCTGGTAATAATATGATGTGGGCATGCCGGAGTTGCCGGCGTTTCTCATCATAGCTCTGAAAATTATGGAGCATCAATCTTATTTAAAGTTGCACAAACGTATGATTAAGTGTTCACTTTGAACTAAACAACATTTTTTGGTTCAATTTAGAAACTTCAAATGAAACAATTTTTGCAATAAGGTGCAGAAATCCTTTACAAAATTTGAATCAATCCATAATAATTAGTTTAAAAATTGCACTTATTGTATTAGTACAGTCGAGATGAACTGATATAAACTTGCTGGGATTTTCACAAATGAAATCAGAATACTAAACAGTGACTCATTCATTGACAATCAGCAGTTTTAATCAACCTATTATTTCATTGAGTACGGATTAAAAGAAACCGCATTAATTTCCATCTTGATTTAAGAAAACAAAAAAAACTTACTTTCCAAATGCGCATTCTTGGTTGGTAGATTTCAAGTTACCACAAAATCAAATGTGACTAAATTCAAAAATAGATTCCTCTATTCCCTGTTACCACGCAGGTGAAACGTTTCGAAATCATGAAGAATCTTCAAAGACAAAGCTGATCCAATAAATTGTCAACGAATGTTTGTACATACCTGTGAAAAATTAAACATTTAGTTTTGCCAAAATTGAATTGTGTCAGAACAGTGTAAAAAATACAATCATTTCGATGAAAGATACAAAAATGAATGAAAGTGAGAGAATGAAAGGATGAAATAGAATAAAAGAACATTGGAAAATCAAAATGTAGAGGAAACAAAGTTTGTACAATTTCTGTGCGTACATTTTGCCAATAAATCAATTGGCACAAGGATAAATCAGCGATCGTGCTTATTTCAGTTATTTTTAGTGATTTGTCGTTTCTGAACGCACACCAAATTGATCGTCTGAAGCCACGGAGAGTTGCCCTCACCTTTATTTCGAGACCCGATACAGAGCGCGGTTCAGAATTCATTGTCAATATTTGCACGGTGAAAAGCTTCATTGTATGTCTTGGCTCTTTGTTTCCATCCAAGTATGACTGAAGTTCACCTGATTGTAACTTGGTTGCATTATAACTCTCCTTCCAGCATATTCAGTACGTGGCTTCAAACATTTCATCTCGAATTGGCAAATTGGATTCTCTAAAACATTTACATATATTATGATTGATTAAAAGTGAATTAGAATGAAAATAGATTGTTTTTACATTTTTGTACGTTATTTTTACAAATTAAATTGGTTTAAGTTTGAAACCATTTTTATGGTACATTTGAAGTGAAATTCAAGAAAACTTTATTTTTGAGTTTGAAATGGTTTATATAGTGAAGGATGGATATCGTGAAAATTTTAAAGCTGAAAAGTGGAATCTGTCATTGTGCTTACACGACGCACATACGTATGTGCAACATGCCGATGGCCGCGCCCCACTGAGCTCAACGACCTCCGAGAAATCGCGATCTGCTTCTCAGGCCGGATCGCTTCCTCGTCGTCGTAGCAGACACATGCAACGCAATCCTGTCTTTGGCTCCTTTGGTGCTTTTTTATCGCTCATAAACAATTCTATGCGACCCTGCGTCGATGCTTTCACACTTCCTTCGTACTTTCTGTAGACATACGATATATTGTTGGCAAAATAAACGTTTTTTTATGTACTTTTGTTCTCCTTGTTTATCCTTTTATAAAAACACTATCACTGAAACATTAAAAAAATATTGCTCAATCTAACAATTCAACAAAATTTTAAATTTCTTATAAAAGTCTCTTTCGATCGTTTCGTTTCACACATTTTAACCATCCCCAAAATGATATAAACGTGGCGATAAACTTGTAACAGATATCTCTTTGAAAACTTGAAAACTCTCTTTCTCTTTGATTAGACAAAAATTAATTAACTCGTGAATGTTTTGGAAGTGATTAGATTTCAGCTGTATACGTTCTTTGGTATTTCATGTGTGATAATTTTTTCAGTCTAGAATCTTATCTTACTATTTTTTATTATATTTTTTTTCCTGAACTGTAACGAATTGAGGTGAGAACCGAAATTTCTATAGCAATCCTTAAAACACTCATTTTACGGTTCGCCTTTTTCTCGTTTCAAAGAAACGAATGTTCTGCAGATGTGGACGACTAGTCTGTCTACAATTTCAAAATGACGGTAAATCTGACCTTGCCTATTTCCGTAAATTAAATAAGTATCTATATTTTATCGCACTAGTTGTAAGAGTAATAGATAAAATACAAAAGAAAAGATATAATTTAATAACAAAATCGTTTTTTACAAAATTCAACTTCAATATTTTATCTTTCAATTTCAATTAGTATTTTAATATTTCATGTGAAAATCTGAATTCATTTATTGATCAATGCAATGCAACTTTATTATTTTCTATTAAAATCACGAGCCATTTGTACGACAATTTTCATCTTTGTTGATGGAATATGCATCTAGTTTACGGAAAAGAGATTACGCCGCGCGTGATAATTCAATTTGCGATAGTGTTGAACGTAGTTACATCGAGTACATTATGAGTTGTGTAACAATCATGCTTGCAAATACCTTGTCAAAATTTTATTAATGGACTTTTTTATTCAATCGCAATCCTTAAATTTCGTAAAATCCACATCAACTACATCAACCACTTACATTAACATCATTTACAAAATCGAAATCATAATTAAAACAAAAGAACTGAAAGCTTCTGAAAAAACATTGAATTAAAATGAATCAATCAAAATGGAAACAAAAACAATATTAAAAAGTTGAATCTCCAATGAGAGAGATACAAAATTGTCGTAAAAGTTGTGCAGCAGTTTTTATGAATGGACTAAACAAAAGTGAGCGTCGAGCCAATTGAAACCAAAATTATAATTTCATCTTGAGGCTCTGATGACGTTGGTAACAAGGCAAGAAAGGTCATGGCTTCGACCCGTTTGGTCGCATTATCAATGTAAACTACGAGCAAAGTTCGGTTTATCGCGAGGGAGACATGATCTCGGTGTGCTGAACGGAGAGCAATGCGCATGACTTCCGGACGCGTGATTAAGACCGATGCGAAAGAGAGAGCGACAGCTGATGTTACACTTTGGATTGGAAAGTGAAAAAGCGAGAGGGACAAAAAAAGCTGCCTCGTGCTACCGTTGCGCTTATCATACAAAAATGGCACTATCGTATATGTGTATGTGTTTGTGTTATGTACCGAGTCCTTACCAAGTCATGAAATTTATCGGCATTTAACGAGCGCAACCTGTGCTTCCAGTGTTATCACGCGAACCAAGTGTTATTATTCACGATGATCAGCTCAAAAACTTGTTTTCATCCAAGTTTACAATTTTATTCATAATTGTTTTGCTGAAAATGTTCAATTTCAATAAAAACACATGATAATTTTTAAACTCAATTATCAACATTTAACTAATGGTAAAAATGTTAGTTTACCTTCAACAAATCTCATAAGAAATTATATCCCTTCCTAATTTTGTTGTATACCTGCAAAATAAAAAAAGAATGTAATATTAAGGTGATTGCTCAGATTCATGTTAAATTTAAAAAAAATATTCCTGCTAGAACAACAACAGTTTTCGATATTTTTATACAAAAATCGATCCAGAAATTGAGTGACAGCTAGTCTATTGCTGGGTTTATTTACATGTTGAAATATAAATAACTGTTGTATTGGAAATGTTTTTTTTTTTTTTCTCAAATTTAGCCTGGATCTGAGCAATAACCTTAAAAAAACTACAAACATTTATGTCTATCTATTCAATGAAGTAATTTAATTTAGTAAAAAGACTGCCAGGTGACTCTAAATAAAAGTTACGTTCAGTGATATAGAGTAAGCTGTCCAACGAAAAGTTGTGTGCTGAAATTGATAACAATTCCGACGAGAGGTGCGATAGAAGTTTCGAGGATTTTATTGATTTCCCTTTTACAGAGCGGAGGATGATATTTTACACCACGTTATCTGAGACAATTTTACGACAGTTTCATTTATTTTAATTCAACAAGATAGAGATAGAAGTTGTGCAAAAGTTCTGGAAACAGAAAGTATGCCACGAGTATTGATCATGTTGCAATTGTTATCGTTTGAAATTAGTCACCCATGAATGATCGGCTTCTTCTTTGTATTTTCATTATCCAAAACAAGTTTCTAATTCGATCTCAATCGCGGCCTGATCAAAGTAATAGCTAAAAACCCATACAACTAATTACAAACTAATGACACTGAGAGAGCTGACAAATATTTTCATATTAAAGTTTGACTCCGATAGTTGTGCCGTGGCAAAGTTAAACCATATAGTAGGGCTTTCAGCTGGCTAATCACCTTTGCGAATCGTACGGCATTTAAATCCCGTGGCTTGCTACTGATGGCTTTGAAACGTCATGCGGGGTCGTACGACCCTTATGTGTCGTGTGCCACTTTTGTTAGGGGGGACGCACCCCCTGCAACGGTGCACGCGTCCTTCTATGAAACTGTGCTCCGAATAGCACAGATTTCACGTCGCTAACATCAGATACTTATATTCACTTCTGCCTTGGGAACAAACTTCTCATCGACACATTTTATTTATTCAGCACGCTCCAACATATAACCGATCTCCAACACTAGACAAAATATAACAATTTTTAATTCCTTCATTTCTTTTCTTTTTAATGTTACTTCCAATCTATCGAATTAAGGTGTAAATTAAACACAAACAAAATTAAGAAAATATTTTAAAAATATATGCACTGCATTATCTAGGTGATTTTTGAAACCATTCAATCAAATTTGTCAAAACTGTTTGCAAAAGTTTGTTTCAGTTTTGTTTGCAAAATTTACATCAATAATTTTATTGAGTGGAACGTTGAAAAACTTTTGTACATTACATTTTATTGTCAAACTTTTTCAACGGATGAATTGTGTCTGAATACTAAATCAAATTTGTCGTAACTTTCTTTTCGCATAGTTGATACATTCATTTTTCCATTTATACAGTATGTTTACAATTGCACGATCAAATTGCATTGAAGAAAATAAACAAACAAACAAACAAATATGATTCCATAAAAAAAATGTGTTTCGCATTCATTGACCGTAAGAGTGATTTCATATCCAGGGAATAATATTTGAATTTACATTTTCAACGTCGTCCGTTTTGTGAACGCACGAAATTCTGACTCAGCCCGAGACAAAGATGCTAAATTAGGACTGGTTTCACTTAGTCTAACATAAACAGAGCGAGCGATTACGGCATAATGAAACTGAAATACCGTTTGTAACTTTGTTTCTAATAATTCTGCGGATATCATGAGTCAAAGTTTACCTCAATAAATCAACTCAACTGTACATATAAACAATAAAAAGAAAATATCAACAGGTAAACAATAACAAAAAAATTTCAAAAATCATCCTATTTATTTTTTGGCAGAATGAAAATGTAAACAAAAGAATCAAAACAATGAAAAAAAAGAACGACACCTACTTACAAAAACCGCCATGTTTATTGGACGTATAATTTTGCGTTTTTTAAGTAGAGCGTGACCGTGAGAATGGGGGCGTAAATGAAAGCGAGCAAATAAAAAAAAGCACAAGAAGAATAAGTAAGTAATAGAGTTTGTCTCGTTGATTGCAGGGTGCAGCGAGGACGAGGCAGGTGCTGACACGGAGGCGGGCGGATACGCCGACGGGACAGCCAGTAGTGGCGCTAGTGGTGATGTCAGAGAAGCAAATGGAGATGGCGATGGCGGAGGTGGAATGAGAGCTAGCGGCGGGGGAGGCGCGGAAGGGACCTCCGCAGACAAGAAGGATGAACGTTGTCCCCAGTGCGGCATCCTTTGTCGAAATTTACACGTTCTGCAGCTTCACCTCGAGGACGTCCACAAGACGTCTTTTCCTCTCGACAAAACCGACATTGGCTCGCAATTTTCACAAGTTGTATGTTCTTGTTGTCTATACTCCCCAAAAACATGCCGTTTGTTTACTTTCACAATTTTAGTTGCTTTTTGCTTTAAAAATAACTAACATTTAGTTTATTTTTAAAGTTTGGAGGAATCAAAATGAAAAAAAACTTTGCACAATGGTTTGTTAAAAGTTTGCACGCGTGTGTTTATTTTGCTATTAGGAAACTAGGATAGTGTATGTGAATGAATTTATTTTGTTGTTTTTACAGTCATGTAAGGTGTGTACCAAGACTTTTGCCAACGTTTATCGATTACAGAGGCACATGATCAGTCATGACGAAAGCGCTGTACTCAGAAAATTTAAATGCCCTCACTGTGAGAAAGCCTTCAAGTTCAAGCATCACCTCAAGGTAAGAATTTAATTAAAATTAATTAAACAAAAGTATTTCAATCCTTACACAATTCATTTGTCTAGACAATTTGCAGCGGAAATAATAATTGTCAATCTCAATGTGTGATCTGTTTGTTTTTTTTTTAGGAACACTTGCGCATACACAGTGGTGAAAAGCCATTCCAATGTAATAACTGCGGCAAACGTTTCTCCCACTCAGGATCGTATTCCAGTCACATGACATCGAAAAAATGTCTGGTAGTGAATTTGAAAAAGTCCAGACAGGCAAACAACAACAGCAGCGCTGAGCGCGGTCCCAAGAAGTCATCGCACCAAACACTCCAGATACGACGCGACGTCGACCTCTTTGCTGCTAACAATAATACGTTCCTACCAATCTTGCCAAAACTCTCGCCTTCCGAATACCAATCCGACATACACAGAGAAAGTGGCGGTAAGTTGACTTCTATTTCTTTATTATTTATATTATACTTCCTTCGTTGTTTATTTTGTTTTTTTTAATTCACCTTTTTGACTTTTAGGAATCTACGATATGCCAACTTTATTGCCACAAACGATAGGTTTCGGTAACTATTTCCTCCAATCATCTCTGGGCAAGATTTTAAACCAGTTGCACACCGGCGAGCGGTATGAGGCTCATCGGGAAGCACCGAGCCCGTCGATGGCCGACTCGGAAGGGACCGAGGGCACGGAGGGCAAAGACTCCCCCGCGCCCAACGATTCTCAGGATCTGGACGCTGTTCGTCGTATTTTAGAGACTGTCAATACTTCCGTAACGAAGCAATTACTCGAAGCCAATGTCAGGAAATTAGCGTCCTCGCCGGCAACGGTTAAGAGGGAATTCGACGATGAATATTCGAGGGTGAGTATATTCAAATTGTCTTCTAAACGGTCACTCCGCTTCCAATTAACTTCGAGCAAACTTTCGCGACCGAACTTCTGACTAGTTTCAAGATTCACTTAATTCTAGACACTTTGTCCCAAGTACGAAAGTTTTCCGTTTTTAATAATTTGTAATTTGATTTCAGGATCAAGACAGCGAGATGTCGAGTGAAATGGCTCACTATCCTGACTGGCCGACGAATGACCATTATGATTCTCAGAATGAGGGCTTAGCAGCAAAGCTGGAGAGCGTGAACAAAAAGTCTTCGTTGAAGCACGGTGTCAAACGGAAAGCGGACATCGACTTCGAGGCAGTGGACACGTCGGACGGGGACACCGAGGAGGAAGAGTCAAACAGCAATGTCCACCAGATGGGCGGCAACAACGGCGCGAACGCCGCCAGGAGAGTTCGCGCTCGGTCGCTCATCGATGACGAGCAGTTGGCCGTATTGAAAGGGTACTATGCAATCAACCCGAGACCAAAGAAGGAGGAGATCGTGACGATCGCGAACTACATCAACTTTCCCACACGAGTGGTGCAGGTTTGGTTCCAAAACTCGCGAGCTCGCGATCGCAGGGAGTCGAAGATCCCGGCCCTGGTACCAATCTGCGTTTCTAATTATCAGACAATAAATGAACAGCCTTTAGATTTATCGAAAAAAGAAGCGTTTGTCACGTCCGTTAAGAAGGAAAGCGAAGCGTCGGTCAAAAACAGCTTGCCTAAGGAAAATTCGCACAACGCTGTGGCGCCCCGCACGGGCCCGTTTGAGACCGATGATCTCGACGACTCACCGCTCGTCATCGATGAGGAGACTTGTGCCAACAATGCGAATGATACCAGGCTTAGTTGCGCTGGCAAAGTGTCGATTAAGGTATGTAATTCAGAATGTTGTCATGAAAATAAATGTGCTGATGTTCCGAGAACTGTTGTATGATCGGGATGTTTTTTATTTTGATTGTAGAGTCTACAATCACAGGTGAAAAGTGATCCGGATAACATTGCGCCTCGGACAGACATTCCTGCGGTGACAGAGACTGAACAAGAAGGCCTATACTTTTGTGATCAGTGTGACAAAACTTTCTCAAAGCACAGTTCACTTACTAGGCATAAATATGAACATTCCGGTAAGTCCGCCAGGATTCTTTAAAACTGGGTGTAGTAATATATTTTTTGTACGAGCCAGAAGATTTTACAATGTATTTGAAATGTTGTCATTTTTGTTTTAGGACAAAGGCCATATAAATGTCAGGAGTGTCCAAAAGCATTCAAGCATAAACACCACCTGACCGAGCACAAGCGACTACACAGCGGCGAAAAACCGTTTCAATGTTCCAAGTGCCTGAAGCGCTTCTCTCATTCCGGCTCTTACAGTCAGCATATGAATCATCGTTACTCGTACTGTAAGCCGTACAGAGAATAGGAAACGGCGAGTGTTCCGCCCATTGTCGTCTGATAACGGCGCATCCGAAATTATTGCGATGCGATTTCCGCGGCGAGCAGAGCACACAACCAGTCGAGAAAGAAATCTCGCGGCGTCATTTTGACGGAGAAGGCGCGCGGTAAATCGCGAACGAAAGGGGGAAAAGAGAGCAACGTGCATTCGCGCAACACACAAAAGAAGCAACGACAAGATGATTCGACGAATCTTGAAAGCGCGTCGTAAATTAGTCGGGCAAACATTTAACGGTACCAAAAATGCATAATGCAATAATCTATGATTATAATAAAGTATACATATTATATATACACAATAATATTTTATTATTTTTATTAACAAATATATATATATATATATTATATATATAAACATTTATATATATATAAATATTATATGAACGATAAACAGACGACAATAATGAGATAACTAATTAATGTACAAATTTGTTGGCCACTTTCGCTGGTAAACGCGTGAGGGACTAATGATTATGATGTGCTTTGCGAATTGTAAACTACGTTCCCAATTATTGATTCCAAAAATGATACCGATTACGAGTCGTACGTTCAACTTTATTGCCAGAGTGTATTTTTTTAACAAATTTTCAATCCAATGAAAAAAAAAGCCCAGGTCTTCTTCCCCGTCATCATTCGGTTCCTTCCTCGGTCTCTTAGATGGCCGGTTACTTACAACCCTCCCTATTTCTTAATCTCAGTCCTCGATCACGATTTTCATTTAGCGTCTTTAAGACGATGTCCTTCGGCATTTCAACGACTACTGTACTGATATAAACGACAATACCAAAGGTTTGCGTGGAATTTTGCGTGTGCGATAATATTCAAGAATGAAAAAAAAACACATACATAACAAGAAACCAAAAGCACACACAAATTTTATTTGTTGTCCTTGAATTTTGTTTTCTTCTAAGTTTAATTTCTGTTTGTCTATCAGTGTTGATGTGTTTTTGGAAACAAAAATTAAGGTTTTATTTAGATTTTTTATAAGATTATGTGTAGAGACTTTCCGTCATTTAATTTTTTTTTCTTTAGTCTAATGATACAACTTTGCAAGTTTAGTCACCGGTTGAACAGAGAAAACTTTCCAATGGTAAAAATTATTTTTTTATAATTCGAATAATTTATTTCGATTGTTTTAAATGATTTGAGTTTTTATGTTTGTATTATACGAATTAAAAGCGATGCAATATTATGCAAGTTACGTTATGTCGCTCGTTGGTTTTTATATCTTTAACTTTTGCGTTTCTTATTTTTATTTTTCGCTTCTGTTGGTCATCACAGTGCGACTGCTGATTTATTTATGAAACTCAGAGTTGGAAAAATTGTCTGGAGTGATATTTTAAAATGATAAATTAATACATAGCGGATATATTATAGATTTATATATGATAATAATAAATTAGAGTAATTCAACGAGTGCCAGTAAATCGTTGCAAATTTTTGTTCCATATAATAAATACCTATAGTTTTAACGACAAAGAATTGTATAAATTCAAAGCAGTGCAACCAGTGCAAGCTGTTTTTAGTCAATATAAAACAAAAACAAATTTGACGGTGACTATTAAATAAAGGGTTGATCCAGATACGACTTTTTCAACTTTGAACAACGTGTAATCAAAACCAAACGAAAACTTTGAATGAAAAAATCAAACCGAGTACTTATTCAATGTGAATTTGCGTTCTGATTATTATTATTATCAAATCATTAATCCGATCACAGTGCACATTCCGAAACAATTATATTTCCAGGGCCATTCTTCTGTTATACCTCGATAACTTTGTTTATCCTATATTATATACCTACGAATGTAACTTTATAGGACGTGACTAAATTGTAAACTCTGATTATATAAAACCCAGTGCGAACTAAATACTCAAGCTACGACGTTTGATTTTATTTATTGCAATCATTGCGTTTGCTCATTTTGATTTGTAAGTGTACTGTAAGAAGGGTTCATAAACTTTTTGAGAGACAATAATGACAAATATTTTTGAAAGACGCGTTGATTTATCGCGATTGTAAGAATACAAATTTATTTAGTCACTTCCTGCTCGACGGGAATGTTCTTGTGAAATACCTATACAATAAAATGTTACAACGTAAAGATAAATATATATATAAATATATACAGATATACGGTTAAAACATAATGTATACAAAGCTCTCGCTATTACAGACAGCGGAAAATGTTTTTTTTTCTCTTTTCTTTTTCGGCTACAAACAAACCAAATGATAATAATAAACTTGAATGAACGGTTCTTGCGTTGTATATATATACATATATATTTAATTGACGGAGTCCCAATGTATTACGGAAACAACAATTTTTAGACTATAAGATTTTTATAAAGTTGTGGATAATTGAATTTCAACTCGCATTTCAACTGAACAATCTCTAGAATGGTAAACATTCGAATAGTTATACACAGTCTGGTTCTGATCAAATTTTGAAAAAAATGATATCCACATCTTTATAACAATAAAGGTAAATTAAAGATGCTTCCAATACTTTAACGACAATTCGTATAATTTGGTTTGTTTGAATGAATCTAGATAAGCAGATTAGAATTAAAATGCATACAAATAAAATTAATATAATCTGAAAGAAAATTGATAATACTCGAGAATGTATTTTATAAAGGTTTATTCGTCTTTTTATTTTTGCGTAAGGAGCAAGTGATAAGTGATATTGTTATGGGTATCGCGAGCGAAGTATAGATTATGTAATATAACGATCTGTACAACGTGTATATGAATTATACATGCGTGCATATATTATTCGAATATATATATATATATTAATGGCCGTGCGGCGTTTTGCGATAAATATATTGAATTCTGTACTTCCTTGCATAGAGGCTCTGTTTATTCGCGTCAGGCATCGCGTTCGCGCTTCACGAAAATTAAGCAGAGATGCTTATATGATACTCATTTATATTAGTGTTAACACTTAAGAAATATATTTTTGTATCATTATAATATAATATTAGAGACGATAAAGTATATTAGTGTGGTCGACGTAGTCCGTCACATTCATCGTCATGCTTTTTTATAAAGAAAAAATGTTTTCGATTCAATCTGCAATAACAAATTTATTAATTTCAAATTCATATTTTCACCATTCACATAAACTGAAAGTAATTAAATTATAAAAAAGGACAAATAGTTGTCAATTGATAATAATCTGCATTTTAAAATTTGATTGCAAGAGATTTATTTAAAATTCAATTTGAGTTGAATCATGAGATGGGTTTTTGAAATGGATATATAATACAATATAATTAATAGTTGAAAAAAATGAAACCTCGATATATTAAAAAAGCGTAGCAATAATATTTTGTAGTTGATTGTGGATGTCGGTGGTGTATATTGTCATTCGGGTTCACTGCACTTCAAGTTTCAGAATCAGTGAAGAAATAAATTGTTACACTTGTTATTGAATATGCAACGATATTAGCACCGTGCGATGCCTCTCGTGAACGATCGAGCTTACCTAGTTGCCAAAATACGAATTGATAAGGGAATTCTTTTAATTATTATTATTCTTTATCGTTCATTGTGACAAAGCATCTCGCTCTCTCACTCGCGATTCTCATGGAAAATCGAACAATAAAAACCAGTGATAAGATCTGACAAACAAATTAAGAATTCTATACAAAAAAAAACGACTAAGAATAACAAACAAACAAAATTGCTCTAATTATATATTGTTGTAAAAAAATCTCAAATAGCGACGAAACTGCATTTATCTGTTTGAATATTAATATTGTGCTGAAATTATAACAAGTAGTGTCAAATTAACTTTGACAAACTTTTGGTAGGGACACTGTGGAAATAATAAGCTTATATTTTTGCTCCGGCGGTTATTTAAGATACGATTAAAAAATATTTTATACATTATCCTTATCGTTTCTTTTTATACGATACCTTTGGTTTATGCACAATAATGATTTTTCAATAAACATTTTTTACTTTAAACTGACGATCACGTTTTCATTTTTTTAGCTATTCGTTTGCGCACTCTTCACTTTTCATTGGTCGAGTAAATTTAAAAGTTGTTCAAGAGGAGCGAAAATCGCTTCCGAGCCTGACTGGCTTGCATGATAAAACCCAGGCCACCGAGCTTTTTATGATTTCACTAATGAGCTACGATAAAATTCGTCTAAATATTGTACATAATATTCCATATACTATTCGATACCGCAGACAATAATAATGCGTTTCTTTTAGAAACTGTAGAACTAGACCAGACAAAAGTTGAACGATTTAGTATACACGTTCGTAATTATACGAGTATTAATAAAATTATTCTAGTATAAAAGAAGAACACCTAGATTTACCAGGACTAAAAACTTGAATTTAAAAAAAAACGAATTGATTAAAAAAAAGGACGGCGATTTGTATACCAAACGTCGAAGTTCCCATAACGAACCTTACATGGTGAATTGTAATGCAATACGTACTCGAAAAGTAAGCAAAAAAAAGTTCGACCAAAGTTGGATCTCTGAAATCCGGCTCGTGTCGAGCTTTTTTCAGTTCAAAAATTATACAACAAAAAAGATGACAAGCAAAGAAAGAAATGTTGCGACGCGACGTCAGTTGTTATATTGTGGGTTTAAAAAAAAAGATATTGTATTGTGACAAAGTTCCATCCATAATAAATAATTGAATGAATGAAACATGATTTACAAATATAAATAAAATGAATAAATATATTATATATAGTTAGGCCGATTTTCTCGCCGGTTCGTGCCTTTTTCTGTGCAGTTTTTGGCAACCGACATAGCGCTATACACATGCAAAAATATAAATATATATATATATATATATATACAATATATATACATGTACAAGAATAAAAAAATGATATTATACAAAACAAGATGACAAATTGTGAAGAAGAACAAAACAAACGAGATGTGAACGCGAGGGATGCATTGATGCCGTAAGAAAAATTTTTGTGTCACCCACATACAATGAAATTGTGTAATTTTATTTTACGAGGGAATTTCGCGGTAAGCCATGCATTTTATGTACGTAACTCTAAATTTATGCATTTCGCATTACATGTAATTTTCTTTTGTGTTACCGACTCTAAATGATGGAGACATTAAATTATTGTAAATCTTCATTCAGCCATCAACAAAGTCTTTGAAGTATGTTACACATTTGCAGCAAAAAAGGACTGATTTATTTACCAAATACTGAGCGAGGATTTGCATGCAATGGGCTGATGCATTTAGTATTTCATTCGCAAACTTGAATTCGTCAGAAGATAACTATTCCATATATTTTTTTACCAATATATTGATATTAAAAATATCATTTCCGAATAAAAGAAAAATAATTGACCTCTCTGTTTTGCAAAAGACAAACTATTTTATTTTATTTACACATGTATCAAAGCATAACAATTGCATCGTATAATTAATTCATGTAACCCACAAGAATTATAGAAATAAACAAATTTTGATCATCCACATTCAAATTATAATTCAATAATCAAGTCCGTTCCAGGATAATTTGGCAGTTTCAGTCCATATTTCTCTTCAACTTTCCTAGGCACAAATCGGCCACCCAAAAAGTGACGTTTGCCCTTAAACTTTTTAGCACACAATTTCGGAGCTGTCAGGGACATTAAAATTTCAGGCTTTATACCCCCTTCAGCTGGCGGACCATTTTCTACGTCCCATCCTGAGGGAATATCTATACTAAAAACTGGAGTTGTAGAAGTTTTCATCAGATCTACAATGTTTGCAAACTCTGGCCTAACTGGAGGCTTAAAACTAAATCCAAACAATGCATCGATTATCAACAAATAATTGCTGAGGTGTTGAAATTGATCGATACTTTCTTGTATGCATATGTCATTCTCTTTGCACAAGTGGAGCAAGTTTTTGTAAAGATCGTTTTCTGTTCGCTTTGGGTAGTAAATTTCGGGTGAATAACCAAACAGTTTTAAATGTCTAGCACAGACGAGACCATCTCCTCCGTTGTTTCCTGGACCACAACAGATCAGAATCGATTTTTTATCTGCAAAAGAAATATCAATCAACACAATGCCGATTGTTTTGAAACTAATTGAAACTTTCTTTCACAATTCAAATAGGAGATATTATTGACTGTATGATTTTATTGTAATTATATTATTTAAATTTTACTCATCTGTTTAACTTTCATATCATATGAAAAAGCAAATAAACATAAAGTTTCGTGTCAATGTTATCTTCACACAATCAAGATACAGTAGTATTTATGAAAACATTGATATAAAACCAACAATCTTTTTTCGTCGAAAAATAATCAGACTTTATTTTCAAAGTTAAAAAACATAAATCAGTCTGCAGATGTCAATGAAATCGAACCTAACAATGGATTTCTTTGTCCGAGTATGTTTATTTATTTATTTACCGTTTAGTAAGGGATATGATTTAGCGACGGCAATAGCACAGCTTTGGCCTGCCAATTCCATCAATTGATCGACGCTAAATTTACACTCCTCGAACAGATGCTTGTCAATATTTATCGCCTCGGATCTTGTCAAATATTTCACCATTGTTGATGCTTTGCGACCGATGAACCTGTTAAGAACCAGTTGATTGATTTTTAAAAAAGTAGTTGTTTTGATAAAAACTGAAGCCCCTTTTATCATTTAAACAAGTTTTGATTTTACTACTCCAATTGAACTTTGCACACTGATAATTTAATACAAATTAATAATCTCAAAAGAAAATTTGAGGTTATGTTGTTGTTTACTTTTAAAGGTTCATTTTCACAGGCAGCTACGTTAAAAGAATTGTATGAAAGTCAATTCTTGAAGCAAACTTTATTAAATTAACTCGATCCGGGTTGAAAAGAAAAAACAAAAAATGCTGTTAAATATTGTTAAATATTTTAATTTTTTATTTGTTTTGAAAGTTGATATTAAAATTTTTAAAATGTCAAAACACACAAACGTTTGTGTTTACTTTCAAATTTCCCGCTAAGTTTTGATTAGTGCTCGACTTTTATACAATGGCGCCCTCTATGATTTGATTTGAAATATCATTACTTGAAGATATTTGATACAGTGGTCCTTTTTATCCCTTTATTTCTTTCCAAAATTTTGACGAAAACAATTGAACAAATTGAATTCCCGCTTTTTTGAAAAATGACGCCATGACGTCATCAAAGCAAACGACCAGCGTCAGTCTGTCGTGAGCCGCCGCAGTAGTTAGACATCTAATGCTTACGTCCTTCAATTTTGTAGATTTGTAGGGTAAACTCCACCTAAATTTAGTTTAATTCACTGATTATCTTAATTGCAATATTTTCGACGGATGAAAAAAAAAAAAAAAATTTTGCGTCATTAATTGTCATGAAAAAAAAAAATTTTGCATGACTGCGACACCATTTTTGAATCAAAGATCGCATTGTTTTTGTAAAATTTTAATATATTTTACGAGATCATAACTTATTTCGTAAGTTGCCAAGATTAAAATTATATTCTTATTGAAAATATTCGGTTTTATTTGATAGAAAAGGACAATAATCGTTTCCCTTTGCAAATTGTAACATGACACCGAACGTTCTCGATTGCCTCCCATGTCCAATTTCCAGGCATTATTATTTAGTTTTACAACAACCAATAAAAATGTACGATCCATCTTGTTATATTTTTCGTGATTTCTTATGTGATAATATTTTTAAACTACTAAAAACATGAAATAACTTTGAAGAGAAAAGGGGGCAATATGGCGGCCAATGTTGGCGTCCCTTGGTCGTATCATTCGTACCCGATTTTATCCATGTAATCTTCAGCTAATATTTACAATTTCATTGCTATTTTTCAACGGGCATTATTACTGATCAATTATTTATAATTATTTTTAACAAATAATCGCAAATAAACTAAAAAACTAATAAAATTCGCCAAATTGTTTTTGTTGTCGTTTGCAAATTGTAATATGACGCCAAACGTTTTAGTTCGACCTGAGCTGCATATTTTCAGAAAAATTTTGTTTTAGAGTAACAGCCAAATAAACAATAGTTTGAAATAATAAAGAAGTAAACAAAAATTGCCAACAAGCTTAATTTCTCTTTGGTATTGTTAGATGGGGGGTTGTTTTCTTTTTTTGTGAGTAAGACTTCTAACTTCATGTGGATGCTGGACGCGTGCTTCGGGAACGGGAGTGCCGTAATTTTTTGAGCGCTCTTTTTAGCGCTTATCGCGAGTGTAATCAAAATTTGTTCATTAAAGTAGTGTCAAAGTGTCCGCGAGTGCTTGTGATATCTTCAATTTCAAACGTTCTGGTGTGTTCTGCCTAGTTCTCTTATCCTGTCTGGGTGCTTACTGAAGAATCTGGCGATTAATTGTAAGCAATTTTTTCATTATTTTTCTATATGAAATCACTTGATTTTATTTTTATCAATCAAAACTTTTTACGTAATTTGTTTTTATTTATTAATTTCGAATTAAATGTGAGATATTAAGAGTTGCTTTGTTTGCAATGTTAGTAGGCAATATAGCTATTATCAATATAACAAAATATTCGCGATTCTTTAGAAGTTTAAGATTCTTCAATTAAGAATCGCCTAATATGGTTGTTTTATAAAAACAATTGTTGTACAATTTCTGACCTTGACTCGTTTCTGTAAACAAAATCCAGCTTTATCATATACCACCTTAAAGATGAAAGTCCGGTGTTAAGCGGCCGCCTGCGATTAAGTTCGCGTCAATTTCACTGACTACCGCATGTGAAAATGTACCTTAATTCTGAGTCTTCCTTAATTATTTTGAGTTGTGCGAGATGTTCGCATGTACATGATGACAAATTTTGTAATTGATATTTTTTAAAATAAAATTTAAAATTTAAATTATATTTTTAGTTTTGAATCAATGCAAAAATTTGTAAAGATTCATGCAAACAATTAACAAGTTCATGTTGTTTAATAATGCTGATATAATATCAACAATTTATGCTTTATTGTGACAGAATCATGATTTATTGCTTACTAATTTTTTTATTTAATATTGACTGTTGTATTCCAAGCGTCTGATCATTTTCAGTGTTTTTAATTTGGATGCACTTGTACAAATCTGGCCGCAATTCATCAGGTTTCCACGATGAATAAACTTTTTTCATATAAATATCTCGCGGATTCTTCAATTATGCACACTGCACGATTTGTAAAAGTTTTCTGGTTATGCGATGGAATTTTTGTTGTTGCTCTTTCTGATTGGATCTTGGGTTCCTTGTGAGCTTCTTTTTCTTTGCGTTAAAAACTCAAACAAATGTTTTATTCTAATTGTAAATTGAATATATATTGCTTTTATAATTTACTACTGCATTGCACTATTGATAAAATACTATATAAAATACAATATTGATAAAAAACTATTTATAAAAAAATGAACACGAAAAAATAACTGAAATGTCCGTTAAATTTTATAGTTTCATTCTGGTAAATGTTGTTTTTATGAATTTTTTCAAATTGCCAGTGATTAAATCTAAGTGCTATGACGAATTAGGATGTTTTTATAATGAATATCCGTGGACATCAGCATTGAGACCAGCTTTACAAGCAGTAAGTCCTGTTGAAATAAATACAACATTTTATATTCAAAACAGGTAAGTTCTCAAAATTTTCATATCACTAAAATTATTTGCAATTAAATTAATCAATGAAGTTAAAGATTTATAAAACATGTATTGACTGAATATTGTAATTTATATATAATCGAGGGAATATGTTTTTAGACAACTCAATTCGTCATTTCCGATTCAAACATGGCCAAAAGTGGACTTGAAAACAAATTACGATGCAAAGAAGCCGACATTCATAATAACTCATGGTTACAGGAGCAACGTACGAGTACGCTGGAGTTTAAATTTAACTCAAGCTATTTTATCCAAGGTAATTATTTTTTTTCGACAATCAAACTTTGTGGAATCATTTATCACATTTTATTTTGTCAACGCTAAAATTATTTCAATGTAGAATTATGAATTGGAAATTATAAATGGAATCATAATTTTGTACTGGAAAAACGAACTGTTACAATTATTCATAAATTTTACAGGTCGATGGAAATGTTATTTTGGTCGACTGGAACAAAGGTGCCATGTATAATTATTTGACATGTTTATCAAACATAAGAATAGTTGCTGCAGAAATTACAAGGTGAAAAAAGTTTTTTTTTATGACAATCTTAAACGGAGATTTAAACACGATAATAAAAATTTGGTGGATTGATACTTGAAATGAAGTGTTGCTTTTTGAATGAACTTGAAGTTCTTTATTCCAATCAATAAAAAATGTTTTAGAATAATAAAATTTTCTTTTCTTTTAGATTGATACAAATTTTGATAAAGCATCATTCAGCTGACGTTTCTTCATTTCACCTACTGGGTCACAGTTTGGGAGCTCACATTATGTCATACGTTGGAAAAAGTGTACCGGGCAATCGCTCGAATCACCGGTAATAAATAATCCGCTATTTCAGCATCGCTTTAACTTTCGCTTAACATACAAACGGTAACGCTAGAAAATAATACTATAAATTACGTTTCTACCCCAGATGAAAACCATGCCGGATAACAAATACAACACTTATGTAAAAGTGTAGGCACATTCTGCATTTTTACAAATGGTGTCTGCAAATTCTTTCTTATTTGAGCAAGTCTGATAAGTATTTATTCTTCACTTTACATAAAAAATAACATTTCTTTTTCTTTTTAAATAGCGTTAGATCCAGCCCGACCTGGTTTTCAAGGCAGACTTCCAGCAGTGCGATTACACTCTGGGGACGCTAGGTTCGTCGATGTTTTACATACAGATGGAAGGCCTTTGCTGGGTTTGGGAATGAGTGTCAGCGCAGGACACGTGGACTTTTATTTTAACGGCATTGGCAGGCAACCCCTGTGCGCCTCCTTCAAAACTTTATCCGATCTAAAATTACTTCTAAATCTTCGCAATGTGACTATGGACTGTAAGTAAATTTCTAATCATTATTATCATAATCATAATTTTTCTTAAAATTTCAATTCAAACAATTGCAATTGTTTTTTGAAGATTTATAAGTGTTTTTATGTCTGCTACAGTGATTTATAATTTAGCGGTTTGTAGTCATGAGCGAGCGCCTATTTATATGGCCGTGGCTATCGAGAAATGTCGAATGTGGGCTCGCCCTTACACGTCCCCATTAAAATCCATCATCAAATCGCTATTTTTCTCGGACACCAAACCGTGCACATACAAAACCTGCACGACCGTTGGTTTGGATACACCGAAGTATGCAAAGATGGGTAACTTTATCGTACAGACTAAGGGAGTATATCCCTATTGCGCTAAAATCTAATTACAAAAAAAACATCTTTTGTTTTGTACTTGTGAAAACATTTGTAAATAAATAATGTTGATTAATTTAATTGAAAAAGCGTTTTTTTCGTCAAACACTACAAAGATAACAGCTTGTAACGGACAATATTGTAGATACATAAACATTGCGGCATGCGTAGAAAAATTTGGACAAAAATTTACAAGCGTGTTTAAATTTACTGCTATCACAGTTGTTGAAAAAATGATTTTTAAACGTGCCATAACTAATAATAGAATTACAAATTTCCGCGATAAAATTTTGCTTTAAATTTAACGCCAAGTTTCAACATTGATTTTCATTTAAAATCATCAACAGATCGCGACACGAAACAAACGTCATACATTTATTGTTTTTATCAACGTGGGAAAAATTCGCAAGGCATATAATTTAAATATACTACTATAATATACATGAAAAATTGTATATAAATATGCAATTATATTTATGATTGCTTTTGTACTTCTCTCACTGATAACGCGCTACTATGCTCCTATTAGTCCATGGAATCGACTTGGTATATCTGAACCGTATACATATGGAATCGTTCGCGCTAAAACTGGTGTTCCTTGACTCCGAATTATCGGACCCTCATGCCTGACCTGGAATTCGACTGACTAGAATAAATATCTTTGACAAAAGTCATTCATCCTTACAAAAAGTTGGTTCTTGTTAAAAAAATAAATAAATTCTCGCTGATAAAATGTTCCACTGTCATATCGAATTCCATCATGGCCCTGATAATTCAGCGCTAAATTAAGTTAAATTGGACTTTTGAGATTCGGTGTAAGTACATACCTTTCAGTGAATAGCGATCGTTTAAAGTATGTGATGTGAAAATTGATAATAATCATAGCAACAATAACAACAACTGTTACAAAAAAAAAAAAAAAAGAAAACGAAGCGAGTAGTTTCAGTTAAAACACAACATAGACGCCTATACTGCGTTGTTTCCGCGTCCTCCACCATCGAAACGCTCGCTTGCTCCAATACTTCGAGTAGCTTCTGAATTTCCATAGAATCGCGCGAGTTGTTGTAAGTTCGCTCCAGCGCGCGCACGTATGATATACACGTCCGACCTTCGTGGTCTAAATTTTGCGGATTGGCCTTGTGCTGAAAAGTCAATCGTTGATATATTAATTTTTTGGATCGTCGTGGTATTGAATATTGATGAGCAAAAATATTAATATTCTCGAGTTACGGACTGTCACGGAAATTATTCGAATTGGGGCGGGGAAATTGCATTTTAATGAAACTTTATCATTCAAGCATGATTTTTACCCAGATTAAAAGTTGAGCCATCGCCAGGTTCCCGGTAGCACAGGCTAAGTGTAATGGTGTTCGCAAATCTTCGTTGGTCACAGTGCAATTGACATCCTCGTTGGTACATCGAGCCAAGCACAGCATGAATGCTCGCATATCGCTCCTGTTCAACAGACCGATTTATCAATCAATAAGTTTCGACTTGTTGGGTTTTTTTATGTCACTTTAGGTAGATTCGATTACTTCAACCTACCGACAGATTGCATCAATGAGCACTTTCTCAAACGAAAACTGTGGGTTTATTGGTGGTAAAAAGGCCTTGTCCTCGTATTTCCATCTTATCCATTGCTCTTTTTCCTCTTGGCGTGAGTCCGGAGTAGGCTTTTGCTTTCCGTTCAAGTTATACTCCCACACGCTGTTTACTGTGTTGTTTCCTAACGCCAGCATTACGCTTAGTTGTCCAGCACTGATACGCAAATGAATAATCATTCGTCACTTTAGTGAATCAACATTTTTTATTTCATAATTGTTAGATTTCTTTTTTTTTCTTTCACTTACGACCAATCATCCAAATCCAAGGATCGAACTTTCGATATGTGGGAACCTAAATTTCTGTGAATGCCAGAACATTCGATACACATCAATACGCCTAGATTTAAACTCGCCCAGTCTGGATCTGAAACGATTAATGGTTGTATAAATGCACTTTTTAGACTAAGATCAATATTTGGACTTGAATTCAAATAACAAGATTAAAGTCGTACATGTACCTCAGAGAAATAAAAAACCAATCAATTTATACATACTGGCTGCACCGCAATCGACGCATGCATCGTTTCCAGGGACTTTGTTTTTGATACAGTGCATTTTAAAGGCTTCAGTCTCTGTTCTTTTCTCGCCGTCGCTGTGCTGTAGGCTGGAAAATATCTGCTGTTCGATAGCCGCTATCCAGCTATCGCGTTCCTCTAGACTGGTAGCCTCAAAGTGCCATGTTTTGTTCTCCAACGAGATGATTGAAAATTCAAAAGAGCCTTCTGACGGAAAGTGTAGTATCAATAAATAGTATGACAGTTAAAAATATGCTACAACATTGAATCGATAGGTTGTTTTACGAACCATGATGTGAGGACGTTTTAGAACCTTTCGGTGCTTTTCCTGGTGCTTTGACTGTTACATATTGTAAAAGAATTTCTTTCCCATTAGTGTCGTCCATATAATCCTAAACGGTATAAAAATTGTGATTTTATTTTAAAAAATCATTAAATATTGGTTGAATTAATCATTTTTAAATGGTCTTATCAAATTTGGGCGTACATGTAAACTGGAATGATAAGTCAATCGTCCGTCCTCTAAAAGCGTGACGTATTTTTTCTTCCATTCTTTGAGCGATTTGCTGCTGCGTTTAAACAAGTAGCCTTGCTTCACTGGTATCACCCGACCAACGCCCATCTCACCCACGTACTTGTCTTTTTTTGAAGGCGTGAACAAATTAGATTTCCTTCGAAATTTCCTGCAAAATCGAATCAGCAATCAGAGAGCTTGGACTGTCGAAAATCATGCGAAGTCACAATAGTGGCGTCGATAAAATTTACCTAACCGTCGTGGGTGTCAACAGGGCCGGTCGCAAATCACCATGCTGATTGTGCAGATAGTGAAAGCTATCATTCGCTGTCGTCTCATTGTGGGCATTGTCGTTCGACGTCCGATTCATGTTATCACTTTTTTCCGGCGACTGCAAACAAATGAAAAAGTGTTTCTAATTAACCTGGATTGTTAATTCAAGTCAACTCAGCTCCACGATTCAACAAGTTTTTGCTCCTTTTTTTATACACTCGCTTACATTAATCTTTACAGGACTAACGCCAATATCGTCTTTGGCATTTGGCTGGGAGTTTGCCGTTATCACAGTTGCCGAGTATTTTGAATCATTCCCTATCGCGTGTTGGCCATTGTTGCGTGAACATTTGGCAGATATCTTCTGAATCACTTTCTGGCAAACTGAAAAAACAAACGGACAGAAAAACAAAATTAAATCATATTTTTTAGATAATTCAGAATGATAGAAATTACACAACACGACAGAAAACATCACTCACTGTCTTGAAACACACGTTCGACATTCAAGCCATAAATGGCACAGGTTTCATAATAAGGACACCTCAAATCACAGGCGAGTTTCTTCGCTCGAATGTCCTTAACAATACGAGGATTTCCGTCGTTCACGGAGTCCTGAACTCCGACAAGGATCTTCGGTATGTCGCTCATGTTCCGGTGCGAGCACATCTTGCTGTAATAATTGCACGCGACGGAGAAGCTCTCTTCACTTTCGAGACTAAAGACCAAAAGCACTGCGTCTATCCAGGTGGAAAACTGTAACAGATTTGAAATGGAAATCACGTCCAACTCTCGTTTATACGCACACTCTCACAGTCGGCGTTTGCATTAATTTGTTGTCCAATCATATTTTTATTATTAACATATTTATATGCAGATGCAGCGAATCACATCTGAGCATAAATTAATTGTTACGCAATAAACAATTTCAGATTGTATTTTTAGATAATAAAAGAAGATGGTCATTGCGAAGCAACGCGCGTTATGTAAGACAATTCGTTGCGCTATGCAGTTTTATCCACTATCACTCATCGTTCTTATTAGGCAAACAAATTTCAAAACATTCTCCTTTTTTTTTTCCTCGCCTTTTTTTCTAATGATTTTTTTCGAGCTTGGCATTCCAAGTTCCAGATATGTCTAAGGATTCGGAGACGCAAGGACACGTTCTATAATTATGTCAGGGAATGCCGTTAAGGGGTACTTCTATTTCTGTGATTCGAAGAAAATCCCGTGTTTGTCACTGGAGGAAATCACGCAGACACGTTTTATGACAGAGATTTGTAGTCAAGTTTTCAAGCGTTTCTTATAGGGACGATGTTGAGGCTACTATTTTTTTCATCAAATCCGTACTTATAATTATATCACAAAGTGACAGGATGTGACGAGATTGTATTTTCAATTTGCACACACTGCAACTGATGATTCAATGAAAACTTTAGAAAATACCTAATTGTCATTACTAAAATGCAAAGTGTTACCGATTGTAATTACATAGTTGTAAAGCAAAATCGTTTTGGGTGTTTTTTTTCGTAGTGATTTTTGTTTTAAGTAATTTTTTGTATGATACCTGAGCTTCTGGCATGGCTCCTTCATCTCTTATTAGAAGCAAGTAACTTTGATCATGGATGAAAATTTCCTTCTTGAATCTGCCACCTTCTGGCGATTCCTCGTGCATGAAAGATCCTGTCAGGTATCTATGAACCAATGCCGATTTGCCAGAATCCGAAGATCCGACGATGCCCAGATGCAGCTCTGGGACATCTCTTGCCAACGTCCACTCATGACTGTTTACAAAAGAATCTGAAACGAAACAGAACATATAATCAATCAATCAAACAACTCATCTCTTTTGTAATTACACTTCAAAATAAACGAACACAAAGGAAAAAAAACATAAAATCAGTTTCACTGTCATCAACTATTTACCAAATCGATATTTTTTGTAAATTTAAAAAAAAAAAAAATTTTGAATCAAATCTTTGAAACATTTGAAAATTTATCTCAGTGACAGTTATCTGAGCTACTCTCTTACTCGATGTCTTAAAAATGAGTAACAGAAGTAAAAGCATAAGCTGGTGTTTAATTTCAATGCTCTCAGTATCACATAATCACAATATTCAAATTCGAAACGCAATTATATAATCCTAATGATTGCGGCTACTTTTATATTTATACTTTTACATACCAGCTGAAGAGATGAAACATTTTTTTTTCATAGAAAAAACAAAAAAAAAAACAAAACAAAACATTTTGCAAATTTGTCTGGATAGTTTGTAAATTTGTGAAGAAGAGAAGCTGAAGTTAAAACAAAAGTTTTAATTACTTTATAAAGTTTAATTGAAAATAGACGAACAAACAGATTGGGATAAACAAGTATAAACAAGCGAAACATGAGTAAACATCGGAATTACAAGTTGCGACTTGGGAAAACACTTGAAGTTACGTGACACGTCGAAATGCAAATGTCAACATCGAAGTTATGCTTTACCTTCAATAGCAACGACGTGTTCGCGAATTTGTTTGGCTACGTGCGTGTCCGATATGTGGTCGATGAGATCGTAAATAGCGTAGATCGACGGATGAACGCTCTCGAATCGCTGGATCTCCTGGCGGATGGCGAACGAGTGATCATTGGCACCGTGAGCACTTGACATTTTTGAAATCCGATTTTCTGCGCATCGGTTTATTTGTCAATTATTAAAAACAGTAGCAACAACGAACTCTGCAACTTTTGTATGCAACAAAAAATGATGTAAGGAAACAGTTTTAATATTTACAACCACGGATAAACAAACGTCGCGATTGTCAATGAGGCACGTGAGTCGGTAAACGTCAATTTGGGACAACAATCGAGACACCTTTTGCAACTTCACATCGTCGATGTTGTTGAGCGTGTTCCTGTCAGATCTGTCGAGCGCATTGTCGCTCGTGAGCGTCATGCCCGCGTACGCTGCTCGCACACTCTATTTTCAGTATCATGGCGAATGGCGTTTCTACGCCGCTCGTTCAACTTCGGCCGAATTCGGCTCTCTGAGAAATCGAGCGCGATTACAAAAGTGGCGCGAAGAACCACTTCAAACGTGCCACTCTTGGTGTTCTATTTTTTTCTTAGTTCACCGAGTCCTTGTCTCTTGATCCCATCTTGATGTGAAATGTTCACGTCACATGGTCACGAAAGGGAAGATTGTTTCTATGAATAATTCCAGTTGAAAAATTATCTAGAAACAAATTTCTGAATGACATTTATTTGAGCACTCGATCGATGCGCCCTCTGGTGTCAAATGGGACAAATTGGTTTGTTTTGTATTATCTAAACGTCAACAAATAATATCTCGGTAAAGAGTTGTTATATTTTTGTGCAAAAAAAATCGGCGAAAAGTTGTAAACAGGTGGAAGCAGATTGAGGTTTCAATCAAAAATAAGAATAAGTCAAGATGGACGATAAAACGCGGCAGATGGAAGATGAGATGATCAGGTGAGTGTGTGTTAAAACATTAATATAACAAAAAGTTGATAACCATTCATTTTTTTATCACTGAGGTGTAAAAAATGTTGTTTTCATTTAATTTTAACTCTCAGTTTCAGTATCTTTTTGGTTATTAAGTTTTTCTCACGAATTTTGTGTGTTAATTCGATCGCTTATACAAGTATTGATATTAATTTAATTATTCAAATTGTGTGTAAAGTATAGCGAGAGCAAGTTGTAGTCTTTTTATTTAAAAAATATTAGATGTATAGGTAATCGATGGACGTTATTTTTGCATCGCTTAGATAACATCAAGGTGTTTTTGTGATGGAACATAATTTTTTCTTTGTGATTATAAATACTGTTATCATTCAAACAATCACTTGTTTGAATAGATAATAACCAATCAAATAAATTGTTATTGATAATGATTTTTCAAATTACAGGTTTGAAGCAGAATTGGGTAGTCAAATAATGACCACATCAAGGCCAGTAATTGGTGCTAATACTTATAATCAAGTTGCTCGACAACTAGAGCAGCACGAACTTCCTGCATCGCCAGTAGTTTCGGTAGCTCCGACTCTACCTTATCCACCTGTTTCATCTATTATCAGCTTTCCTCCTCCTCCACCCCCTCTTCAAATCGTTAAACCAAGTAAATATCCCATCTTCTATACATTTCCGCTAATAAAATCTTCGCAATGAATTTGTTTGATTTGTTTTTGAGATTAAAGAATGTCAAAATATTTTAACTTTCAGATGCTGTTCCTATAACAACTTATTCCTTGTCAGATCAAATGAACACTCCATTTATAGCAAGCATAATTGGTTCTCTGAGCTCACTCAGTTCGCTGTCAAAGACAATGATCCAACCGGAGAGGATGAACTCAAAGATCTCAGAATCGGGTACAAAAAAATTAAAAGCCAAAGGTGTAAGCACAGCCGCAGAATTAGCAATTAGTCAGGGAAAAGCGAGTGCTATCATGGCCAATGCAAACGTTGAGGAAAATCGTTCGAAAGGAAAGGTAGGAAAGAGTAAAAAAATTATAAGAATGGCTGGTGGACAGATTTGGGAAGATTCGTCGTTGATGGATTGGGATGAAGGTGATAAATAATTCATTTTAAATACAAATAAGATAAGAAACATCATTTTTTGTTATGTTATGTAGAGAATTTTAACTGGTTCGGTTTTTAGATGACTTCAGAATTTTTTGCGGCGATCTGGGTAACGACGTCACTGATGACATGTTGATTCGAGTTTTTGCAAATTATCCGAGCTTTCAGAAAGCGAAGGTCATTCGCGATAAACGAACGAACAAATCCAAGGGATTTGGTTTTGTGTCCTTCAAAGATCCGCAGGACTTCATCAGAGCGATGAAAGAGATGAATGGAAGGTACGTTGGCTCCAGACCAATCAAGCTGAGAAAAAGTTCCTGGAAGCAAAGAAATTTGGACACGGTGCGGCGTAAAGAAAAAGAGAAACAAAGTCTCATTGGATTTTTGACTGGCCGGTGAAAACAGAGATAATAAACATTTTTTACATTCATTATAAATGTATTCTAAATATATGAAATCGTTTCCTGTGATTAAATATGTTGTGAACCGTGTGACGCATAACCATGTAAATACATATCTTGTGCAATTACTAATTTTTGAATCACCAGTTTTGTCGGAGTTGAAAAAATTACAGTTCAACTTTGTCGCTTTATAATTAATCATTGAAATTTAGTGTATAATCATATATTGACTTGTGTGTGTTTTTTATACAACTTGAGGTCTTTGGTTTAACTATAAAACTAATGCGCCTTATGCGATAATACAAAAATACACCTCAACTTTGTGATCTTGTGTGCAATTTTTCAATAAACAATTTTATTGCAAAAGAAATTATTATTTCCGAGTTGTATTTTTGAATCATTTAATCAAATATATCACGGTTTTTATGTTATGATTTTTTCTCTTTTGATTTGAAATTTGAATTTACGTGCCAGCTCAAGTCACGTGACCTGAATCTTAGCTTCAGTATTTTTTCACCGAAGCACTGCAGGTCTAAGAGTTGTATAATCATTGACCAAAAGAAAGACACGGATAACACAAAAGCCCCGTCTGTTTTACGTATCAGGCAAAGTGCGTCAGGAATTTTTTGATTTCACGAATTGAAGAGTCAGTGAGTCGCGACAGTTGTCAAGTTGCACACGAAACCAAACAGATTTGTTAGCAAAAATATTCACCGAGGAAACATGGATGACGTGTTGGACGAAGTCGTTTCTGCCGAAGATCTGCAGGTAGTTATTAAGTTTTCTAATTTATTGTCAAATTACTAATTGTCGAAGTCTTATTTATAACTCGCGTGACTCATCTCGATTTTAATCTGGAATCATCTATTAATCATCACAATTATTCTGCCTATTTTTTTGTTGTATTGATCTCGTTTTTTATGCTTTTCATTTTAATTGCTTATTTTTTTATTGCGGCTCTGAAGTAAACTCAACCGTAAAATTAATCTGATGTAATAAATGGTTATTTCAAGGTTATGAATTCTTCTAAATCAATAACACACTTTCGTCGAAGTTGCAATTTGGTGTTTTCTTGAATGATTCATTGTTGTTATTGAGATTTCATATAACGAAAAGTTGATGCAATATTAATGTTCATTTCAGAAATTTGAAAGGATATACAATGCAGAACTAAAAAATTCAAAAGTCACGCCAAAAGCACAATTTGAGTATGCCTGGTGTCTTGTACGCAGTAGATACCCAGCTGATGTTAAAAAAGGTATCATTCTGCTCGAAGATCACTATGCCAAGCATGGAGAAAGTGAAAAGAGAGATTGCCTTTATTATTTAGCTATAGGAAACGCTAGAGTTAAGGTAAATGAAATTGCTGCTCATTTTTTACAATTTATTAGTAAAATATGTTCAAAATATTAACAAGATTTAAAATAATTTTTTAGGAATATACTGCTGCATTATCGTACACGAGAGCCTTTCTACAGATTGAACCAGGCAACAAACAGGTTCAGCATTTGGAAACTGTTATAAAGAAGAAAATGGAAAAAGGTAAGCAAGCAAAATTATAAAAATAACAATGAATTTAGGTGTCTTTTTGTATTTAAATGATTGTTAACATATTAATTTTTCGTTACAGAGGGTCTGGTAGGAATAGCAATTGCAGGAGGAATCATCGTGGGAATAGCGAGTGTTTTGGGTCTAGGCATAGCGATGGCTAAAAAACACTAACGTACTAACCACCTGATTTTGATGATTGGCCATTCAAAAATGGGGGCATGCTTTATTGTCAAGCGTGGAGTGTAATATTTATGCACAGCTCTCGTCAGTTTTCATGTATACCAAATTTGAAACTTGCGTCAACTAATTCAAAACTAACGTTTCTTTGCAAGATTGATATTTGTACTTTCGTTGTTAAAAAGTACGTAGATGGTATTTATTTCATCATGAGAGACTGCAAAGTAAAGACGATAATATTTATTTTGTATTAATTTTGTTATGTATGATTTTTTTTATCGTCGGTTCACTTAGTTTTCTCTTTTCGTTGCAAAGTTTCTACTTTAGTGCTTTTTACAAATGCAAGTTTCAGAAATGATTGTTTTGTTTTCATTTCTAACGAACATTTTATAAGGAATGGCTCAGATTTTAAAAAATAGAAATAATTTAAATGAAAAAAAAATAAAAGATACGTGTTGCAGACAAAGTTAAAATTGTGTATCATATAAATAAATGCAATTTAAAAGTACAATAACATTTATACTTAACATGCAGCACACTAAATAATTTTAATATTCTCGGACGCCATTCCTTTTGAAGTTATTATTCCGTACTGGTGCGTACAAAGTGTATCGACCAAAAATTATCATTTCCTATGAGATGCCAAGATCAAATATATACATCCGAAAAAAAAGTCAGTTTGCGCGAAAGGTTGAAAGTTTTTTGTTAGACTCCAAAATCAATTGAATATAAAAAAGAACATACATTTTCGAAGAAGAATTTCTCTTCATTATTTTTAATTGAAACAGATTCTCGTCGTCTGAACCCAAATGAAGTTTGTATTATGATATTATATTATATTATATTGATGGAATATTTAAATATAAATTTATAAGAACTATGTAACAATAAAAGATCTTATAAATATAAACTCAAGATTATTTTTTTATGGAAAATATTAACAGAAAATTAACATTACTAAATTAAATTAAATAAATTTGTTTTTTGTAAAAACTGAATAAGTTGAACTAAATGAATTATTTTTGAAATAATGAAATATTGTTTTGGATTTTTTACGGTAATAAAAGGTTTTTGCAAAAGTTACGACAGATGGCGACATGCAACGCATGTGTTCTGTTATGCTCTTTGATTTGGTTATCTTAACAGCAGGTTTTATTGTGCGAATTGACAGTTGATGTTTATGAACTAAACAAAAGTTTGATATTGGTTAGCGTGCCTCTTTTTCATCTTGAAAATCAAAACCGGCTTATTTTTATAATAGAAAAAGTGAAATTTATAAAGGGCTGATGAAAATGAGTTTAAAACACATGTATTTCAATGGGACATTAACCTTTCAAGGTTATGCAAAAATATCAAAAAAAAGGTACGTAAGCCGATTATTAAATTTTGATCAAAAGTAGCTATGAAAAAACAAATGATAAGTAAATAAATACCTACACTCCAGTTATTTTAGATAAGATTAGATGTTAATTTTCTTGAATTTTATTTTCAGATATTTGTATAAATGAAGAATAAATATTCATTATTCGTAATCGGTCAACAAAGAACAGTTAAAACATGGAGGAAGTTGTAAAATTAATCAACGAATGTAATAGCATTCGTTATCCTGCTTATAGAACTGCCCAAAAACTACAGATTTTACAAAAAGAATTGAATAGTATGTATTTAAATTGACAAAATTTATTTAAAGAAAAATCGATTTGTCATACAATTTTATTAAACCACAAAAAAATGATTTTTTTTATATGAATACTGTATTTTTTCCAGTGCAATATATTCAGCTAGAGTTAATCGCTGGTGTATTTGAGTGCCACAGATTATCAGTTACAGAAAACACCCTCACCCTTGACATATATGAAGTCGAAGATGTGCTATCTGACATATATTTTGCTGCTGGAAAAGAAGCCAAAGTAAATTTTAGTGTTGGTCAGGCTACAAAACTGGTCGTCAACTACATCTGTAAACTATTCAACGTGTAAATATTTGTTTTCACAAAAAATTTTATATGTTAATTTAAAACTTTACTCGTTAACTTGAATAAAATGTATCTGTTTAGGAATAGTAGAAGTAGTATTCCAGTGATCTCTTTAAAAATAGTTCTGGTCCTTACATGCTGTGGAAAACTAGAGCACAAGTACGGATACTTGTTTCATGAATTAGCTGACCACAACGCTTGCTTATCTAAGACTGCTCTACATACGCTTCTGGTCAACATTTGCAAAGTCATTGAAATCATAGGGGAAAGTGTGTCGTATGGAAGTCATCTCATTCAGTCAACCGTTGATGATTGTTTCAAAGAGGTACAAATTTTAAAACAATTTTATCACATTGAAAATAATGAAAAATTTGGTCTCAAAGTTCATATTAAATTATTCGCAGTCTCCTGGGTGTCTTGGTGTAACAGAAGCTCAGTTTGCTACCTGGTTAAGAAAAGAACCAATTTTGCTCACTTGGTTTTCAACTTTCAACAGACTCAAATGTGCAGAAAACAGTAAGATTTGATTGTTATCTCATTTGTGTATCAATGAAATTGTTTTATCAATCAACTGAAATCAAACTGTTGATTAAATCATCATCTTTCAGTTGTACACGACATCAAATGTTCAACATGCAAAATGTCACCTCTCATAGGGCCTAGATACGCCTGTCTGCGATGCAGTGATTATAATCAATGCCAGTCGTGCTTCTACCTTGGAAAAATATCCGGCAAACACAAGCTGAAGCATTCTGTTCGCGAATATTGCACAAAAGTAATGAATTTTTTTTTATCAGACGTTGATGTACACGAACTGTTATATTGTATACTAAATGAAAATCGATTTCTTTTTCTCTAGACCCCTGATAAAGAAGTGTCCAAGATCCTGATGAAATTGATTCGCAGCAAACTAAAAATCTGTGCTGCTCAGAGTACTGCTTCGCGACCTGAACAAGTTTTTTCAAATATAAAAAAGTGAGTAAATATTTATTTTGTTAATGTACATTTAGGAAGGCGGAAATTGTTTATTGCATCTTTTGTTTGTTCTAGGGACAAATTGATTGTGAATGATGATAGCGCAGCAAAGTTCGATGATCCACAGACAGAACTGCAAAGCATCATTAATCAATTGGAAAAACAAAATGAACAATTGCAAGCCGAACTTGCCGGAATAAATGACACCAAAGCAGAAAAAATAGAGAATTACAGAACTGCGATTGAAATGCAGTTGGGACGCTTGAAAGAGCTTAAGGTTGATTTTCCAATTAAAATACTCGTTTTGCGAATGTTCTGCATTTGTTAATGCAAAATAATTTGTTTACCTTTTTTGTTAGAATTGTTTGTTCACGCAACCGGAGCCGATAGTTGATTTGAACCTCGTTCAGAGCACACCAATGATTCGACCTATTTCTTCCCGAGTCAGGCCTTTACCTCTGGCGTTTGAATTGAGTCCAATCATATGCCACGATACAGCTGAATGTGATAACAGCCAAGTTAGCAGTCACATTTATAACAGTCGCGAAGATGGAGGGTTGGCGACCAGCAGAGAAATAACGTCTGCGTCAAATATTAACGTTGAAAGCAGCGAAATTAATCTCAGCACCTGGCTCGGAGGTATGATTTTTTTCCCATTTCAATTGCTTCCATCAATTATTTATAATTATACAAAAATGACGTTTTTTTATTCAAAAATATATATTCAAATATTTTAACTGTAAATATTAAGATTGTAAGGTTTTGTTCGATAAAATAGGAGGTGAAAAAACGAGGATAGAAACGCAGGATAGCGGCTTTTCTCAATGGATCGAGTCAAAAGGGAACGATAGTAAGGAAACAAGAGATATTGCAAAGTCGAGCGGTCGTAATTGGATACCATCTGCCGAGCCGTCCCCGGACGACGTTCTATATAACAACGCGGTATCTTCGTTACAGCGTGCTGAGAAGAACTCTCAGCACAGCAGTCTGCAAAATGTTCAAGGAGATCTCAAAGATATTTTAGATAGATTGCAAAATATGGTAGCTAACGACAGCACGTTCGAAGACAAATACAAAGACAAGAATAAAAATGAAGACGATTTGGAGGCGACCTGCTTCATTTGAAAGTTTTCATAACATAAAATCAAAGCTTTTGTTTGTTGCGTAGTCATGTTTATGGTAAAATCATTCTGACTGACGAAAATCAGTCAAACAAAGTTGCAATATTCGAAACGTTGTTTCTATTTTTGCAATGTTTTTTTAATTTAAAAACTCCAATTTTTTCAAAAGATGATGTTATGAAATGAATTATTAACGTACCTACAAATGAAATTAAAACCGTCCAAAATTGCAGTGCATTTATAAAATTATTATTATAAAACTTTATTCTATAAGACTTTTATTATAGAAACTAGTTATACTTTTATACAACTTTTATACAAAAATATATTTTTTATAAGTATTGTGCAACTTATATATCATAGAGGTTAATTTTTGTGTACAAGACTTTTGTAGTCTTATTGTTTCAGCATATATTTGCAATTATTAATCACTATTTTGCTTGCAATATATTTCGTCGATCTCTAGGGAGTTTTTAACATTCCACATTTTTTAAATATTAATATGAGATTCTATTTATCTTTAATTTGCGCACGTGTGATGTTTGAGATTGTAACTCAATTATGTACTTGAAAAACAAAATAAAACTTTTATAAGGAAAAAAACTGTTCATTGTCTGAAAGCAAGACGTAAATGTAGTTTCAGCGGTCTCTCAATTTGACCGAACGTTGCTAATAACTGCTATCCTTTGGATCGAGACTTAGGGTTTGGGGTTGCGGACGGAAATGGAGCAGCTCGGGTCCGGCAGGTCTTATTGCTACCGTACTTATCAGTCGTCTCACTCTACTCAACTAAAACTTGCCACTCGATTTCGAAGGGTTGACTGAGCGACGAATATATTACTTGCCATTTCAAATATATGCTTTTAAATAGTTTGTAATCTTTTAAACTTTTAATTTGTAACATGCTCAAACATTTTTAATAACTTTATTATGATATTTACTTTTAATATGAATTAATAATAATCGATTGTTCTTATTTAATCTTTGAAGTGAAAATTGAATTTAATATTGATTGAATTTTGTTTGGATTTCAGTTTCAGACGAGAGTGCAGCAGCAAAAAATTAATATATCATTTGAGTTGGACGGAACCGTTGGCGCGGAAGTACCTGTACCTCGAAGGCAAGTGATTCTCGACAATATACGGGTGGGAATTTGTGAGGGTGGCAAGTGCGAGGGTTGAAGGAGGGTACTTTTGTCGGCGCGCAGCAATCTGCAGATACCTCGGGCGCGCCTGATTGCGTCGCTGCTTCTCTAATTACACAGCAACCTCCGATGATTCTCGACCCGGCGGACCAGACGCGCTCGCAAGGCGCCGTCGACGATAAGAGGGTCGCATGAATTTTGCGCTATTTCTCAATTTTCACGAAATCTGATGACCTGAGTTGCTCGTAAATTCAACCCCTCGTTTTACAAGCACGCTTCGCATGCTCGCAGTCAAACCACGTCAGACGTCAATCGCGCGCTCAGTGTAATCAAAATAAAATGCACAGGAAAATCCTTGAAAAAATAGAGTTATAAAGCAACTATCTTTTTTCAAGATTGCACTGTGAAGAAAATGTTTTGCAAAATGGATGATTGTAAACAGTTTAAACTAAGATTAAAAAGTTCTTTTTTTAATATGATTTACAAAATTTTAGATTGAACTTTTTAAATTGCCGATTTGTTTTGATCATTCAAAAAAGTTGCAAACAAACCTTCCCTACTAATGTAATTTTTCACAGTCATCTGCTTTGCATCCAACTAATCTGCGGTTCGAACCATTCGATCGACTATATATCTGTCTAAAAACAACATTGTGTCTGTTATCAAAGACAGGACGCGCCTTATCTTATCGGTGCGGGCGTTTTTCGTAACCCTATCACTCGATTTAACGCAGTCTTGTTTTCTTTTGTTGCTCGTCGCATCGTTCGTCACTTTTTTTGTTGCTCCCAACCAGACGTTTGTGTGAGTGTGGAAATGTCGGTGGTCGCAACGGGCCGTAAAATAGGCTCATCTGAATGCGCCGCTGCTTGGCCGCGCGGGGATGGGTTTAGTACCAATGGGGATTGAGGCAAAACGCAGCTCGGGCGAGGGTGTCGGCGCAGTCGAGGGCCGCGGTAACGAGGACACAAGATACTAGGGTTTGGGGCGCAGCATTTGAAACCGGGTTTTGCGGCTATAAAATGCCCGAGCACGCATACAAAAATGTACCTCCAGCTGTGTACCGTGGAATGCACCTATATCGAAAGATTCGTCTCTTCATATTATTCTTTACTTTTTAACTCTTGCCTTTGCTTTAATTACTTTAACTTGAATTAATAATGTTCCAATCGTTTTGACAACAAATTAAACATAAAAAACTTTCAAATGAAATTTCGTTACTTCAGTCATTTCGGAAAATGAAAATGTTTTCATAAAAATTTTAGTTACAAGGTAACATTACAGAGATTTGTGAAAAGTTTTGATTAAAAGTTAAATCTTAATTAAAAAATGGCAATTCAGATTGGAGGGTAAGAAAACATCTTAAAAGGCGTGTTCTTGTGAAACCGGAGCCTGATGTAATACGTCTTTCACGATGAATGGGTCTGGTCGTTTGTCCGTGAGTGATATGTACTAGAATGACTAGCACGCGCACATGTTGTCCCCCCTCGGCGAGGACCCTTTTCCTGAGCGCGAATTTCGCATTCGCTCTTTGTCACGGCGTGCTTTATTATTTCACCGAAATAATGTGGGGTGTGCAAGTGCAGTGAAACTGCGCGCGACAGCCTCCGCGTATTACGCGTCATTTAACAACGTCAAGATAATTTGGCTATATTATCAAAGACACCTTTTTCGTCGCGATCGATATTTTGCCGCCGTCAGTGCTCTGACATTTTATGTCGACGCTTTTTGTCCCCTCTTTTATTTTTTTATTTTTTTTTTTCGTCATGTTCATTTTTTTACGGTCAATTTTGCATTGACGTTTGACGACATCATTTTTGTTTCATCATGTACAATAAATGTGTTGCGACATTTTTTTTAGTTCGAGTCCAATCAATTGGATATAATCACGCAATGACACTCATTAATTGAGTTTCGCCGTTGAAGTTTGACGGCTTTTCGATGTGGAAAAATTTGTTTTATGAAATAAAAAAAGAAAATCACGCGGTCAAAACAGGTTTACCAAAAAAAAACCAAAAATAAAAACGCGGGGGAATTTTGGACCAGATTTGAAAGATGTTATAATTATTTTTAATCACGTTCAATTTAGGCGATTAATCAACGCCGGACGTTTCGACTATTCGTATATGGTTAGATTGACGAGCAGGTTTTAATGATCAACACTAATCATTGCGAATGACGAAATTCGTTAAAGAGTCACCATTCAATGACGCCAGATAATTGAATCTTCTTCTTGACTTGGTAATGCATTAATGTCCGCGTAATTTATAAATCGAATTATCAATTTTCCTCAAATATTCATTGGCCGTCGCGTTGATTTCACGACGCGCAAAATAATGCAGTGCATTTTTCCGATCCTGTCTGATCTACCAATTATGCCAAATTTTTCGACATCAATGACCGACCCGACGATATGCCACTGACACATTACTTTATAATGTAAGTCCTTGTGTATCCGACGTCTGGTTCATGACCCCGTTCTATTCCTGCCCAAATGACCATTGTGATGTGTCTAGAGTATAATATTTTTTTGTTTTACTCATAGCTTTCTGCAAATTTGTATATTACTTTTTCTCTGAGTATTTCGAATTTGATTATTTTGCCAATAACTGAAACTTGATGGTAGTTTGATACATTCTATTTATTTAATTTACAAAATTGCAAAAAATTGACAAATTGAAACAAAGCTTAATTCTTGCTAATATACCAAAATGAATTAATGCTTGTTTGTTTGTCTGTTTGTCATGATTTGACTCTCTTACAAATAAAAATACAAATAAAACAATCAAGTTTTATTGCGTGCTCTATGCGTTTTCTAAAGTGCCATAGGCACAATTTTAGAATTGTCTTTATTTGAATTAGAGATAAAAAATCCAAATGCCATTTTGTTATCAAATTTTTTAAATGTTTCTGGCAAACAGCTTATGAAATTGTTTCTCCAAATTATGTGATTAACAGCACTTTTGAAGCAACAGAAATATTCCAAATTAACTGGGATACTTTTTAATATGTGCATGCGTTTTCAAAGTTTGTTATACAACTTGAGTTATACTGTGAGTGCAGTGTTTTGTTCTGTGGAAAACCATGTTTCGATCAACTTTTATCATAGAAACATTGCTCGTTTATTTTAATTTTATGATTTTATTGAAGTAATAAGAATAATTTAATTTTTATATATTCCAATATAACTTTTTTGCATGAATTTTCTCAACTTTGAAATTTGTAGCTAGATTAAAAAATAAAAACAAAAACAAAATTGCAAAAGTTTAAATTATATTCAAGTAATGGCAATTTTTTTTTCGACCTGTGCGATTAATTAAAAGGTAGAAGAGCGCAACTCACTTTTGTCATTTCGGTTCAGCCCCGAAACGTCGCAGGTCTTTTCTAAATCACTGCAATAAAACGAAGCGGAGTGTTACGCAACGTGAATAACGCCCGTCAAAATGCGTGCTGAATGAGCGCAACGATTTCGGGGCTGATGAATGTTTTCGTCGTGCGTATATGGAAGCCGCGAGCGAAAAAAGTGCATAATTTAGCTACAGCGCGGAGGTGGCTTTTGAATGCAAGCGAGATTTGACGGTGAACAAGTAAGTGGCAAGTGCCATCTGCGACTGTCACAATCAAAGGTCTCGCAGATATATGAAGGATAAAATATAAATTCCACTTGCATCCACGATTGATGCGGCAAAAAAAAAAAAGAAATAACAATATAGTATCTCAAAATGTGTATCTGCATTTTTTAGAAGAAGCATTACGTAATAACAATTTATTAAATATTTAAATTCAATATCCAGTAAATAATCGTCAATTTCGGATATTTTTGTTTGGTAATGAAATTTGTTTTCTTTTTAAATTTGATTAAAGTTCGTTGCAAAGTTAATTTTTGAAAACGAGAGAATGAAAAATCTCGTTATTGCGAGCATAAATAATTTGTTGAAATGAATGGTCCGAAGGAGCTTAGAGGAAATAATTTGAAAGTAAAGTTGATAATACTTTTGGAAATATGACTTCCGTTTTTGGGATAGGCGGCCGGGCGGGGGTTGAATATGAATAGGAGAGATTTGACGGCAAACAAGGAGGCGGCAAGTGCCATCTGCGGCTGTCAGAGTCAGAGCGCGAGCATCAGCATGGTTTGCATTAACGCCCTCGATTCTTGTGTTGCGCTGGTTTGTCGCGTTTGTCACCCTTTGCGATGCACGACCCTCCGTTCTATGACCGACGTGCTCGTTACGCTGTAGAGTGTTTGCTAAAAGATTAGACGCTATGACGTACAGTATTCTGGTACACACGGTCTCTTTTCGGCTTAGGCGAGCGACTATAATCCCAATGGTTCATCAGTCGCGACACGCCAATCCGTACCCCTTTTCACTGCAACGTTAATGCGCCTAAGTCGCTCCTTTGGCGCCGGGATTATATTTATTCATTGGTCTCTCTCGGTGCATTGTAACTTGACAACTTTTCTATATTAATTTTTAACTTGTTCAAACATATAAATATACTAGAACAATTGCTTCAGCTTCCATTAAAATGAGCGCGCTGTTCTTTGAAAACAGTTCATAAAAACGAATCATTTTTTAATTATTGTTTAAAACTTTATTCTTTATTTTAAACAGAATTCAATCTCATATTTTTGTATTGAAAAAGAAAGATATTTTGAATCCAACTGAAATTAACCTCTTCATCAAGTCACATGATAGCTTTAGTCATAAACCTATCACACACTTTATGACTAAAACACGACTAAATCACGCTTTTTATCATAAAGCGAATAAAACACGTTACAGTCACGTGATTATATCAACTAAACATAAAACAAGATCGTCTAATGCGGCTATTATAAGCAAGGGATTGAATTTTGTTTTGATTTGTTTCATTTTAACCTAAAAGTTTCAATAAAGAAGAAACTTGTTCTGCACCATTTTGATCGAATGATATATGAAAGTTGGTAAAATTTAATGTTAAAAGCGAGGTAACATTAATTATATACATTATACATCTTGCATATATTCAATATTGAACAGGTCGGGTGAACATTGTTCATTACACAGGGTGTTTTCGGTACGTTGACTTGAGAGTGGCAAAGTGTGAATTGAACAGCTAATAATGACAAAATATTATTTGCATAATGATCGATATGTAATTTACTTTGCCCTCTCATGTCATTATTCAAATAACAACAATACGTTTGACAAAGTATTGTCAAATTCTTGTTATAGAGTTGAAGTACTTCCAAATCTAATCGCTATTGCATATTTGTTAGCAATAATACAAAATAATTGTTGAAAAAGATGTTGTTTTATATATTCAAAGTTAAAAGGATGCAACAATTAAAAGTATATATATTTAAATGATCATTTCCTTAATTTATTATGCTGTTCAATTTTTTATTTTATTATTGTAATGCCATAAATAGATGCATCACTTTATTCTATACGATAAATTGAAAATAAATTGATTGTAACAAAGCAAAAAGTAATATTTGTTCATTTGACTCATTGCCAATACATTTTCATTTGAAACACAATAGAAATCTCAAAAAGTTGGTAGTATGATAAATAACAAAAGCAGAATTTAATCTATGAATTTTGTCAAACGACTTTGATATCACGAAATGCAAAAGGTGAAAAAAATAAATTAAAAAAGATAAAATGTAGAAATGCAGAAAATGGTTACAATCGTGTCACCCGTTGGTTAGCTAGAAACGGTGGCATTTTGCGAGAGGCAGCGGCTGGCTTCCGTGCCACTGCCTCCAGGGGCTCTTTTCCACTCGTGCTTCCACTTTCACATCCACGCGAATTGTACACAGAACGAGAGAAAGAGAGAGAAAGCAAAATGCCGCGCGCTCTTTTCCGCCTCCATCCGCGCCTCTGACCTCTACTACTCCATGCCGCGTTTAAGTATCCTCGATATTCCATTCGCTCGCAGCATCCTCCCTCTCTGTTGCACACTCAAGCCGAGCGGCAAAAGTATTGGCTCCGACGCAGAAACCGCTTATCTGCGCCCGCTCCTGAACCCTTCCAGCTAGATTAGAAGAGCGCGGGAAAATTACCTCCTGTGCAGGTCTAGAAGCTTCGTCTATCGCGTGATCACGTGAAAGCTTCGCCGCGCCTCGCTACGCTGACGCAAATCGCTCGCGCCAGCGACATTATTTTTGAATCCAGCAGCGAGCGATGCGGGCACGATCGCAGTCGCTCGTCGCGTAATAAGCGGCAGAGCGCCTGAACGTGTGCCGCGTTCGTGGCACGAGACTCAACCGACGTATACGTATAGCGCTCGGTGTGTGGGTGCACCCACAGATCAACTACATACATGCATGCTGCTACGCCGTGCTCGTAGCTGCATACATGCCGATCCAATCGCACCCTCTCTTTCACGTTCTTTTTCTCATTCTAGCGATGCATACCGGGTGTTCAGCAAATAACCATATTTTTGCATTTCTATTGTTTTTTTTTTTTCTATAACTCCTCACAGATCAATTCATTATCTTTGAATAAAAAATCAAGCTTCTGATAATATGGAAGCAACTGTATTTGTAATAAGAATTTCAATAACACTGAAAAATTATTGTTCACATTGACTTTTTATTATTCATTTTTTAGGAAACAAATATTTTTGCATACAAAATCTTGTATAAAACTGAAACAAAAGTCATTATTATTTGAAACAAGAACAGTTTGTTAGGGATAAAATAAGTGAACATTCAACCAAAAATGAAGTCAGACTTTTCTACTACTTGCGAAAAGTGAAATTTTTTACTCATTAAAATGTACATAGTGATGCTAGTGCTAATTAACGAGGTGCAAATCAGAGAATTCGCCAATGAAAAGCAAGAGTCCTGGATCATGGTTGAAAAGTGCTTGAAAATTGCAATTTCGCGTGCCGTGGGGTATACGTTGTCGTGTTTCATGAACCGCATTCTTGATTGATACTGATGAAATTTGTTTTATTTGCTCTCTCAATCTAAATTACCTGAGACTTAAAAAACAAAAATTACAAATAATTGCTCCAGTGTTCTCATTTTATGGTCGGAAAGAACCATTTTTTTCTTCCAAATCAAATTTCAAACTGTCAACATGGAATTTTTTTATATTAAAAAAAAAAGTCCACCTTTTCATTCTTCACTAGAACCACTGAACATGGATTGTAAGTACATATATATATATATACCTATACAACGCACTTTTTTGTTGTATCTTTTTCATCTTTTCTCCGTCTTGCCCAACAGCTCGCGTCTTTTTTTACCCATTCTTCTTTTCTTGCTGTGATGCCGCATGAGAACAGCAGCATGTATCTGTGCTCACACTGCCAATTTGGGTAACCTCTGAGCTTTCTTCCAGCTCCAACGCGTATATCGATTCGAGGATTCTTCTATTTCTTTTTGTTGCCCTGCACTCGCCTTCTTTTAAACCGCTCAAAGCAACAGAGAAGCATGAAGATTTTTTTCGATCACTTGAAAGATGAAAGTAGTGTTCGGTAAATTTACTTCACAATTTTTCGAACAGATCGAATGAAACGTAAAAAAAAATTATTCGATAGAAAAAAAGAATGGAACAAAAATGGCAATAACTTTTGGACCCAAAGAAAATGAGTAGTGTGAATCGATTTGAGTCAGGCGTGAGGAGCAGGGATCAACGTTTCGTCAGCCGATAGGCAAATATTCACTTTTAATTCATATATTTAATATTTGATTCGGATTTGAAAACTGAATTGCATGATACTCAAATGTCAATGTTTCATCAAAATAAATATTTTAGAGGACTTGAAATGTCAACGTCTTGTTTTGTTATCGCGTTATTGATTCGGTCGATATTAATTCTCTAATCTCCGTAATCGAGCGAATGCAAGTCGAGGCAGCATCATCTATTCATTAATGCCGTAAACGGCAAGTGATAGCTGGCTGATATGTGTGGGTTGTGTGTTAGTTAGAGCCTTGATGATACCCCTCATTGGTCGTGTCAGTGTTCGACGGGTCGACAGGGTGCGGTCAGCGTACATATCGAGAGATATCTCCATTTGGCAAGAAGGGTTTAAACCCCTTGTCATCTCAACGACACGCTCAACCTACAACGTATGATCGCCTCATTTCGCTCAGCATATTTGTTGAGTGGCGCAATACAACTCGTGCAATTTCGCTTTTTCGGTTCGTGTGTCTTCTTATTAACCGCACCACACGCGCTTGCCAGTTCTCCAATTACTCGTTTATTTTCCTATGGAGAATGAAATTTATTTCGAAATATTCTGAAAAATTCATTAAATCGTGTATTCCGTTCTACAATAGTAATAACATATAATGATACATAAAATCTTTTTTTTTTCTGTTAAAAAATTTTAAACAGCGTATTTTTTTGTTCAATGTGTTTCAATGGAAAACATTACATGTTTCGTAATATATTGAACGCCAGATATTTGTTTGAAGCATTGAAACGCGCCACTTTATTAACTACTTTGGCGCGAGGTAACACACACGTGTATCAATTTTTTTAATTAAAAACCCACTTCTGTTTTCGATTATTTGTAACAAAATGATTTAAAGTGTCTACTGATTTCGCGCTGGCTCTAATTTCGCGCTACACTTTTGCCGCCAGCCATATTCATTTTGTGAGTACTTTCGCTCTGGCTCTCGCAGCTACAAAATAAGCTCCGCTCCGATTTACAAATTACGCGCTCTCATGCGCTCCCTCTGCCAATCGTCATTTTTACATCGTGAATTATTCGTTTCACGGTGTATCTCGCATTCGCCAAGGAATTCCCACTTGAAAGGTGGAAAATTGGATTCGATTTAAAATTACAACAACAACAAATTAAAAAGCTACATTAATGGCAACTGGAACAATTGGTTCTCTATCGTTAATGGTAACGATGCACTGTAGTCTAATGTCTGCGACACTTTCGATGGTCGTTTCTTTGTGCGACTCGCATTCGCACTTTACCTTTTTCTTGTCATATTCTCACCGAGGGAACCTTTTCCTCCGCGTCATTCTAGATAACTATCTCGGTTATTCCTTCTGAAATTGCTCGCGGCTGTTCATTAAAAATGTCCACCGCTGATTTTAGTCTCGCACTTTGTTTTTGCCTCTGACCTATATAAACTGATGGAAATTATAGTTTTCAATCATTCCACATTTCTAAATATAATTAAAAAAATAAGACTTTAACAATTTTGAATTAGAGTATTGTAAAAAAGAAGGTGGTAAAAGTTGAAAGAGAATTGTTGAATCGCAATATTCATTTTTATTTTGTTATATTTGTCTGCGGCTGTTTACATATTGACGCTGCATTCTCATCGCTGGCTCCGCATTTTTCGAATGCACAGAAGGCTGAGCTTCTTATTTCGCATCCTTTTTCGCGAAGCATTTAGAGTTAGCTGTCGCCGTCAAAAGCAACTTCGAATGAGAGCGGGTTGCAACGACAGTTTCTCGTTCGAGAAGCGCACAACTCCAACCAACTAGCATCCCAGCTTTTATCTCTTTCCCTCTCTTGTCTTGTCGACGAAAGGAGCTCCGTTCCTTGACGTAACCAGAGAAATAGTGGCTGCCTCTGTGGCTCCGTGTCTGGGCTCGATAATACCCGAGGACTTGAAAGGGTGCTCCCACGCTTAAGCAGCCGAGGATGCCATGTCAATAACTCCCGTTCAAAACGGAATCCATGTCAACGTTTTTAGACCGAAGTTTCTTTTATTTTCTAATTCTATCTGAGAATATTTTTTTGTTTACCAGTTAGACGTGTCATGAAAATGAAATTCTAAACTCATCTAGAAGGCACATGATTCTTTTTGCTTGCTATTTGTTTTGTCAAGTTTCAGTGAACAAATTTATATCGAATTTTCTTCGTTTTCATTTTGGCCTTGTTTTGTGTGTCCTCTTTAGAGTTTAAAATTATTTGTACGTTTTATTTTTGTTTCAGTCACATCTTACTTTTAGCGCGAGAGTTTAGAGCCGTGTTTCATGTCTGCGGATCACGTTTCACTGCTCTTTATGATCGCATGCATGTCAGAAACCACGCCTCAGTTTTCGGTACTTGGTCGGCAAATATTTTAATTTTGAAGCTTTGCGCGTGCCTTTGTGTGCGCGACTTACTCCTCTCTCTTGCTTGCGATATAAAACGCGCCACTATGAATGCATGAATCTAAATGGTTGCATTTTTATCTTCACATTTTTCTGAGCTCGATTCGGCTGCGCGTTTATTTTCACGATCGTTATCTATATTATTCGTAACGATAATTGTTCGCTTGTGACAAAGTTTCGTCAGGCAAATTTGGGTCAAGGACTTTTTTACGCGAAGAATGGAGGCAAAGTTTCAAATTAGAGCAAACAGTTTTTTGACTTAGGTGACAGGTTCAAACCCTATGGAATCTTTCATAAAAGTTTGGGTATGAGAAAACTTGGCATATTTTTTTTTTTTCATTTCAGTTCTGAATTCCATTTTTAAAATTTATTTAGTAAAGTTGCAATTTCATTAAATTGATTTCGGTCATTTTTGTAATGATTTTTGATTAATTGTAAAACACTAACTTATAATGCTAAAAAAATGTATTGCAATTAACGATCACTTTATCGATAAAAAATTTTAAAAGCAACTTTATTTATGCGTCAAACTGAAAATGGTTTTGACGTGATATTATACAGTGTATTTTTAAACCGACGATGAAGATATCGGGGAGCGGTTATTACGTGCGTTTTTGACATGAGATCTTGATATTGGTCGTGCCATCATTTGCACTTATCGCGCACCAATACCTTGCCGATGGGAAAAAAATCATAAAGATGCGGGCGCCGTCTTCATTCTTGACATCGTTTTTGCCTACCTCGGAGATGTCCTATCGCTCTCATCTCAGACTTAGTGCCATGTAGTTCAAAAGCATGAAAGCTGATGATTGAAATTAACGATTTGACGACCGTATTGATTATTTTTCTCCTCATAATCTTTGTTCATCAACCTTTTAATTCTTAATGAAAATTTTACGTTTCTTTTACATCTCTCTCTTATTTTTACAGATGAGGATGATAAAAAATAAACTTTGAAATACAGGGCAGAACATACATCTTTCTTTCCTTACAGACAAAACTAATGTAAAAAATCAGAATATCATTTTTTTATAACTCATGATAATCGATTTTACATGGTTCGCATGGTACTAAAGTTTATATGTTTTACCAGAAATTGTATTAAGTAGTGAAGACAAGTTTTTTTTTTTTCAATTTTTTATGATAATTTTGACCCTCGTAGAACCGAAAAAGTAAATCTTTCGCCGAGTTCCATTAACGTCAAATTAGAGGGACTCAAGTAGTGTGGTTTTGTGTGTGTGAGGATGCGCGCAAACGTAACTTACAATAGCTTCATAGTCTCCTTGGTGTTATACCCTTTGTATGCCGAGACCATGAGAATAGCCGGGTACGAAAGGGATCGGAGTGAGCGGTTAGTATAGCTATATTGGAACGCCGGTAACGAGTCTTTCTTCCCACTGGTACGCTCACGCGAAGGTAGAGAACACGAGGATGAAAATTGACGACCGACGAAGACACCGCACGAGAGTCAAAATCATCAACAGTGACAAACAGGCTGAGGAGAAGATGAGAGCGCCCTGTGCGTGATAAATAACTGGGCGTGTTTGCATCATCTTCTCACGGACGCTGCGAGGCGATCACTTTTCAACCTGGGTGCGCACCTTTTGTACCCGCCATGCTCGTTTCGGTTTCAGACAGAGAACAAGAGAAAGAGAAAGAAAGACGGAGCGCATTGTTTCGGATAGTTTTTGAGCCTCATTGTTGCCAGTTTGATTACAATGGCTAGCCGGGGTTCTCTGAAAAGATGCGCTATATCGTGCCTTGTGGTTAACGAAAAACAAAAATTAATGATCCAAAAACAGAGAACGGGTTGAGAGACATTTATAGTCTGGTATTTAGAAAGGACCTCCAAAATTTCAACATTCTACAGATCTATAAGATTCACAATTGTTTGTAGAAAACATGTTGGTTTGTTTTAATCAAGGAAATTAGAATCAAAATGTACAACTCCATTCTATGAATGCGCATTTTTTTTGACGTTAACAAACGAATTTGATGTTTTGTTCAGAGTGAATTTCGTTATAATTCGCATTAAACCAATGCACATAGTTTTGATTCCACCAAATTCATTTTTGTGAGTTTGTAGATACTAGTGTCTTAAATCAAGAAAATTTTCGTATAAGTCCTGTTTTCGAATTGTTTTTGAAATTTGTGATCAAGCTTTCAAGATCCTTACAAAACGTTTTATAAATCAAAAAATAATATATATATAACCATTAATTCATATCAGACAAATTTTTTAACGACAGTCAAAAATTTGTTCCACATTCCTCGTTGCAATGAGCTTGTACGCACATGCAAATAAAACTTTAATTAATACGAAATAACGATAAAGCGCTCTTATCCGCGACGCGCGAAATAATTTATCGTGCGGCTGCTCCGATTAACTTCGGAATTGACCCGGAACACCTTCGTCGTGAAATATATTTTGATTCATTCGCTGATCTCGAGTAGTCCTCAACTCAGCCTCAATAAAAAGTTTTCGCGAAGAAAAAAAAGTTTCTAGTAAAATATATGCTTTCAATTGTCACGAAAAAAAAAAAAAAAAGAAAAAAATGACGCGGAAAATCTCAGAGCTGTGAAAATCGTGCAAGTAAATAGCCGCGTGTATCCATCAAGATAGAATAGCTTCGCGGCGATCCCGCAATAATTGCTGCTTGACTGTTTCTCTGAAACGTGATCGCCCCGCCTCCTATTCTCGTCTGTCGTCTCGTCCCTCGCGATCTCGTTCCGCGTCGCGCGCTAATTCGCAGTTGAACGTTTCCTCATCCGGCGAAGCCGCGGCGCGACTCCGATATTTTTGGCGTAAATCCGTTATCGCTATCTCGCTCGCACCTGCCGGGGCTGTGCGCGCACACCCTGTCGCCGTGCCGCCTGGGTTGCGGCGTGGCGCGCCACGCCGGGGCTTTCGAGGTCGAGCGCGATAAATGGTGGCACGACGAGGCTCGGCGATGCGGCACCGTGCCACGTATCCGCTATCGCGCACGCCACCAGCAACGAGGCTATTATGCGAGCGCGTTTGCCCTTCCCAGCGGGAGTGAAGGAGACGCCGCGAGCGAAAGTGCGGAGTCGAGCACACCGGAGAGCCTCGACCGGCGAGAGGGTTGGCGAGGCACGCGGAGAGAGACAACCATATATATGCCGCATACTATCTAACGGGTGGCACCACAAATAAACTTTCGGTTTTCACATGTTATTTACCATTCAAATCATTTTTCAATTCTTTGTCTTTTATTTTTCCAAAAATTCATCATCACTTGTCACTTTTGTGTAGCTGTGCAGATTTTTGTACGTTTGGATGTGTTGAAAATTTAAACAAGCAGAAACGAGAATAAACGTTTTTCTGAAAACAGAATGAAATATAATTTTAAATGAATGCATAATTTTTTTTTTTTTTCAGTCGTCTGAAAAATTAATTCTACTCATTGATGGTATTTACAAATTTGAAACAAGTTGAATTATATCTTTCGTAAACATTTGGGTGAAAAATCGAATAGTATCAAGTGTGTATGTGTGTACTTTTTTTCTTTTATTTTTTTTTAATACAAACTGTTGCGCAACGATACATCAAACACGGACTTTTTTTCCAGTCCATTAAAATTGTTTTCGAAAACTTCATAAATATTATACCTAGGCGTTAGAGTAAATGTTATTGAAGGATAGAACGTTACAACTTTTTGATGCAGGATATAATACGGAAAAAAACTGATCCTCGTGACTAAAACCAACAGCTCAATTAAATGAAATGAACAAAAAATTAATTTTGTTGAACAGGAAATTATAAACAGATTTCTTTCGCTGGTCTAGTTAATTGCTAATGGTTAATATAGTTTTTTTATTGCAAAAATTAAATACCAAAATCAGAAATCTGAAATGTGAAAAATGTGAATTATTTGTGATTCTGAATTGTGAATTTTTGCAATAAATTTTCTCTATTATTTTTGTCTTTTTTATTTCAACACCTAGTATGCATGTATGATGCGATGAGGCGAGCGAGGATGATAGAGAGAGACAGACAAGTAGCGACAGAGAAAGAAACAGTGAACGAGCGCAGGTTGTTGACGGAGACTATACCTCTCCGAACGATTTTGAACTGCTCGAACTTCCAGGATCAGTGGAAAGCCTCGCTAACGTGGGGGATAAAGTGGAAAAGCTGCGTGGTACTGTCGGTTCTGCTTCCGATCTCGGTGTCGTTGCAGCGAAGGAAGGATGACTGGCATCCATCGTTGCGCGCTCTTAAAAATCCACCTATACCACTCCACTCGACAGCAGATCGTCGCTCTCGTTTTTCGACTTTTTTTTTGTAACTCCTCTCTTCGATGCGACCATTCTTCTTTTCACACTTTTCTTTGAAAGGTTCAGGAATTGAAAATTAAATGACAAAAAGATCTTCCTAAAAAAGAAAAAAAATTAAAAAGGTTTTTTTGATTCGCAAAATATCGATTGGGAATTTTTTTTCAGTCTGGTACCTCCGTTTTTGTATTCTTTCTTTTTGTCTTACATTTTCGTGCTAATCCTTTAAAAGGCAGAGCTCGGCATGCTCTCCTGTATACTCGTTTCCATGCGCGATTTTTTCTGTTAGCCAAGGGAAATAATGGTCTGCACTTTTTCATTTGTTTTGAGTAATACACCATCGCTAACAATTTTTGAAAATATTTTCTCTGAAAATAATCTGTATTAATATTACTATTAGATGCTTTCTAACTAATTTTCAACAAATTTTATAACTTTCAAATATGTATGCACGGGGTTTCGTTTTTAACTCATTAACTGCCGAACTTACGATTTTCATCATTAATTATGTATCGTTTGGTGTATATACAAATTAATGAAGCCAAGAACTAAAATTTTTTTCTATACATACCAACATCCGGAATACATAAACAAAATCAAGAATACAAATTATGTTGCAATATCTGATAGTATATGCATGATTCAATATCAAATGTCAACATTACATTGATATTTCCAGAAAAAATACGTGAAAGACTTTCTTAATAAAACAGTTATTTTAGTTTTGTGCATATGTTTTATATTTCCACCAACAAATAAGTTTCTTTTTTATTTACAACTTTTCATTCATTTCAGAATAAAATAAAAGCATAGACGAATATTAGGGTGCTAATATATTTATTTGACAAAAGTTTATTCAACAAATTGGGGTTAATTTTTTTCATTCAGTTACTGTTTTTTAGTTTAAAAAAATATAATTAATTTTGTTCGATTATTTTTAATATAAACACATTTTTCGATATATTGAAAAAAAAAAATATATATATATATATAATAAAAATAAAATAAAATATTGCCTGTCAAGTTCGATGGATGATAATAAAATCTATAATTTTTTAAAAAAAATTTTGAAATTTGTATATCAAGTTACTCAATCAACAAGTAATTTCATTCATTCAACTTTGATATATGCAATATCATTTTTTATTTCAAGTTATTGTCATTTGATATAAAAAATGGTTACATTTGGCGTGTTGCATACGCGTTTGGCGAAATGGTCGTTAAATAACGACCGACTTGACAAAAATATTGTTCGTCTTTGAATTAATGAACATTTTGTAAAACAAAACTCGAAACAACCACATACGGTAATCATCTGATATGTAGAGTTTTGTGAATGTAATGTTAAATTTCCTTAAAATTTAAATTTGTTCTTGAAGTTTTCCTGTTAGTGCCATTTGAAGAAATGAAAGATTTAATTTAATTTTTTTGTGCAAATTACCACTGCGTTGTTAGAAAAGTTATGAGAGACTAAACAAATGATCGTTGTCGCGCACGCGATGCCAATTAATTAAAAAGAATTAGCTTGCCTGGTGCAATCAAAATCTAACCCATTGAATTGTACGCCACGTGCGTCCTCGAGTCTTTTCAACCCTGAGCAATTTAACACGCAGATCATCATGAATAAACATAACAATTCTCCTGAGAGCATTCGAGGAATGCGAAAAATCTGCCCCTTCGCGTGGAGCTTACTATTGTCGCCCACGCACGTACAACTCCGCCACATCGTTTCGTCGCGCTGTCTTGCATTTTTCGTCCCACGTGACAACCGTATACCCGAACCCCCTCGGTAATCGAATTTCGGCTGACGTACGTGCGCACCGCCCTGTTTGCGTTGTCAAAGCGGCACTGTGTGCGTTTCAAAATGCGCACACAAAATGTCGCTCACCGAGATAATAGATGTGACGCGTTCGCACAGAAATCCGCGGATTTTGTCAAACTGCCTCTCTTTTGCTCGCATCCGATATATACGCGAGCGATATTGAGCGACTGCTGATTGGCGAAGTGCAGCAATGAATGCTCCTGCCTTCATGTGAAAAACTATTTTACAAGTGTCAGACACGTGACGTCAAACTTGCATGTGTCAAGAGATCGCGAGTAAAAGGTGCACACCTTTTCTTTGATCTTATATTTGCTATCTTCAAATTTATCTTTTTATATCAATTGTTTTTCTCATATCACAACAAAAAGAAAAATAGTCATAATAATATAATTATAAAAGAATCGCTTTGTTTGAATGTTTTTTTCGTCATACCGATTAAATTTTATGATGCTGCACGTATCGTTGGCGTTTTGTCTGTGAAAAGCTTGGGAAAAAGAAGTTATCATCGTTATCATTTCCTATCTTATATAGCAATTGCCAATTAAATGTTGACAAAATGTCGTGTTCACGCGTTCCTTTTTTTTTATTATCTTCAAACAACCGTTGGCATGAGTAACAAAAGGTAACACGTGAAATATGTATTCCGTTTCAATTATTTAAGTGCACCTTGAAAAAGTCGACAAAGTCGTTCGTTAATTACGAGCAATGCGTCGGACGTCTGTCGCTCGCACCCAGCCCCGTAATACGAGGAGTGTATTTTGCATGGTGTGTGGAGTAATCCGCCCTTCCAAACGTTCATCGCATATCATAACTGACGGCGACACGCAGCCAAGGATACGAATCGGTTTCGCTTTCAATAAATTGCTTTGGTTGTACTTTTTTAAAATAAACGGGTAATTATCTAGTTTTCATCTGAGAAACAATTTTGTACTGAGAATGTTTAAAATGCCAACTCGTTCCAATTGAGTTTTTTAAATGAAAAAAAAAAAAAAAAAAAAAAAAAATTGTTCACTAAAATTTACGGTACGGCATTTAAAATAAATTTAGAACAATTCTAATGTTGAAATCATGCGGCTGGAAAAAAATGGGCCTTTGAAAATACAAATTCCGCGCAAGTGTCGTGGAACAAAAACGTGTAATTGGGTTTTCATTTAACTGCTCCTTTTTGCCGTGCACATTACGAGGGTGCGCTTCATGCCATCGCGTTAGGAGAGCGCAAAAAAAGGTCGATAAAGATAGTGCGGCTTTGATCGGGGCAATTTTTGTTTGCGAGATCGATGAAATAAATAAGTCCGGTTGGTTTATCGGTGCATGTCTCGATCGGCCGTTTGTGAGACCGCGCGAGGCAGATATCCTCCGTCATTGTGTACGCGAGGCGTGTTGCATCTGATAACGCCACGCATTACATTCCCAGGGCGCGTCTCGTTCGCGCAAGCATGCAAACTACGCACACAACTCGCTCGAGTTACACTATCAAGTGCATGTGCTCAAACACACCGATATCGCTGTCACGTAAACGCGATCCTGAGTGTCGCGCGAATACTTACGTATATAGTTCTGGCTAACGGGTGGCTTATAATCAATTTCGAATTTTTTTATTTTGACAATTGCGTTTTTTCTTTGAATATCAACATCAGATAAAAGCAAAACTGGATGTATTTTTTACATCCACTGTCTGTTATTTGATTTTGAATTTGAAACAATGTTTAGTTGGATTCTGAAATTGATTTGAGTGAATTGTAATGGATTTTCACGTTTCGTTATCAAATTTTTGTTATTTTGTAATTAAAAATAGTTCTATTGATTTGTACCGATATGCAAAGCAATGCGAAGCAGATGAACATTGACACAGCGATATCATATTCGATTAAATTATTTCGTTCGAGTGTGTGTACGTGCAGGGTTTTGATGTATTTTTAGATTGCCAAATTGTTGAGCAAAATTTTCCTTTCTCTTTTTCAAACGTGTATCAGTTGTCCTGTCGAATGCAAAACGGTCTGTTTATGATATTGTTTCATTTGTATACGATGTTGATTTTTCTAATGATATTTTTAATGTACAATTTTTTTAATTGCATTCGTTTTACCTACTCACAATTGGACTTAATTTTGTTTAATTTTTATACGTTTAGTAACTTTCATTCTACGTTTATTAAAATATATATATACTAAACGTATAAAAATATATACATGTAACAAAAATTATATAGTAATTTCAGTAATTCTGTTTGCGTTCGCATATTTCTCAAAATTTGTTGATAAAAATTGCATTTGAATTCTGAGAACGTTTGGAATGCATAATCTTTAAGCTCTGAGTACATGTACGACAGTTTCCATATTATAGCTGAGAAGTGCAAAAATCGTGCACCGGGTCAGTCTCTGCTTTATCGAGCCTCGATATTCCAATGAGAGTAGCATAGTGAAAAAAAGAAAAAAGAGCCGTTTTGTGCAATTCTAGATGAAGGATTTTATTGATACAGAGATTTTTTTAGACGTTTCAGTATTGCTTTTTATCGAAAAATTTACCGTACTGAAAACGATGAAAACAAAAAATATTTAAAATTTTTGAATTTCTTTTAAAACAAGAAACATTTTTTCAAACAAGATTTGTTTATATTTAATTTTTTTTAATTAATAGATTTTTATGAGTAGCACATAAGTGTAACAATCATTAACTTTCTACAGTTTTCGTGTCAAGGTAGAAAAATCTTAGAGGGGTAGCAGTCCCTGTTACTACTAGTGGTTAGAAAAAAAAGAACAGGTTGTTAATAATGTCGAGATAATCCTGCAGTCGAGTTTTGCGGCGATGAAAGCTTTGCTTAAAACTGTGGTTCATCCCAGTTTTTTTATTCTTTTTTCACATTCGTAGTCCTGTACTTTCATTTATCGTCAGACATTTTTTTCAAGGATTATCAGTCGTCTTACCATACAAAAGCATTTTGCAATCATGCAGAATGGTGTATTTCGAACGTTTGTTTGTTAAATCAAAACTTCAATTTGAAATAACTTTTTTTACCAGGTTAGTTATTCTCACGGAACAAATTTCTAGGCAAAAACAAACATGGATATTATCATATAATATGTATTCTTAAAAAATAATTAGAATTTCAATTTTTTTGGTAAACAAAAATGAATTAATGCTTTTATATTTGTTTTAGACTCATAAAATGTTGTAAAGATCAAATTTCAAAACTAATATTTAAAAACTCGCAAAAATTAATATCAATGGAAGCAATTAACAAAACACAAAATTAATTGCGGCACTTATAATCCTGTTGCAAATATACGCCGTGTATGAATGGACGTGATTATTATAATTGGATATATAATTTTGATTTTTATGAAAATACTGAATTTGAGTGTCACCAATTAACTATATTGCCAATATAATCGTTATATGATCTTTTAATTGAGGTAATTATTACAATACAACAAAATAAAATGAAATAAAAAGTGCATGTATTTTTAACAGAAATTTAGCAGTTTCAATTTTTTTCATAAAAACATTAAATTATATTCATTCATGAATGAAATTGTCTAAATAATAGAACTGAAAACTTAATCAAACCAAAACTCTATAAAGCAGAATCGATTTGAACTTTTGACTAACGTTTCGAAACGTTGTCTAAATCATTGATGATTCAATTTTGTCTCTTTCATACGAAAATAAAATGAGAAAATGACCCAACTTTTGTTCATATTTTTTGTTAGAACTTGGCTTGCAGCTCTATACAATAGTATTGAATAGTATTCAATAGAAGACACGATGTTAAGTTATGATTTTAATATCATTAATTAAAATAGAAAAACATGTTTTTTAAAAATCCAACATTTTTTTTGAATGTATATGCGTATGTATGCAGCATATATGTGCTGTATATAGTTTTTATGCCTGGGTTATTTTATTTTTGACTAAAATATAGAAATATTCTTGCTCCATAGTTTGTGCAGTTAAAACGTGTAATATAAAGTGAGCAGAGTAAGACAAAAGAATAAAAGGAGTTTCTCGTTAAAATCGCAAAAAAATAATTCCATAGCGAACAGCGTTTGTCTTTTAAAACCGCGACGACATTCATCACCAAAGGTCAAAAATCAATTGAGATGGATGCAACTCATGCTTCTGACTATGAAAAATCCTCACAGTCTTGGATATCATTACATAAATTTCCGGAAAGACAAAACGCTCTTTACCTGATCAAACCGTACGGTTTAAGAGCGAGCATTTTGTTTATAAAGCCCTTAAAATATTTTCACAATCATAAAAACTGGATGTGCGAAATCGAGATAAATTTTTTGTAGGTCTGCGTATCGGCCATCTTTGTCGTAAAGTGTACACATAAAAATTGCAATTTTTGCGCCGGATATTTTCACGCTTAAATTATAACTTATCGTTTGAGAAAAAGAAAACGAAAAAAAGTAATTTCTATATTGATTAACAAAAAAGGCGTTACGAAACTGATTAATTTCAGCGCGTTTAACGGTCCAATTGAGGGCGCCGCACTTGAGCTGGAGCTTTTCCCCTTGATATTCCGCGCGTTAATCATGACTATTCATGCATTGAATTTGATGCAAGTTCATGTACAAAATTTGCATGAAAATTTATCGCTCGGTGTTTCGAAAGGCGAAAAAAAAAAAAAAAAAATTGCTGACGAGGTTTGATTTGGAAGAGCCGCATCTCGTCAGTCGTTTCAAATGCTCCAATTACTACGCGCTGCGAAGGCATCACGCTCCCGAGATAGATGTCGTGTTGCTTATTTCTTTAACGATCGAGGGGTCGAATGTAATTGAAAACGCGGCACGTCGACGGGGCTATTCCATGGCTTCTGCTTGTGGGCATGTTCGTGTTTAATTGAATAAGTTGGAACGAGCCAAGTTGCTGTTATTAATGCGACCGCGTGCACACGTACTTATTACGTCGCGCCCACTCTGAAGAACACCTTTTTTCCTCTCTTTTCTTATTCTTGTTCGCACGTTGCGTTGCATCGAATCAGACTTTATTTCCAAGGACGACTCGAGTCTCGATGAAGCAAATTTGCATAAACAAAAGTGATGATCATCGATTTTCGCGCATTTGCATCAGACACACGTACATTTTTTTTGTTTCTCATCCTAAAGGATAAGATCAAATCAAATATGATTTTCGCGGGGACAATATACAAACGAAAGGAGACAGAAAATGAATTTCAATTAGGGCAATTTGAAAAATAATCATTTCGGAATTTTTGTTGTTGTTGTAGCAGTTTTATATGTTCTTTTCTTTCCTTTCATTGGTCTACACCACTTTATAAAATTATGCGTTTAATGTAACCAAATGAATTCCACAGGCACCAACTTTACTGACAACGATGACGTCTACAAATGTGCAAAATAAATGCCGGGCTGTTATATCCCTCGAATGTTTGTTATTCCGCAACGCTATTCGGTCTTGGGTTCTTTAAGTATCTCCCAAATAATTTCACCTTTTCTCATTCCCCGGCTAGAATGTACAACATTTTGTGCACTGAATGTTTTCTAATTAAAATGTTTCAATTGTTTTATTCTAAATGAAAAAAAAATAAAGACAAAAATTTTTTTTTTCAGCTCTATTAAATTGAACGAACAAAGTTTTGATGCTTATATAAAAGAAGATTTAAACCGATTAAACTTCCGAAAAAGAGCTTATTACCCCTCGATCCGGTACTGTCACTTATTATCATCTCGCGAGAGAGTGCGTTTCGGACGGCCATTTAGCGCGATTGGGTGCGCGGGTGCGTCGTTGTTTATTATGCTAATTCGAGACGTGGCTCGGGGGTTAATTCGAGGAAATTGGAAAATGAGGGAATTAGGAGAACGCGCGGCGTGTATCGCATGTTATTCGAAAACTACGCTTGGCGTGTGCGCTGGTGTTCCTCTTTTCGTATATCTGTGCAGACACACACACAAACGTGCGAACACGCGCGGCCTCGTGTGTAAGAGGGTAACCGCGTGCATTGATGTGGGATTAGGCGCTCGCTGGTATTTGAAGAGAGAGTCACGTGTGTGCGAGAGCGAGGCTCGCGTGTGATTGTGTAAGCGCGAGGGAGAGGCGTGCCGCAGTCTCGGATGGCGAGACACGCAACCATGGATGTGGTCGCGGAGGGGAGCGGAACAGTTGTAGCGTGTAAATTGAAGGGTGGAAGAGCGAGGCGCTAGTCAGAGAGGAGAGAGGAAAGAGGGACGAGGCCGTAAAACTTGAGAAAGGGTGCCCCGATGGCACGACCCTTACGACACCCGCCAAATGGTCCAGAAGACACAGCTGCGCCCTCGCACAGTCTCTTTAACCCTTCACTTTAACCCTGCCCCTGCACTAATTATGTTATCTCTTGTCGTGCCGCCGCGAGACCGAATTCCGCGCGGTATATCTGTAATGCATGCCGTGCGGTTACCACCGATCAAGTCGATATTGGCTAATTGGACGATGGAGCAAAAAAATCTTTTTTTCACCTCCAAGCGGAAGTTTCTTTACAGTCGTTAAAATTAATTGCGTGTATATATTTTCTCACGGCGAAATATATAACGCGGGTTATTATTTTTGTAACGCGATTTTTTGGGTCGGGATAATTGACGTGGAAATATGGTTTTTTTATGTCAAGTGAACGGATAGGTATAAATGTTTCTGCCGCGATGGTTTTGGGTTTTGTTTTATATTGTAACCAAATACGAGTGTTGCTGAGAGAAGAATTGCTCACAGCTTTTTTTTCGCACAGGTATTGCAGTGGATTTTTAATTGAATAAATTAATAAAAAAGTGGGATGTTTTTTTAATGCATCGTATATGCTGGTTGATTTTTACGGTATGAGTTTTCCTCGAACAATTAATCTGTGCAACAAAAATTTAACAGATATCAAGAGTTTTCAATTTTTGTCCATTTTAGTTCTTTTTTTTAATTATACTTTAATAGAATTATATTTATCTAGTATGATTGAAAAAAATTGTTCTCGAATTTTTCGATAATTTCTATAATTTGAAAAGAATGCACAACATTTCAGGGAATTCTGAATGTTCGTATTTCTGGTTTAAGGAGTAATAATCAATATCACGTCAGAACGTTATGGTGATATTTTTTATAGATATACCTACAGTTTTATACAGTTAAAATGAAAAGTATATTTGTTTTTAAAAACACTGCAGTGCAAAAATCTCGTTCGAAAGACATCTGAAATCACGAAACTTTTATACAAAACTTTAGATCTGAAACTGGGATTTTTCTACAAATTTTTGTACGCTTAACATAACAATCTCATCGTAAGATCCATCATTCTTACAATTCAGAACAACTCATCAGATTAGAATCAAAATGATTTGTTTCAGTTTAGATCATTATCTCAAATAAAACACGAATTTGACATGATTTCAAAGAAAATAATCTGTTAAGAAAATTTGCAATTTTAGTATTCAAAAACAAAAATGTTTTTTTTTTTAAATTGATTATGCACGTGTCAATCTGTCGTTGACGTCAGGTATTTATCAATTCAGAATCGCGAGGGAAAAGACGTTAAAATTTTATTAAAATAGTGGAATAAAAATCAACTTATATAATTTCAGATCGAATTGTACGCAGTATATATACGAAAATTAAGCTGTTATTGGGATTTTTTTAAAGAATATGATTTTTTTAAAAGAAAATCCCTAGAAAGTGTACTTTTTAGTCCGAAAAATCTCGAAACTAACTTTTTTCGTTGCGTTGCAGCAAGATTGTACGCATAAAATCGATAGGGTTTTAATTCACAATTTTTTATTCAGTTTAGTTTGATAATTATAAAAAATGAACCGATTCAAACAAATCCGCCAAAAACTCAAAATATTAAGAATAATGAACGTTTATTCGATATAAAATCCTTAAAATTTTAAACGCAAAAAATATTTTTTGGTTTTTTGTTGAAAAATTAAAGTTTGAAAATTAAACTTTTAACATTCGAGAAATAATCATTTAAGAGTTCGTATATAATGGAAATCATGTAAATGAACCTGAGAAAAAAGACAAAGAATGGTTGGGATAAAAAGTGGAATTCTGATTGATAGAATACAGACAGAAATATTTTTAAGAATCAAAATTTTCAGAGATAATGATACTTTACAGATACATTTTTAATCTCAAAAGACCATCGGTTTTATGCATACGAATTTTCTGCGCATTAAAGACAGAAATTTGTATAATATCAGTAAAATTTTTTTTAATGTTATTGATTATTTCCTATGATCATAAATATACTTTTAGTGTCGAATATATTGAAAATTTTTTTGAGAGTTCAAAGCTCAGTGTTCAATCTGAGAAATATTCATATAGTTTTGTCAAAACTACTTTTTGTTATGTTGTTTTTTAAAAAGTTTCAGATGACGCTTGAATTTTTGTGTGTGAATAGTTCTTATACACCAAGAATTTTGGTTTTTTGTCTGTTTTTACCAAAAACGATGATTGAAATCTAATGCATCATCATCACGATATTAAGTAAAATATAAAATTGTTGTGACACCCTCATCGCAACCTCATCACTAATCCCGGAAGTTATTTTAATTAGACTTCGTAACCCTATAATTGAATCTCATCGATACTCAAGATCGTTAACAAACCTATTTCTGCACTTTGACTTTCATTCACGTGCGATCTCTTGAAATAACCTTTTTTTACCTACATCACGAAATGACCGACAGATTAATTCTCTCTCAATCATTTAGCGCGCTTCTATTTTGGTTTTGAAAAAAAAAAGCCATCGAGTTGATGCCCTTTTGGCTGCGGGGTCAGCCAATCGTCACCGTCTCATGCAAGAAACATGAGTGGTGCTTCTTCGGGCCAAAGAACAAGAGTCGCAACAGCCACGGCAAAAGCCGGCATAATTTCTCTAATTTGAGCGACACCAGTCTTGTCGCAGGAAATTCAAGCTGGCTGGGTAAGAGGTTAACGAGGGGGAGGGGGCGTCCGTGCTTCGACGGCAACGACAGTCAGGATTTCACGTATAGCACGGACACATCTCTGGCGGCGTCGTTACGAGGGCGTTGCGTTTAAAACGACGACTCGCTCTGATAGCCGCGCCACGTCGATCAAGCCGGCGCTCTCTGCCACGCCGTCGCAGCTCGATCGGCGTGGCGAAAGTCGAGGGGCGGCCAGATAGTAGGTAATCACCCGGCGGCTCGCGTTATAGCGTCGTTACGCCGCAGCACCGCTATCTCGTTTCATCTCACGCTCTCTCTCTCTCGCGCTCTTCCTCGCTTTCTCTCTCACTCGGTCCTTCTGTCACTTCTTCCCCAAGGCGTCATCACCCGTTACCACCCATTCCTTTTGCCTCCATCTTTTTTCTTCTCACGTTCTTTTTTCCTCACGACTCTGTGTCGCTGACTTTCTTATCGGGCTTTTTTTTTCGCTCCTCGTTGTTTTTTTTTGTCTTGGTGCTTTTTTTCTCTTAAATTCTTTTCTGCCAACTTACTCCTCGACACGAGTCAGCTGCAATGCGAGAAAGCTGCCAAACTTCGTTTCGATACACCTTCACGCGTGCCAGTCATTTTTTTTTATATAAAGAAAATGTGGGATCATAAGTTGTAGAGTTTTCTGAGAGATTGATATTTCAAATCTGATAGACATTTGAAAGATTTGTTTTTTCCGTAATTATTTCTACTGGGTGGATTTTGAGAAGTTTTAGTTTGCAGTTTAAGACAAACGTGTGGTTCTATTAATTGGGATTAAACAAAAGAATAACAAGATTGTTTTTCTCGATCAGACGATGCAGTTATAACCTGTGCAGTCTTCTCGTCCGTAGCTGATATCAAATTTTAATTTTATTCAACTCAGATTGATAAAAATGTAACAGCATAATGTTACTAATGGGTTAATGAACTGATGTCTTGAAAAATTACTAACTAGAATGTTATATCGACTTTGGTTTATTGGAACGTTAAATCAAATTTTATTTATAAAACTTTATTATGGTATGAATGCATGAAAGATTGAAAATTTGTTAACATCGATTATTTATAATCCAGTTAATGTATGTACTACATGTTTTAATAAACTTTATAAACGAATTGGGCAATTATGACAGAATAGTCGAGCAAGTTGAAAAATAAAAAGAAAACATGGTTTTTTATTATTATTACAGATATCTTCTTTTGTAATGCGAGTTGCTACCTTTTCAAAAATAAAAAAAATAATCTTTGAAACTCTTAAAAACTCCTTCTTTTACTAACTTCACATTTTTTCACGATAGATAATGAAAATACAAATTAATAATAAAAATTGTCTCCTGTTACAAGTGAACAAAATTTTTATTTTTATTTATATCTGGAATAACATTTTCAGAATAATTGCAGCCATTTATTTAATAAAAATTAACGCTCTCACTGAAATAAAAAAACAAAAAACAAATTTTTCATTGGTTCAAAACAAATGTAGAATTGCATTGATTCTTTACCGTACAGAAACAATGTGAAGAGTTCCAGTTCAAATTTTTATTTTTGTTTGTGATCAATCAAAGCCCTAACAAAAGTTTGCACTTTTTATAAACAAAATGTACAAGTTTATTTTTATATTCTACAGTTGATTATAATAAAAAACCCGTGTGTATGCGTTAACTATAGACTAAATTAAAAAAATGTTTTCAATGGAAATGTATGGAAACAGATTAGAAAAAAAGTCGCAATTCTATCATCTTTTTTTTGTGTCATTTTTCTTCTAGAGGTTTTCCGCACGACCAATTGTTTGAGCATTCGATGTTATAAATTAGCCTGGAAGGAGAAACTTTTCGCTCGTATTCGAACACTCTTATTTTCGTTACGCCAAACTTGTTACGTCGGCTTGTTTATGTTCTTAGGGTCCAAAGCTCTGTTATGTTCTACGGTTTGCTGCTTCGACAAACATCTATATTTAACCAGGTCAAGTGTCAGTCATCATATTACTGTGACGAAATCGATCGAGTTTCAAAGATTGTTCTTCCTCGAAGCCATTGGTACTTCTTTGAAAACATATCATGTGGGATGATTATCTTATGCTTAACGAAACTCGCTTAAGCTGTGTCGCCAAATGTGTCTGGTATAAATCCAGGAGCTACACTTCTCATTCCGACGTTACGAGACGGCAAAAGGAAGCACAAGGAGGAACAAAAAAAAAGACCAAAAGGAGAAATGTAACGAGTCGTTTTGAAAGGTTTCGCATTTTGAATCTGGAGATGGCGAAATGGCTAAAGAAGTAAAGTCGATATGAGAAAGAGGCTGTACAGAGCTCGATGGGGTAGCTTCTAACGGGGTCGTAACTGGCTCGGGTGATTGCGCGTGGAGAATGCACAAGCGAAGTGCAACTCGTCGCGTCGTAAGCAGAAGCCCTACGATAACGTTCACCCCACAACATTGCGTAGGTGTGATGGTATATATAAGTATATGCACGTGTGAACACGATTTATAGATATATGCGATCTTGGGTCACGTTTAATATGGTCTTGAAATAATCTATGAAATATTATATTATGAAAACTAGAAGTGGAGATTATTTTTCATCGTAAGAAAAATTTACATTATTATGTTCAAATTTGAAATATAACTAGTACCTTTTTGTTTACAATATGAATGAATGAAGAAAACCGAAATAGAAGACTATGTTTTATTCAAAGAAGTCAGTACAAGTCTTTTTTCTCACATGGATGTTAAATCAGGGGTGACCTTTCGTTCGGATATTTTGAGCTGCCAAATGCAACGCAGCTATTTATAAATGACTCGACTAACAATGCGGATTCTTCCTAGGTGTCGTTATGAATATAGATGCACCATAAGCGCAGTGCTGGATATTGTATAGGTCTCTGAATTTTAGCTGGTTTTCATTTTGGCGCCGAAAATCCTGGGGGAATTAAAGGAAGCGGAAATTCCAACGCTACACAGTTATTTGATCTCGGTGGATAGAAAGGCACCTTTACCACGGGGTGAAATTGTTGATCGATATGATTTTTAATCGAGATGAAATGACTCGGGTACGAGGGTGGAAGCAGCAGCAAAAAAAAAAAAAAAAAAAAAAGAGAGCAGCTAGAGAATAGAGAGGACTTCATCGATTTTGAAATAACACTTTCGTGGATGGCATCGTTAAAGCGTCGACGGTCGTCGCACTTGTACCACGCTGAAAAGAAATGCGCGTGGTGAATTTAACCAAAACTCCACACTGAATCGGTCATGGTGAAATGTGACTGTTTTTTATTTGCTGGTTCGATTAGAGTGATTTGGAAATCCACCACTGATTTTCGTTCATGAAATTTACACCTTGAACTAAATATATTACATTTTTTTGTTATTTCCAAAAGTAAGGTAAATGCACCGATAACGTACCGTCAATTCAAGGTTAGAGCTGTTAGTAATGTCAATGTTTTAGAAAAATATGATCTAAAATAAATTTGAACATTTCACTAGTCATAACAATGAAGCGTGTACTTTTACAAAAAAAATTATGTGAATTTCAATACTAAGTGAAAAAAAAGTTGTTGCACCCATTTTATATGCGAAAATAAAGACTCGACAACCTGTGTCATAGTACTTGTACCTAACTAGGTGCAAAATTACAAAATGATTCAAATACTGCTAAGGATCGAATTCGAAACGAACAATCACATATTTAAGTGGAAATATTATTTCAAATATTATTTTAAAATTATGTTACAGCGTTAAAAAAATCTAAATCTTTGAATTTTTTCAATTTATATCGTAAAAATTTCGTTATCTAAAAAAATTTGTTAAATTATCTTTTTCTAAGAAGAACCATTTTTGAATGTTTATCTGCCAACATAATTTAATTTTGCAGCCGAAAAATATTTTTTGAAGCTTTATCTCTTACTGATGCGAAAAAGCGAGTGCTATTAATTGAGCTATTAATCAAATTTAAATCAAATCATTATGTGTTAATTATTTCAATGCCATAAACAAACAAAATTGTTATTTTATGACCCACAATGTTTAAAAATTATAATTTAAAATTTTTAGCTACTTTCTTGACAAATTTTGTGATATATTGGCATTTTAATATGACATAACATTAATAGGGACATGAAAGTTTTGATGATTCTACTTGTGAAAATACTACAAATTAATTTAAAATTCTTATGTTTTCAACATTATTCAGTAATTCAGTAATGCTTCTTTTTTCTTATCTGACAATTTCTTTTTTTCCCAGGTGTTGTCAAATTTCAATTGAAATTTTTAGTAGCATCTGAAAGCTCTTTTTCTTCAAACCTGAGGTCCGTTTTCGGTCGCACATTCAACTTTGCGGATCCTAAACATTTTTTTGAAGGTGTTGTGTATTTATTTCTTTTTTGCACTAATAATCTTTTTCACACAAATGTTCATAAAATTAGAATATATTTTTATTTTTGGATTATTTTATACAAATTTAATTTATTTAGCTTAGATATCGAAGCCCAACACAAAATGCTATAATACAAAAGAAAAGGTGCATTTACCATAATATTTATTTACTTTCTAATTTGATACTCCTAAAAATTGTATCAACCCTAAATTCGCGATATTGCGGGCCAAGATAGGTTCTATCTGTTGCACTCACCCTGATTGTTTTCTATTCAAACATACAAATTTCAAATTTGACGTGAACAGTTTTGTTTTGTTCTCATACTGTAGGTAACAAAAATTGAGGTTTACAACCTAAACTGTTAAAAAATTGAAACGAAGAAGAATAAGCAAAAGTTGATAATTTTATTTTATTTTAAAACCCAGTTAGGGTATCTAGAGATGAAAAACTGAACTTTTTGTCAGTACGTAAAATTTGTTAAGTTACAGATAACAACAATGTGAAAAAAGTATTTGAGCTTGCAGTGTTGCACTGTCATAAATAAGAGTTGCTGTTTCGATGCCATCAACAGAATACATGTAAATAGAAACACAACAAAAAAACAGTTCCGACCTACTGTATGTGATATGGTATTGAAATACTGTGTGTAAATTAATTTGAGGTTACGATTTGTATTTGTCATATGCGTCGTTAGTAAGTTGTGGGTTGTTAGCGGTTCACAGCCAGGTAAAATTAATGCGGATTGATTAATATTTATTTTGCATTAGCTGCAAAATAAATGTCACCTTAGCTATTAATAATATGTACCGTTAAATAAATCTTCGCTCAAATATATTGGACTAATTTAAAATTTACTTTACGTTTTATCATAGAATCGATCTCATTTTCGTCAGCTTTAGATTTCGGACATAAAAGAGTAAGCAAATAAAAGAGGGGTCCATTAATTAGAAAACAAATTGCCGGGCCGCCCGACGAATCTCTTGGCAGCAATCGAGCGCGAACGATCAGTTGCTAATGACTGGGCGATCCTTTTTTGCGAGCGACAGATCTCGCATTGTGTGATAATAAATGATCGCATGCAGCCCCATTTGGCCGACACCTTCCTTTTCTTCTGCGGAAGGCGACTTTCGCGCTCAGCAGAGCGCCCTGTCTTATTTGTGGATTTCGGGGTCTGGCCTCGTTTGTGGCTGCAAGAGCCAAGAGACAAAGCCGAATAGACGCGACCACGGCGTGAAAGGGAGATAGGCGACGGAAGGAAGGCAGGCGCTTTTCTGCCACCCACACTTAAAGAGAGACAGAGAGAGAGAGAGAGAGAGAGATAGGGTGAGAATCTGGCAGACCGAGTGAGACGCTGCAAGCTCGAGATAGATCCTCGGAGTCGTCGCTCAAAACCCCCTGGCGCGCTACCGTCGTTTCCATCCTCGCCTATAAAAGATATCCTCCGAGTCCTTGTGTCGTGAGTGCTCCACACTCTCACCGACGTGCACACTCATAGCCGCACGAGCGCACACAACCGAGCGATCATCGTGCCTTCTCTGTCTTTCTTGCAGCACCCCAGGTCGTACTCTCTCCCTCACTCTCATTGGCAGTTGTGTGCCCGCCCTCTCCGTGTTTCCGCGGCCCGTTTCAACCACCCCGTTCCATGCCGTGTCCGTAGGGCATGTCCCTGTGCGACACGGATCTGCCATTGTCCAAATCGACTCGGTGGAAGCCGCCCTGGCCGGTTCCCCTTGGGGCGCCAAAAAAATCTCTATCTCTGAAATTGTGGCGCGCAAAATTGCGCGTCGACCGAGCCGGCGCCAGGCTCGCTGTGATGGCGCAGCGAATTTGGACGAATTTGCAAAAGTGCCGCAAGCGGACAATAGATTTGCGGCGCGTGGAAAGTTCCCATCCCCTTTGGTGGCACGCTCCGCGGCACGCCCGGTCGTCTCTGTTATACTGCCGGCAGCAACCGCCCCCGCGCGCCGTCGCCCGCCGCCCCACTGTGTGTGCCGTGTCTCCTCATCCCCGAGCGCTCCACCGCACCGCGCTACTCACACCACGTTTCGTGCGCTCTCGCTCCCTCTTTAAGCGTGCTTCTCACTTTTTCCTCTCGTGCCTCCGACCCCACGGCAGACCACCCCGCGAGCCGCTCGTTAACCTGCTAGCGCCCTGCCCCCGCCCACTGCGCGCTTCCCTCCCTCCCGCACCCCCGCCACCCCACCCTTTTTGCTTTCTCGTTCTTTCATCTGGCGCGCTGTCCTTTTCGCTCGCTGGCAAACCGAGCGAGCGAGAACCTTCCCCTTTAACCACTGCCGCGTGCACAGGGCCGTCGTAGAGCTATATTTACATATCAATATTCTAGCGCTCTAGCACGCGCCGGAAATACCATCAGGCGTATAAATATGACGGCTTGCGCCTGACGCTGACGAGAGACGTCGGCCAGCTAAATATGAGGACGGCCAATTAATGAGAAGCGAGACGCGCCGCAGGGGCGAGGCGCCGGCCATTCTCTCTCGTAGAGCGTGCTCACAACGGTGGGGGAAAAGGCGCTTATCTGCGCTCTCTGAAATATAGATATTTCGTGCGGATGTATCGATACGGTTCGATGCAGATGCCGAGCACGTTTTAATAGCATGATTAATTACCGCGCCTCCTTTTTTTTTCTTACTCGCATTTGCCATTGCTTCAATTATTCGTGAGCCTTATTCGATCACGACTTTTTCGAAAAATTGAAACTTTGCAAACTTTTAAAACAGTGCATCATCTTTATTTTTTTTTTTTATCTTCAAAGAGTTATCGTATAGGTGCGACAATGATGTTTTGTAGTAGTTTAAGTAACGTATAGTATACATGCTCTGAAATTTCACATATATGAGAGCATATGTGGGCATCACGTATGTTTGAATAAATGTGCATATAGCATATACGTGTCTTTCGGTCTCAGTAATGCACATAAATTATCAAAACGAGTTTTCGGGATCAGCATTTATTAGAAGGTTGGAAAGAAAGCTTATTGGTAAAAATTGTGAATTTGTTTATTCTTTTTTGTTTAAATTAGATTATATCGTGACTGTTTAATAATGATGATAATAAACAAATGAAGAGGAATATTCATTAAACAACCACATCATTCGATAATGTGAAAATACAGGATGAAATGTAGCATAGAATTGTTTATGTTGAAAAATATCAAACGACAATACAAACTCACAAAAAAAAAACATGAAACAAAGGTTTGCAAAATGAATGAGTAAACAAATTAGTGCAATCTTTGATTGTCGAGGATAATTTCAAAAGTCCAAAACGGTCAGTAGTAGTAATAGATCGAGAAGAAGGATAAATACGAGCGGAGCGATAAAAGCCCATGGATTAAGCCTTAGTTGCGGCTCGCTCCGATAAGTGCATACTTAGATGCGGGCTTCTTGAGAGAGAGTAAATTGGAAGGGGATGGCAGGTTATTGATGGCGCTCGCATGACTTTTGTTAGGCGGGCAAGTTAATTGTTGCTTAGGGATCTGGTGCCAAGGATTTAGGAACTTTTAGCTTGGGATCGTTGGATTTTTCAGGATGATTTGAAACTGGGTACTTTGGATCTTTTCACATGTAATGGATGGCTTGGATTTAGCTGCTGCGGAAGAAATCGGTCGTAGGTCAAGAATACTTTTTCATGTAAAAAACGCTCGTACATTTTTCTGCCGAAAGCTTTTTTTTACTATTTTAATGTAGATCAATTCAAAATAATATATAGCAAAATATAATTGAAATAATATTTATATCAAACCAAAATTAAACATAAACACAGACACACGATGTTCCGTTTTTTTTTTTTTATAGTGAAACAAAATGTTATTACTTTTAGAATATACATGATGCTAAGACATGTTTTTTTATTTTTTTGTTCGAATAAGTTGACTGTCGTTACAACTAGTGACTAACTTCTTACAGAAAAAGAAAACAAAATATTAAACACGAGGTATCGAACAGAATCGTATAAGGGGCCAATAAAGTTTGTCTATCACTTGAACTCTTCACACAACATTATGCTAATATATGAAGAGCACGCGCTTTGAATGGAAACAAATGTAATGTGTTGTTTTAAGTAGTGTTTTAGAATTGACATCCATTTTATTATCGGTTATTTTTGTTTCAGCGATGGCTTCACAGACTCTGACAGAAAAAAAGAAAGACGATTGTTTTCAACTGGCAGATGTAAGTTTAACATTTATAAACCATTCCACAAAACAATTAAAGAATATAACGATACATTAACATGTATAAAGATAGATTACTTATATGGTACATTTGTGCTCTATATTTTGTTGACCAAGAATTGCATTAACTGAACTTATTTAAATGCATTAGTGCTTTACTTTTATTTCACAATGCCAACAAATTTATTTCAACTGCGTGGGTGCGAAAGTCGTTTAAAGACGATGCTTTTTCACCAACACGCAGCGAGGCACTAATTTTAAACGTTTTCCAAATTCACTTATTTATAGAGGGACGACTGCGCGTGCTTTTAGAATGCCTTTCGCATTGGTTTGCATTATCATAAAAATATTGCAGATAAGCAAAGGAAGTCTTAAACCGTCAGATGACAAAATAATCTCGCTGAATAAACACGTACTTATTATATGACACGAAAATAAACGTGTCATGTAAAGCATGCGGCGATTAAAACCCGGATTAGCAGACCTTATTTTTGGACGGGTCTCATGGTAAATTCTAAATAGGTTTGTTACGTACAAAAATTCAGTAGTATAAATCGATGTTCGATCAGGACGCCCAAACGAAGAAATAAATTTTGTTTCAAAAACTTTGGTTTTGAAAACTAAATCAGTTTATTAAAATTAGTTTTTAACAAAATGGAAAAGAAGTATTTTGTGTCATATTTTAAAGTCTAAAAAATATTTATGGTCAGAAAATAAAATATCAGATGCTCGTGACAGCAAAGGCATATCGTACATCCAAATGAAGCATAAAACGAAGAAAACGAGGCACACGTGCTGTGTCATCGACATCGTTTGGCTTTCATCGCAACATACCCAGTTATGCAGAGGCCGAGCTATCTCCCCTTGTGGAAGTTCATATATTGGCCGGGAATTTCTAGCGTGCGTAACCTCGCGAGATAGCCTTATTCGTTGTGCGCCCTTTACGACCAGCTTGTGTCACAGCGAGGGTCTGCTACTCGCAAACCTTTGCGCCACTACTTTGACTTTTTATTCTTATTTTCTTATTTCGTATTTTATATTTTTAACTTTCTCTCTCTTGGTCCACTTTCGTGTTCTCAACTTGGTATTTCATTTTAGTTAACTCTATTAACTTATACTGTTTTATATCTTACATTTTGATTGCATTAGTTTTTTTTTTGTTTTGTGCACACATTTTCAATAATTAATTATTAAAATGGATATAATATTCTTGACGTTCTTTTCATTGAAAGGATAACGATTATTGATGATGTACATAAATTTTCATCAGTAAATAAGTTGATTAAGTTTTTTTGGGCATTACATAAAATGAGCATGTAAAACATATTCTATTCATGCTCGTATTATAATACTAAAACATTTGGTTCCGATATCAAAAAATAACGAGTCACGAAATTTGTTCACAATAATGAAATTAAAATCAGTTAAAAAACAATGTTCGATCAATCGTTAGATTTTTTTTTCATTTGATTTTGATTCATTTTCAAGAAACGCATAGTTAACTTGATCTATCAAGTAAAAAGTGAAACAAAAATGTAGATAAAAGATTGGTTAAATTTGCGTTCCATATTTTGCAGAATTTCTCTGATTTCCACATTTCATTTCCTGCGAACGCAAATTGCAAATTCGTATCGAAGAGCTGGCAAGGCCATTCTTGGCTGCTGAAAACGAGAAGCGCATTAGATGTATCGCATGTTATCGTTTTCAGCGCACCGGCAGCGAGCGGCATGTGCCCGTGCACCTCCACTCCGCCGGCCGTCACTTGCTTGTTACGTTCGAACGGCCGGCACAAATGTTATTGCGTCCCCGAGATAAATTTATTGCCGCCACTCTCGCGGTTCGCTTGATACGTATCGCGCGGCGCAATCGTTGCACATTTCCTAGCACCCGATGCCAAACAAAAAATCTTTTATTTAGTTTGCAACTTTTGTTCGTCTGTCAATTTTTTTTCGTTCTCTCTCTATCGAAATCTCGTGTTTTGCGGGGCTCGAAATGCTGCTCGCTTTTATTCACTGAAAACTGGGCTATCTAAGTTGTAAGTTGACCCAAAACTCTGTCCATGGATCATACGTTAACCTGGATATTTTGCTTTGAGTCGCAAGTTATTTTGTTCAAATTCAACCAAAAAAAATTTGTATCGAACATTTTTGTCATACGATTTTCAACGAAATTGCGGATTTGTGTGTATACGTTATGCGAAACCTTTTTTACGTACAATTTTGCAACTCATATTTTTTTGCGATTCATGAAATATATATACATATATATGTGTGACTCGCAAAAAAAGATCACCAGTTAAACACGTGGTTGTTTTTTATGAGAACGGTGTAAAAAACTCGGCTGCGAAAACAAAATCGTTTCTCTCTGATGAGAGTGAGTGTGGAAAAGAGCCGAAGTTCGTCGTGGTAGATATTTCGTGCGCTGGACTTCTATCCTCGCAATTGGTGTCTCTCTCGCACTGGTATATGTCGGGGGTGGTTAACGCCTGCCACTGCTTTTCCCTAGGGTGAATCGCTCACCCGGGATTACTCCGACACACGATCCAAGCCACCACCTGCGAGATATCGCTATGCTGTCGTTTGAGATATCGTGGCGTTTTCACACGTGAGAAATCTACGACTCGGAATTACAGAGACTATTTTTACGTTTTTATTCAGTGGAATTTTTTCCTCCCCCGTAGGAGTTTAAATTTTTTCCATATCACGAACGTTGCGTTCACTTATCGCAAATTGACGTCATACTCGAATTTTTCATTTCATTCATTTGTTTTAGGCTAAAGTGATTTGAGATTCGAGCCGAAATACCGCGTTTGAATTGGCTTCACGTAGTTTATAAATTTTCTAGTATGCAATGGGAATGCATTTTCATAATTCCAAATCATCGATTCTGTGATTTTTTTTTTTTTCAATAAAATTTCATAAAACTAGTCCGTCTATACAGAATTTTTTTAAATCTAATTCACTAAAATTTTAAAATAATCATTTTGATAATAATAAAGTAGCCCTCCGTTGTACATTGTGTTACGTGTGTTTTTCAATTGAATTGGTTTTCTTGGAATACAACCAAACAAACAAAAGACAAAATAAGATATAAATGTGAATGACGGGGGAAAAAAAAAAATTCTTCGCCCAAGTGACCCGAAAGACAAGACTGCTTCTGAATTTTCGCGCGAATTCTGCAAAAGGTCTGGAGGAGAAGCGTCAAGTGGAAGAAGGAAAAGAAAAAAGTAAAGAAAAAAAAAGTTGGACAGAAGAGCGACCGCCGAGGATACCGCACACTTTGCACGTTTCAGCAAGTGCTAAAGGGGAGTGAGAAAGACGCTGAGTGTGAGTGAGGAAGAAAGAGCGAGGCAGCAAGTAATAGCACGCGGTACACAAGCTCACGTTGCAACCTCCATGGCAGCAACATGCCGGCAGACTATTTATTTTGTCTTGCACCCTAGAGCGTATTTCTGTTCGGTCGCTCCGAGAGAGCCGAGACTGCGAAGCACCTATATAGCTTTTATAGATACGTAGCTGGCTTATACGTAGAGGTAGGTACACGTACAGCCGTGACGTGCAAGCGAGCTAGATGCACCGACGGTCGATAGAGTGAGACGCCGACAAAGAGGAGGAACGGAGAGCGAAACGAGTAGCTCGTATGAGCAAGCCAGCTTCGCAGCACGGAAATGATTAATGCATCCCAGCAGCCCTCCGTCCGTTCGCCAACGCGCTCTCTTCAACTTGTCTATATACTGGCTGTTGTTGCACGTACGCTCTCCTGTGTAGGGTATAGATCCAAATTATAAATCTTTGTTCTTCGACGTCCGAAAAATTTCCCCGATGATTCAATCCCTCGGAATCATTCTAATTCGTCTAATTTGTAATGCACATTTTAGATATGAAATTCAAACTCCGACCCAGTTGAAAAAAAAAAAAAAAACTCTAATGTTTGTAAAAAAGATGTTTTTTTTTTTTTATTTTGAGTAGTGTAAAACGTATGTTTTTGAACGCTTGAAATCAGAAACGCGGTATGCATGCTTTTGTGTTCAAGAATTTCATCTCATTTCGTATACTTTCATAGCAAACACTGACCAAGAACGTTCTTTGAGTATCGTTGTCACGTCGACGACGTGACCGCTTTTATACACCGCAACCCTAAGCCAACGTTAAATATGATGGGCGCACACTTTCGGATCAACGAGCTACGGTTCTTCCCAAATGTCCTCTTGGGAAAATAATGGTGTCATTTCTCGAGAGGGCGTCGTGCAAAATTTACGCCACTTTTGTAATTTTCTCCGATGAATGGATGAGACTGAAGAAAGCACGATGAGAAAATTTTCGCACGATTAAGCTTGTTACGTTTTATACATCAATTTATCAAATCTATCAAGAAATTATTCTCTTTTGTTTTAAAAACAAAACCCGTTTTACAAAATATTTTTTATCCTGTCAAAATGAACAAAACAAGGAGTTGCTCCAATCTTCTAACAACATAGAATTGAAATATTTCGGAGTACCTTGAAGTAATGCGATGAAGTCTTATTGAATTGAAGTTATTTATTTTTTTTTTCTTATTTTCTCAAAAATTTATGAAAAATCATTGAGTGCAGTCTTATGGTATATTACTTGAAAAATTTTTGTATGATTCTCGTTTCTTCTCTTTATAATTACATTGATTTTTAAATAAATTTAGGATTGCGTTGATTATAATTGTAAAGTCTTTATTAATCTGCATAAATTTTAATTATAACATAATGTAATAAAATGATTTTAAAATCAATGTGGAATCTAAACATACCATTTGGACAAAAAGTAAATTAAATTGTTTATACTTTAGAATGATTTATAGGAATGATAAAAAAAACTGCATCTTTATCACTATATTTTACGAAGGTGAAAAATGCCGAGTTTGTGTAAAAAGCGAGATAGTCAAGACACAAAAAGCCTCAACAATGAGACAGGGGAAAACAATTTGCAGGCTGAATGGAGACTTTTTTTCATGCGTTAATTCGGTCGCGGAAACAGGTCTGGGTTTGAATTCGACCGTGTGATTCAACTGCTAATTTAGCTTTTTGACGGCTGAAGCATTTGAGCTGTATGCCTGAAGTACAGGAAGCACTCGAATCAGACTTTCTTGTTCGGCACAAGCGCGTGCGAAACGTCGATGCTGCAAGTCAAACAGGAGAGTCGGAGGGGTTGAGTCTTGGAACGAGAAACACAAGCCAGCGCAGCTCTGCAAGAAACTTTGCGAGACAAGCGAGTGAGATATTGCGCCGCGTGAGCTCAACGGCAGGCGTTGCGCCGATGTAAAAGCCTTTTGCCCGCAGCGCCGATTTGCATACTAGATAGTTGTAGTTTTGCGCTACAAAGGTTACGTATAAAGCGCCGCTACAAAGGCTAATTTCGTTTCATCCCTTTTTATTCGAGCCGCCGCACCACCCTCGCCCACTTTTTTGTGTTTCGCTCCTTTTTAGCCCCGTCTCGTTGCTCGCACTGAAAAATGGGCGAGCTGATTAATGACGTAACGTATTTCCGGTCACATTTCGCGCCGCCTCGCTTTCCAGGTCGAACCAATTAGCGATAAACTTTGACTGCCCTGCTGAATGTAATGTTTTAATTATGCTGCGCTGCATAGTGCAAGTTAAATGTATTCGATTTTTGTGCATTCTCATTTTTGGTCAAAATTTATATACTCATTTTGTTTTGTTCATTCAACAATATTCTGCAAAACTAAACATGATGGAAATTTAAATTGAAATCAAAATATTTGAATAGCCTTCTTTTGTGTTATACAAATTGAATGATGTTTTGGAACGATTTCAAAATATTATACAAATCTAAAAATGAAAATGTAGAAAATTTAATAAACCATGTAATTCTTAGTTTGTACACAGATTAAATTCTTAAACACAAGAATATTAATATTGGAGTTGTTTCATTGGGAATGAAAACATGAGATGCCAAACCGACCACAACAATCCTTTTTGTGAATCCTGGATTTAAGTGGATTTCATATACGATAACTTAGTAGGGCAGTTAAGGTGCTCGTTTCTTCTTCACTTGACCCTTAGAGTGTTGACGCTCGGTCGTTTGAAGTTAAAATGCTCCATTGATCTCTTGCGTAATTGCGCTTTTTGACGCAGCCTAATTTTTTTCCGCAGAATGAATACAAGAAATTTTTCATGGGCAAAATTGTTGAAATTTTTTTTCTTATAAGCAAAAAAAAATATGAATAAAAGTGGAAAAAATTGTCTGCAAAAAGTTTGTAATGGACTATGGAAGTCTGAAATCCAGGATTAAAAAAAATGGATCAAACGTTTAACTGATGAGAGCGGGATTCACATGTCGACATTTGCATATTCGTATTGCCATATTCTGATAAAAGAGAGGTGATGCAGCCGCGCTAGGAATTAAGAAGTAAAAATGGCGAGTTTCGTTTTTCATATTTCCCTCTGGTTCACTGAGCAGTTATGCTAAAATTAGAAAGAGTTAAAAAAGCGACAGCCAGAGATAGAGAATGGCGTAATAACGAGACGCAGGAAGAGCAAAGAGGGTTGAATACGAGGGCGCTTAATTAACGTTTCACCGTCTGCATCCGGACGAAAGGTTTGCGAAGAATAAGAAAGAAGGTATAGTGGCAATGATGCGGCTTTGATAGTCGTGTCACAGTCTAGGGCATTTTTTATCAATTGTTGTACCTTAAATCAATAATTTAATTCTGAAAACATTTAAAAACAATTTTTTAATTAGAAAAAAAGAATTGAAAAGTATGAAGTTGACTTATTTGATAACTTGAACAGAGACTGAAGTGGTAGTTTTCCTCAAATTTTGCATTAAAAAATATAATTCTCCAAAGACAAGAAATTGAACTTTTTTTTTATACTTAATAATTGTAGGCAAAATTGAAATAATCAGTTAATTCGGAGAGAAGAATATACCTAGAGATTCGTTTGTGTTTAGAGATGAAGAAAATTGAATGAAAATTTGCAACGAAATAAGCAGAAAATATAACCCCATTTTGTTGAATATTATTCTCGTAAATTACAGTACAAATGTTACTGATTTTAACAAATAAGTAACAATTTATTTAACATTTAACGGGCCAGAACGGGTTGGCAATGATTCACATTATTTAAACAAAAGTTTAGGTCAAAACAAGCATCATATGTTTTTTGTATACACCCGTCAAAAAAATATAGGTTGTGAAAGTTTCGTTGCAAAACTTCAAAGTTATGTTTCAAGTAAAAAAGTAAAATTACTTTCAACTTTGAACCTATACTTTAGATTTGAAATACTTTCTAGGATGATAATTATCAAAAATAATAATAAATTACTGTAAAATAACGTTTTCATTTAAGATTCACATTGTCTATGCGATTGAAAAAAGTATCTATTTCAATTACAATATTTGATAAAAACGCAGTTTCAGATACATATAGTTTCTCAATTTCAGAAGCGATGTTCTGCAATGTTTTATGCAGTAAAAATAGTTAATATTTTTTATTTACATAATTATCTCTAATTATTATAGTATATCTACCCACATGACTAGGTTTTTTAGGTAAAACTGAAGTTTTGTTGTAAGAAACACTTTTATTAATATTAATAATATCAATATTTTTAATATTATTTTTTATATTCACAGAAATACTATACTATATTACTATACAGTAGTATACATTTCTATTTAAAGTATTTAAAGTGCCTCTATCTATAACATATAAAATAGTACATGTACTTATAATTTATAAGTAATTAACACATGCAATAATAACACATAAAATTTATATTATGGAGAGAGCGGGGCAAGCCCCTCACCTCCCCCCCCCCCCTATCGAAATACAACAAAATAAACACAGACAATGCAGTGTTTATGAGTTGCCTTAAAGAGATGCCAAAAAAACAAGATTAATAGTTAATGATAAATAGCTCATGATTATTAATCACACATGCTAACCTTCGGACGTTGTCTCCAAAAATCTATTGGCGATGCACGAAATATCGTTGTAATTAGAACATTTTGTATGTAGATTTTGTACGCATGATAATATTTATAATAGTTGATCAATTATGTGATATTTTTAACGTGCGTTTTTTATTGTTGTGTTATTCTTGCTAGTGTAATATTTTTTCGAATGTTATTTTTGAATGTGTCATAGATGATGCACCCCATATATTGGGGTTCGCAATTGGTTATCGCAATTTGTTACTTAATGTTTTTGTTCGGCATCTCAAGGTATTTTCTTTGTTCTTTAACCAAAACTCGGACTATTGGTACGTCTCCAAAACAAAAACCTAAATGAATGAAGAATAACATTTTGGAGTCTTAATAATCGGTCTTATCTCATGTCTGTTGAAAAAGTTTTAGGAGTTGGAGAATATTGATGATATTTTAGTTTTCAGAACACCCGTTACATAAAATCGCGTGATATGCACACACCTCTATATTCCAATTGAAATAGTTAAATATTCAGTCTTGTGGTTACTATTTAAAGTTATACAAATGGAATTAAAAAACATAGAAGGAAGAAAAAAAACAAATCAAAACAATAACTAAACTTTGAAGCACGCCCATAATGTTGTTCATTTTGACGTTGCACATTGTCATGTACTTGTCACCCCTTGCATGCTGGTAACAAAGCTCAGTGTTTGCACAAAACTCGAAACTATACTATTTCTTTATCACGGGATGAGAACTGTGAGTTCAAAATAGAGCTTTCACATTGCCACTGCGCGCCGCGACCTAAAGTAGTTGACGCGAAATTAAGATTACACTGCTGAATTAGAATTCAACGTATTTTGACGTCGTGATGCAAACATATTTCCTCGGACGTAAAATGTCATTATTCTAATGCGCGTTCTCGTAACTTTCCTTCACGTATTTTCAACTAAAACTAATATTTTTGTAAATAAAATGAGAATTTCATTTAATTCGACGTTAAAAAAATAAAATAAACAAAAGAGTCATTTTCCTAAACTGATCAGAGTCATTTCTTTTGAATCGCCCAAGGTCTGGAAAGTCCAGAGTACTGAGAAAGCATATTATAGTTGTAATCAAGACCCGATGAACAATCAACCTCGTCTTTTTATCGAAACGTCACGCCAAATGGCACGCGTTCTCCAATGGCGACTGCGATAATTGCTCACTGTTGCAATACTGTGAAACGCAGATCTGCGAAAAAGCAGCTTGCCTCAAGGACTGAGCGAGGGGAAGGCGTCTCTTTTACGTCTTCAAAAGGACTCGACTCACGGCTTTCATCTATTATATTGAAAACGTCGCTGAACGTATTCTTTCTCGACGCTAATGGGCACTCTTTTGCGTATTAGTTTAGTATATATTTTTGAAGTGAATTGTGAATAAATGTGAATCATACTTGACAAAAAGTGAGAACCCTTGGTGATAGCCCATTAATGGCTACTCGCATTTTTGACTAACAAAACCTTTCATTAAACATTGTACTAATTCAAAATCAAATTTAAAATCAAATGACTTGATAATACGAATGTTGTAATTATCATTGAGTTGTATAATTTGTTGTTATAGACAACAAGCACTAAGAAAAGTGCATGTTTTAAATTCCTAATTTTGTTTGTTTGTTTTTTTTTTTTCATTTACATTATTTGTTCTTGTCGTGTCGTTAAAACGTGGCCCGGTTATTAGAACGGACTTTCTCACGGAAAACATCGTCCGCGGCTAACATGTTTCTCGTTATTTGAAGCGTAGAAAAGAAACCGACCGGACGGGCTGTCTCCGACGCCTTCGGCTCTTCTCGAGATCGCAAGATCTTGGAAAAGAGCGAGATGGACAAAACGAGAAAAAGTACCCTCGTCTCTGACTTTGGTAAAACCGCCACACGCGGAAGGACGCGGAAGGCCGTAATTGCGGACGCGGAGCAAAGGGCTTCCTGTTTCGCGGGCAATTTGCCGACAAACCTTCGCCTTTCTGCACGACCACTTAAACGACCTTAAATTGGAATCAGCGGAACCCGATGGTTACGTACAATCACGTGAAATCGCTCTGCTATGCCAGGCACCTCTTTTTTCCAAAATCAAAAGAATATATCTTCAATTCTTTTACATATTTATAACAATAAAACGATCTCTTACCAACCGTATTAAAAAATTCAAAATCTGGAATAGAGAGATTCTTGTTTTGTTTTTGAATAAATGTCAGTTTGAAGTGAGGTTGAAGTAAATTGTTTGTGATAGAGAGAGAAAGAGAGAGTAGGTGTTGTAATGAAATAAATTAGTTTGAATGATGGCAATTTTCTTTAGTTGTAAGTTAACTAAGTGAACTAAGTGATTAAGGTATGCAGATAAATTTTTAACGAGTTTTTCAATCAAGTTTCTTCGATTTGAGTAGTAAAAGACCGATTTGTTTCGCACGAGAGAATTTGATTTGAGGAGTTCATAATTTGCTCACTCCGCTTTATGAGAACTGATTTTAAGCAGTAACATGAATTTTTAATTCAAAGAGGAAATTAAATTGAGATTTCACATTTCATCATATTGAGAATATTTTATACTTCGTTACAGAAACGACTATGCGAAAAGTCTGAATGATGACGTTATAGTTCAATGTGGTAACCTTGCTTCGACGTCGAATAGTCCGTAAGAGACCAACGTCGTAGAGCTAGAGCTGCGTATCGGGTTAGAAGTAATAGAGCGGCACAACGAGAAGACACCTTGCAATTTGGCTAATGGCCTTCCGCTTAGATGTTACACTCTCCAGTAGCTGTGACGTGCTAGTATATAGTGGTGTTGATGCAATGTCGAGCTCGAGATCCCCACCAATGTCATTAAAGTACTATTCTTGGTCAAACAAAAAGAACCTTCATAAAAAAAAAAACATTTTACAAAATATTCGAATAAACATAATAAAAAACATCTTTAGAAAAAAAGCCGCTAGAAAATCAATAATTCAAACAAAAAAAGCAGTGAGGTAAATCAAAATTGAAGTCGGGATAAAAAAAGGTCTGGACAAAACTCTACGTGGATGAAAAAAGAAGAATGCAAAACTAACAACAATTTGTGGAGGGCGGATACGCGTTATCAATTTCAGCGAAAAAGGTCGAGAACGAGGCAGAAAGTGGATTGCAGGGAGATACGACTGGAGGTTGCCGCAATTACGCAGCGCTGCGTCCGTTAATTGCTATCACGACTTTGACGTCTTCGGGGCATCGCGTGATTAGGGTAACGTCGGTAGGGTTGACGCCGGCAGCCAGTAAACCGTTCACCCAGGCGACGCCCTAGTGACGTTCCTCGTGCAAACGAGCCACCCTCGTGCACTTTATGTCCCCTCCGTGCCAAATAAAATTAGCCCGATTTGTAACCATCTATATCGCGCGTGCTATGTGGCTTGGATGACCTGCGGCGTCACGCTCCAGGCTAGTCTCGCTAAGAATTCGTCATCAAATACCAAAACTCGGAGTTATAAAATGCTATACTTGAATGATAGTTGCATATCGTTCGCTAATTATGATCAAAGAGAATTAAAGAAGGTTCAAACCAAATTACAATCACCCAAGTTCGAAAGAATAAGAGAATCCATTTTTTGCGTTCTTCAATCCGGCTGGAAGGACCGTTTATCATACTCTACAATTCTCATTCTTGTTGCTGTTGTGTGATATAAGTAATAACTAAATATGACGCTTATTTATATTCAACTTGTCGAGTGCACATTAAAATATGGCCAGCACAGTCGAGTCAACCTAAACATGACGAAAAACGATAAATAATAGATGGAAACGAAAAAGTGAGGGAAAAAAAAAACGATCGATAGTTTCATCGCTCGACCCTCGATTTCTCCCCTGAAGTATGTTCGCTGGGTTTCTCTGCGTCCAGTTCTAAAGCTCGTCGAGCTTAAGTGGCCGATTTATGCGTCGTCACGTATCCGTGTGCTTTCGTCTCATTCGCCACGACCAAAGTCAGCAGACTCTCTCGCGAAAAGAGGGGAGAGACGCGACCTGACCTACCGGCTTGAGTTCGGTTATGTGCATGCTGTAACGACGCGTACTAACACGACTCAGCACAGAGGGCAAGCCTTAGCTACGAATATAACGAGCTCTCTCTCTCTCTCTCTGCTAACTGTTGCGCGATTCGTCAAACTTTTCCGCACTTACTCTGTGCGCGCCCTTATTCAACTGCTCTGAAAATCTTTTGTTCCAGCACCCTAAATATGTCTTTCAGATTTCACATTCTTTATCCGGCTGTCAAATTATTTATTAAGTCAAAATAAATCGGAAGTATGTAATTTTTTTTTCTTCATAAATTAACGACATTACAAAAACGTTTGGAACTGGTGTGTGTGCGATTTTGAACGACTATAATTTGTTCACTTTAGGTTTCATTTGAAAGAATGGAATCGCTCGACATCGTGTTACCGCGGTGGATGTTGATTGTAGCGACAAGAGAAGTCTGGTGTGAAAAGGAAACGAAAAAAGTTTTCTGACTCATCACTGTGAATTAGTGGTGATCAATGAATTCCGTATCGGATGGATCGTCCATAGAATGAACGACAAAGAATAAGCCGCTGGCATGGCATTAATTAAAGCGCACATGTAATAATTTGCTTGTTATGACGAAGCCTTTGCAACGTTCATGTCCTAGATGATGATCTGTTATCTTCAATTTCTGTGATATGTCTCTTGTGAACAAAAAAAGAATAGAAGAAAAAAAAAACTTTTTTTGTTGGTTTTCTTTGTTGGATTATTATTAAAATATGAGTGAAGTTATATGCAGGTAATGGATGGATCCTATAACGATCAATGGATTTCGTACATGTACACAGAGGCAGGCCATCTGTCTTTTCGTAGTTATTTATGAAAATTCGCTCATCGATCAGGTTTGTATCCTGAAAGCTCAGACTTTAAGGGGTTTTCTTGGGTAAAAGGGACAGAAGCCGGATACACTGTCGTGCTATGAACATAGGATCGGAAAATCGAGAATAGTCGGATCGATGGGTAAGAAGATCCAGATGAGTCCAGGGTGTGTCAAATAAGGATTATGGCTATCCCAAACTTTCGCAAACTTTGGCCAACTATCCACTACCACAGAGTCCGCTGACACAAGGATTTAGTGGCGTGTTCTTTAGTCTCGATTTTGAAATTTTAAACCCATACATTTTCGCCTTTCCAATTTCATAATTGCAAAACTTCGGCGACCGAATTTTTCATCGAAAAGTATATAATATGAATCAGATAAAATGTACAAAACTTTGACTGGCGTAGATATACATTATTTACACCGAAGAAATAAAATCAAATTGGTTTTGATTAAAATATGAATTGTTAAAAAAAAGTTTATAGATACGGGAAGGCGAAAATTGGAGTTGATCGAAAAAGTTCGTAGTTTCGTAGATTAAAATTTGTCAAAATTGATTAGAACCGCGATGACTTTATTTGACGGAATTGTTCGCTTTGTTATTTTTTTTTTCCCGTGCAAGAGCGACGTCGAGTTGGTCGTCTGGTTTTAGGGGTGATGATACACTGAATGATTAATGAGTCTCTCCGTCGCATCGTAAAGCTTTGTTCGCGTACATTTTATGGTAATACAAGCCTTCAAGATATGTCCAGTGTATCGGGTCTTATACGATGAGCAAATGTTTTCTTACCGCGCAAAACAAACAAAGCACATCGTTACCAATCTGCGCACTACAAATAAATCTCAATGGCCCATAAATCGTCAATTAATTGTGGCGTTGGTTTTCTAACGTTATATTTAACTTTTTTGCTTTGAACAAAATGTTGAGGTATAATTTCTTAAAAAAACGTCGTTTTTTGATGTGAAATAGGAAATATTATAAATTATTTGCGGGCATCAATCACTCAGGCCAATTTAGGTTAACGGAGTGTGTGACCATTGACGCCTTCAGAGTTAATTAACCCTTAATTAGTCGTGTGAATTTTTTCTACATAAATAGTCGCGTGGCGCCTGACAGGCGCCAAAGAGGCAAATTCGTGTTTTATAAGATTGTATTTAATTTGGACAACGTATTCCTTCTTTGTTCAATTTTTATTGTAATCTGATATTAAATTAGTTAATTAACAATTTAAATTATTGAAAAATCTAGTCTTATATTGATTTGATTAAAAACAGAGTTAGAGATTGAAGAATAAACTGAAGGAGAAACGTGAAAATTGAATATATTCGGAAATATCAGGGTTTGGAAGTGGACTTTGCGCTTGACAGGCGCCACGCGACCAATTAAGGATTAAAACAAGATAGCTGTTAGCCTTTGAAGTATCGAATGAAAAATGTCTAGAAAAGCCTAATCCACAGTATCACACAAAATTTATTCAGATATATTCTAGCTTATTTATAATATGTTGAACTATTTTTAATATTTACAAAATGTATAGAATTTCAAATTTTGGTTATAATTACATTATGCGTAGCAATTCCAATTACGAATTAATGCAACAATCATTATAATGCTACCATACAAATTGTTCATTTCTACATAACATTATTTTGAACTGAAATGATTCTTTACGAAAACTAGCAGTGAATATTTTTTATAAAACTAATTATATATATAGAATGCCGTTTGACAATCGATACATTCACATGTGTTACAATATAAAAAAATGATCCATGTATATGTTGTTGATATTCCTTTTTTTAGTCGAATAATTCGTTATATTATGGTAGATATGAAAAAAAACGGTTGTAAAAGTTGAATTGCGCCTACTATTCTGGCATGTGGGTGTAAGAGCGCTTTCGATATGTACGTGAAGTTGCATATCTGTGATCATGCGGCCGTTGGTAGTTGGCGAAGTGAGTCGAGCTAACCGAGCTGAACCATGGGGTTGGTGGTGTCGGGGGCTGCTAGACCGTCGGTGGCAGTAACGCGATAAACGGATTAACGGCGAACTGGAACCCGAGTCGGTGGGTTTCTGGGTTGAATTCTGGGTGGAGTGGCCTGCAGGGGACTGCGGATGGTAGTTGGAAGCGAGAGGGCGGTGGGGTAGATGGCGTTGAGGTATGAGGCTGGAGCTGGGTCGGGGAATGTCACGGCATCGCACGTTGGCCGACACCAGCGATCCGCCGCGTGGACCCCGCGCCGCCCCGTCGTTCAACCCCGCATCTGCCACCTCACTCCACCCTCATTCGCTGCCCGCATCAAAGCTTCGCTCGGACGAATCCTCCACCACGCCTCCGCCTTCCTTCCGGCCTTTCCTTTTGTCTTTTTTGTTCTTTCCTCTTTTTGTTCTTCCGTTGCTCTTCGCCTCCCGTGGCGCTCTGCACTTTTTTCCCTTCTTTTCCGGGCCACCTACGCAGCACGTTCTACTATTCGCCAGCCCCCGCGGTTTTCCACATAACGACGCTTACTAATTCCACAAGCGGCGCCGTCGTTTTACGGCCAAACTCTCCCTACACCACGCTTTTTAGGTTCATGCGCGAACCGGATTATTCCTCTTTTTTTTTTCTCTCTCTTTTCTGCGCCTTTTTATTTTCTTTTCTCCTTCTCTTTCTCTCTTTCTTTCTCTCTCTTCCAATGGCTTTTGTTTTTACCGAATTGTTCCTCTTTTAATAACATTTAATGACTCTTTTTTCCGGCCTCGTCTGTAATTGATAGCTTGTTTGGTTTGCGAAATTCGTGTCTTCATTAGCAAGGGTGCTGCCAGGTGGCTTCTTATAATTGCTCACCGTTTAATCAAAGACGTATACTACACTGCGAGTTCTGTTTGCCAGAGTATTTAATACAGTTAGCTATCATTTGTATTTGTGAATTGGCAATTCGGTGCCACACGGAGTTTATGAATGAAACCGAAGAATGATGCAAATTTATGTCGATCATGTGTTTACCGTTCATAATTGCGGTAAAATCAAAATAGAAGTGAAATACGGGATAGCGAAATTGATATTAACCTCTTTTAATTTTGCATTAAAAATTACCTTTTAATTATATTTTATTATATTTCAATTTGGAGAATTTAAGAAAATGAATAATGAATTTCTTTTATTTTTTTTTTTTTTGAAAAATCTTGCGCAGCCGGTACACTGTAATTTGCAAATATATTACCGTGGCCACGATAAAAGGGTAGCTTAAGGTGAAAATGGAAAAGGCAAATCAATTACTCTAATATCTATCAATATTTTACATTTAAAAACATATAAAGAAAATTATACGGATTTTACGATTTACTGTACGACGCCAGTGTTGCGTGTAGCGTAGTTTACGAATATGTATGCACCATAGCACCTTCGTTTACAAAAATCTCGAGGCAACATGAAGTAGAAGAAGCACGACCGAGGCATCAAAAGAGGGACAGCAGGTCGACTCTAAGGCTGTGTCAAAATGGCGACGGTAAAAAGACCGTGCCCAGCATTTTATCGCCCTGGCAGCTTCATCTTTATTTATCGGCGATACGGCGTTACTCGAGTTTATGGCACACCTATATATACGTGTCTCACAAAGTCCTCCGGGGATATTGGAGGCGCAAAAATATAAGAGACGCCACTCCAGAAGACACAGCCGTGAGAATTTTTCAAACACCACCAGAAGAATTCAAGTTGCTCGGCTTAGAAGAATCCCGAAGGTCGATTATATAATTATAGCTCGCTACTGGCTAGACGATGATTCGATTCGCTCACGAATTTGTTGAATTTTGAGAGTCCAAAGAAGGGTCCATGAAGATTCCAATGAAATGAGATTGTTGCGTGATTTGAGGAAAAGTGGGACGTAATAGCGCAGTAGGATAATCCAAGAAGACGATCTTCAGCGAACGATCAGAGAAAATTGTGTTTTTTTTTGTTTTGATCCAGATGCAAATCAAATCAATCAGGAGAGTTATAGGCATCTTAATTTGCTGGCGTAATTGAAGTTTGCGCGATATTTGATACCGGGGTTACGTTCCAAAATGCTGCATTTCAATAAGTTGATTTGAACTTGTGTATAGATTCTGAGAGAACAAAATTTTGTACGGGTTTTTTCCTCTTAGTGTTTAGTCAATGAGAATATTTTTTTTTTTTTTCATTTCTATCGAAAGAACTATAATTTTATTTATCATGTGGAACATTCATCTTGCAACTTATCATTGAAAATTTTCCAACTCAAAGATTTCAGTTGCAATCGCTATTATTTACTTTAGCACGCACGTGCCGGACGAGATACAAAGACCGATGACTCTCACTCATCAAATCAAAACTTGAAGAGATAAAGAACTGTGCGCTGCGTAATATCTGGAAAAATGTGCAGCGTTAATGCATAGTGACTTGGCGTTTATCAACCCTTTTTAATACGCCACACATGGCAATATGTATCAGCGATTTTTGCATAGGACGGTATCTAACGATAACGCATTTTCCTCTCAATTTTATTTGGGAACCCTATGTAATTTGATGACACACAAAATGTTGAGATGACTAAAATTAACCGATTCCATTTAATCAATCTATTGTTATGCCCCGTTAAGATAAATTAAATACTCATTTAGAAAGAAATAAAACATAATTTTATTCACATCAAATCACACGGCACATTCATTAAATGTCCAAAACCAGACTTACATGTCAACCTCCAAATCAACTGTATTTGTAATAATAATGTGTTCTCACTCAATCATGTATTTTTAAATTTATACATATACTAATTAACATAAAAAATGCAACACTTTATTCATATATGAAGTTTTATGTACTTTTATTTTGACTAGTATATAATAAGGTCCAATTTTCTTTTTTTAGATTTTTGAAAAATGGTTGCAACTAATTTCATTACCTTAATTTTCATTGCGGTATAATTCTTCTGTATTAACACAGATCTTGATTGGTTAAGTTTCCGTAACTTGATCACTGTTTTATTATTATATACTAATTGATTAACTATTCATTAACTTTACCTTTAATTTTCTATTATATTCTCAATCGAAAAAGTTCCGCTTTCCTTTAACGATTCCTTATCGACTCGTCAAATTGCGGGTCTTTCGAATATATTGGTAAGAATTTTTCTTCTTAATTCTTTTTGCGATGTTTAAATTCATTTGTATGTTTTGCAAAATACTTATAACGATTTTTGGAACGATTTATTATCAGTCATTTTATTTTATTGAAATATTTTTTATTGTGATTGGTTTTTCAGTACTAGGTCTTTTATATCTTGAAAAGTTCAAAATAATAATCTTGTTCCAACTTTGTTTGTCGCTTTTAAATTTTGCTAAAAATTTAAAATCTTAATCGTCACTTGAATTTGTTTTCAATTATAATTGCAATGACTTGAATAATCAAAATTTCATGTATAGAATGGTGCTTTATCTTAAAATATAATATGTCATTTTTACCACACATTTAAACGAGGTTGTTTTGACATTTTTATCGAAAAACATTTCAAACTGAAAATAAAATTAAAACACCAGATTTCAGTGAGAGCTGGTTTATAAAAATTACAATCTTATTTGGGTTATCGGTTAGATTCAGTGTAACCATAAGCAGTGTGAAGTGCAGAGTGATATCAAGCCACTCAATTAATAATCGCAGACGTGCAATTCTGGAGAACAAAACGTAGGAACCCTTTGGAACACGCACGCTTCGCTGAATGTAGATATCACTGTGTGTGAACGACAGAGACGTCGGGCGCACCGGCTCATTGGTCGCGCGGCATAATTAATGGGGGCATAAACCCGGCTTGACGTTACAATGCAAATGCCGGCGTGTGCGATTCCCTCGCACCATGTCTCAGAATATATCGACCTTAGGACGTCGCAACCAGCTCCCAGCTGTTTGCATTCGGACCCGACTTCTGATTTCAGCCTCTCTCAACTATCTCTCACCATCTTTGTTTTTGACTCGTCTGTCTCTTTTACACACTTTTAATCTCTAATCCTCGCTTTTATTGTATTAATAAAAACGGTTCGCCAACTTGTTACTCACCGCAAAATTGTCCGATAATCTCGCGCAACATTTGCGCGCACTCGAGTCGACGAATATCACTTGCGATTGAAGACTGCAAGTTTAGACGAAGCGTGAAAAAAGTAAAAAATAAAAAAAATCGAGCTGCTGCGGGAGAATGATAGATGGTACGTTCGCGCTTGCGAAGAATCGCGCTGATAAAGCGGTTATTCGGGTAAATTTGAATTATTTGCGATTATGATTTTCGGAGTAAATTTTATAAATTGACCGGGTCAAAGAATGTTTGCTCTGTTTTTGTAGTCTATATGTGGCAGCTGTGGAATTTGAGTTGAAATTTTGTAAAAAATGGAGAGTGAAAAAAAAAGATACCGTAAAAATATTTTATCAAAATGATTTAAATTTGGTATAAATTCTAAATCAAACTAATCCTTTTTCATCATCTATATTTATGTGTTGTACAAAAATCATGCATCACCTGTGTACGAAAATGTGTTTTGCGATTGTCGCGCATGACTATTTGACAGTTGTAAAATAAATCGCGTTGGTTTTTTTTTTGGTCGATGCTGATCCTTACGAAGGATGTATGAGCACGAGAGGATTAATTGATCGTAATTGCTACAATGTCTGCGTCATTGTGTGGACATTGCAGAAATGTGTAAAAGATGAGGAACTTGAAGACCAATATTCATTTAAAATGAAGTCTCAAGGTTTGTTCTCAACAAATTGAAACATAAATATTGAAAGTATATTTTCAAACGGGAAATTTAATTAACCCTAATGGGCCATGACGAAATGCCCAATTACTTGTATCGCAGCGCAGCGATGTGCAATAAAAAGTGCATAGCACAAAATTTGTTGCAAAAGTTTTGCAAAAACTGTAACTCTCTTAACGGAAAAAAATTTCCATTTTATTTTGAATATGAAAAAGACGACCAAGAAAAAATAGTGAAATGTTGATCAGGTCAGATTCCTTTAGTTATTACTTTTGTCAACTTCAAAGGTCGCATTTTAACCATTTATAAAAATCTTAATTTGTAAGAACTTTTAAAATTACCAACAATATAATTGATTTTAAATTTTAAAGATGATAAAGAATAAAATATTCGTTATATTTCAGGTGATTATGTTTTCAATATATTGTTCTCATCGTTGAATATAATTAGAAATTTGAGGGAGGACGAAAAATTAGAAAAACTGATCGACGAAATGCAAACTGCATCGATGCGATTTGCATAATTGGATTCGTCGAAAAAAAAAAGAAAGAAGATATTATCCACAAAAACTGGTGCGGAACAAATTATGATAAGAACGCGAAACAAAAAAAAAAAGGGAAGAGGGAAAAAGTTATGGACGGGACGGCGGGGTGGCGGGCGGTGGCTTAACATCTGTAGAGTTTCGTGATGATGCAGGGGTTGGCGGCGTACGAATCCGAGCGCGCACGTAGGTGTCGTAAAGCTGCAGCGGGGCGTATAATGGATGAAAATAAGGACAACGACAACTACGTGCGCTGCACCATTTACAGTCGGTTGTACGTCGAGTTGGCGCTCGCATTTCGACACGAGAGAGCTAGTCGGCCAGCCAGCGAGCCAGTCTGCCGGGTCATTATGAGTGTCAGGCGAACGCCGACGAGCTATGCATCATTAATGCTCTTGCGCTCCGCCTCCGCACAAAATATGCGCGCCATCGCTTGTCAGCTGCGCGATCCCAACTTTCAAATTATTGTCGCATTTTTATCATCCCGAATGCGCTATTGCTTCGTCCCAACTTCCAGGCCACTTCTGCAAACAAGCCACTTGCACGTGCACTCAAAATTCGATCGATCAGTTTAGCGTGCGGTCTACGCTGGACACGAATAGATCGATTTTGTTTCTCTTGCCATGTCTACCAAGAAGTATTGTTTCATTCCCTACTTCCAATATATAGTGTGTTGGAAAAAAATGTTTTCTACCATTTCGTTGGCAATACATGTTGCGGGTAACTTGGATCATTTTTAATCACATGTGCGTTTGCCAAAGTAAATGAAGAATTCTACGCGCAGAAATTATATTTTCACATCTGGATGAGCGGGACCGCATTATCATGGCGAAATATCAAACGACCGATCGGGTGTTGGCAAATACATTTTGGCGAAAATCTATTTTGACGGCCGCGATCGTTCGCGCGACTGAATTATTTATTTTTCCACATCCGAGCTTTCAAATATAGACCACGGATGGCTTATCGACAAAGCGATTTGAGCGTTAGAGGCTCCGCGAGCTGGCACCGCGTGCGCACACACGATACGATTGCGAGCTGATATTCGAATTGCGTTTTTCTTTTGCGAGCATGAAAGAGTGCTGCACGAGTGAAGCAAAAACAAAAATATAACTGCTACCCATAAATTGACGCCTAAAGCATGCGCCATCAGAATGTGCCCATACCGCGTCTGTACTTTATCAGATCCACGACTAAACACCGTATTACGTGCACGTGCTGAGGGCGTTCTTATAAGCCCAGGCCAGTTTGCTACACCTGACGAACTTCCATTGTTCTCATACGGTTTTACGACGTTTTCACGAAATATCGTGATGAGACACTACGGGCTTTCAAGGGAAACTGTTGTAAACTCGTTCAGTTTATGGCCCGAAATTATATATACGGTTCTCGGTCCGGATCGGTTATGGTTCTGACGCTCAAAAGAAATTATTTCAACAATTTGAACAAAAATTCTATTTCTGAGGATCTCACTGATTGTTCTTAATCTTTTTTAAACAAGTATGCTTTCTCTTATACTTCGATACTTAATGGTTTAATTGAAAGTGTTTCAATATAATTGTGCAAATTTGTCAATGTTTCTAAATCATTTTAACATTTAATTTCAACCGTCAGAACAGCGTATGCAACGGATCTTTAAAGATGAGATTATATATGTTTCTTGGTTCGCAGCAGTTATTGTGCTGGCGCCTTTGGTATATTATTTCGAGAAAGTTAAAAATATATATTGCTGAATGTTGGAGTGACTTTTATTTATCTTTCTAATCAATCAAGCTCCCTGTGAAACGTTACAGGAATTTGCGTGGAACCGGTTCCAGCGCATTGATCTGTGCTGATGGTTTGCTGATGGTCACTAATAAGCAGATGATTACAAGTTACAGAGATTACAGACATCAGGTAGCATTGCGTTTGCACCAAGTGTTACACTCAGTTATTACTGCTAATGCACTGACCAAAGTGTTACGGTTCGATCGGAACACCTCTCTCCCGACGTGTATAATTGGAGACACCAATTTGACCCAACGAAATGTCGTCGAGCTGCCGCAATTTCTTCCTCAAAAACCTGAAAGCACAATTTTCAGCTTTGTAATATTCAGTCAACCTTCGTTCTCTTCATTTTCATACGTATTTTTTTATTGCTCCATTTTTTTTTTTTTTTTTTTTTTTTTTTTTTTTTTTTTTTTTTTTTTTTTTTTTTTTTTTTTTTTTTTTGCCAGGCAAAAACAAGAAGAAGAAAAAAGAATTACAGAGCGCGTTAGCTCACACGTATAACTGCGTCTTGGAGTTACGACATTTCTTAATGGTACTTGCGGTTAGTTCGCGCGACATCTCCTTGCCCCTCTTAAACGGTATTTAAGCACGCGCGCTGAGCTTTGAATATCTGAAAGATTCTCGAAACGCCGTCGAGCCGCCTCCGAAGCCTAGAATTTCTGTGTCGGGCGCGCGCGTTCGCAAGAACCACTTGGCGTAGTGTTGAGCACAGCTCTCACTAATGAGTTCTATCCCTCTTTGCATACCAGATCGCATTTCACTATCGGCTTAAACTTCCGAGCATTACCCTTTCTACCATCACTGCGACCTGATCGATCCGCACGAATATTCGTCTTCGTCATCTTCAATTTGCTTCATTTTTAAGTTATCTATATATTTAGTCATGAGAAGTACGTGAGCACTCTTTGGATTTTAAAAATGGTTATTAATGTTTACAAGATTTCAACTTTTATATTCTTCTTAGTCGGTTACAGATTGACATCCTCTGCTGATTTTTGCTAGGAAAAGAAAAAAGAAATAGTAGCGCTATAGTTACGATCTCGTCGTTGTTGCTATTTTTAGCATGCAATCGATCAACTCTCATTCGAACGCTGCCAGTTTGTAAGTATTTAGGCGTGCTAAAATTCAGGTCCTGATGCTGCCATATATATATACGTGTGTACCATCGCACCGATGCGATCGAACGAGCTAGGCAAAGTGCAGGAAGTATTCATTGTCATGAACAACGAAAATGCGCTCGATGATTGCAGATATAATCGGCTCTCTCGGAATTTCGGTGATTCCCAGTGTATGTATATCAGAACCAGAATATACGACGTTTTTAACATCGCTTTTACTACTCGTCGATGTTCGATTTATAGCCCTCGGGGACATTTTTTTTTTTTTCAAAAAACAAAAAAAAATGCAAAAAAATGTTCAGCAACGACCTTTAGGTATTTATTTTTTATTATTCGATGTGGTTTTTGATACATTTGAAACACCGAAAATCTCACGAGATATATCAATCGTTTAATTTTTATTTTATATTTGTAAATAAGATTAATTTTTTATTAGTAGATTTTGATGTGGTGCTCAGAATTTGCCACGAAAAAATAGGGATATATAACAACGAAAGATTGTCACAATTATAACTTGAAATTCGAACGATATTCTGCAATATAAAAATATATGAAAGAATTCGGTTTATGTATATAGTGAAACCTCACTGACTTGATTAAAGGTTATTGGATCGGCTTGTATAGTTGAAAAACAAAAATAACAATTTGACCATAAAAAATAAAGACCACAATGAATAATTAAGCCAGTAATTCATCAATAATGTTAATTAAGTAGCTAAAAATGTTTATAACAAGAGATAGAAATAAAATTTTAAAAATTATAATCTTATATAATAAAAGAAAAAAAAAAGAGTTAAACAGAGATTTTCAAAAAAAAAGTAAACAATATATTCGTATAATATATATGAAGATAAAATGAAAATACGCCAAAGAAGTACCTGCAAAGCGCGTAATTGTTTTAGTATTTTGAAAGATCAGTAAGTAGTGTATGGGTACCTGTACAATATTGTGGTGGAATAAAAGAAACTTTTGATTCAACTTTGAATGATAAATGATGAATTTCCACATGCAAAGACTTTTTTGAGGTTTTGAAACCCAATAAAACTCAATGCCGAACGCTAATTACGTGCGTTGATTGCGACAACAGGCTCCTCCTTCGCATCGTGAAGTCGCATCTTCAAAGAGTTGCGCGAATCTTGAGTGATTTTCAGCGCCAGACAAATCCGTCGAAAGCGCGTCCTCCGTCCAGTCCTACGGGCATTAATCATAAGTCATTAGTGGCATATGGAAGAGACGATGAAAGAACAATTCGAAGGTTGTCTTCGCGCGGCCTGTATTTAACACACGAGTCGAGGCCGGCGATCACGTTTGTAGCGCGGCTTGTGGCCGCTCTGCTGATTACCCACGAACTCGACGCCGCTTTCGAGAAAGAAACGCACAGACAGCGCCGTGCCGTGTCATTAATGAGCTACTTCTGTCTCGCTCTTTCGCGCTTTCTCTCTCTCGTCATTTTTTTTCGTCGCGGTCTCTCTTGCGCGCTGTTTTTGTCTCGCTCGAGCCATCCATCCACTCGTCTCGCTCTGCGTCACTTCGCTTCTCTTTTTATCTTGACATAGCGGGTAATGCTACGCCGTCTGTCACCCGCAAACACCACTACAACGACGCGTGCGTGCTTTGCGTGTGGCCGCACGCGCGCTCGCCTCTCCTATGTTTGCGTTCTCGCTTGTTCACTTCGTGCGGCGCTCTCACTCGCGCCGCTCGTCGTCTCTCAGTCGCAACAGCGATCGGCCTTGCCAGTTCCGTCTCGCGGAGGTTACACTTCGTCGGCGATGCGACTTTATCTCCTCGCCTCACTCGCTCTCACTCAACGGGTGTCACGAAAGTATGCATTTCAGGCTAAACCGCACGAAATCACTTTCAGCCGCAAATTTTTGATACTTTATTTCCAAGGTTCATTTAAATTCTTTCATTTATGCAAAATGAAGGGATTTTCCCGATGGCTGACGCAATCAACATTTGTATCACTGATTATTATAATTATACATTTTCCTTCAGGTTTAGTACTTGAACTTGGATCAATTTTTGAAAATTTGATTACAACATTTTTTAATTCTTGTAAACCGTCTTTTTTAGAAAAATATTGATGCAATTTCAAACAACATTTTTTCTTTCATAAATGCATATGAAACTAAAGTACATTTTATTATAGTTCAAGTATATTTAAGGTATGTTCGTGGCGAAGTTTTTAACACTTTCGTGCTACACGGTATCCCCTCCCTTTCAATATAGGGCCGTCAGAGAAAGACAGCACACAAAAAAAGAAGGACACGAGGAGATAACAGCGTATCACGTCGTTTAAAATAGACCAAGTGATTACATATACAATAACATTTCGGGTTTTGCGCATTCTGAATTTCGCTTCTCACACAGATGATGATTCGTGCTTGTATAGCAAATTGAAGTGTTAATTTTAATAACCATTTCCATAATATCATGATCGAAATATTATGTAGATAGAAAAAATGATAAACAAAATTCAGCCACACATCTGCGTACATAACTCTAACGACCATAAGTTAATAATTTTTGTATTCCGAAAAAAAGAGATCCAATTGAACGGAATGTTCAGTTTGGAATAAAAAAAATGACATTTCAGCAAAATTTGACGGTGAAAAGAATTTTTGATCGAATGAATTCGAATTGCATGAAAGCCCGCAGCGTAAGAGCTGAAAATTGCAAAGACTCAATTTTGATCGATTAAAGCGGTCGGCGCGATGAGAGGCGAAAATAGCAATCGCGAAATCGGATCTGAATCGCGCCACCCGATACGTGGGTATATCTCGGTTTCTGTTGGACGTTCTTATTTTTCTTCTTTTATTCCGCCGCCGCAACCCACCTCCTCCCCCCCTCCCCACGCCGCAGCGGCACGGCTCTCACGTCGGAGGAAGATGCGAGACAAAATAGCCTCGCGCCGTTGCCTCCTTTTCCCTCGGCTCGCCTCGTCTTGTTTCTTTTGCCTTACTGTCGCCGCCGACGTCGTTGCCGCCGTCCGCCTCCCAATTCCCGCACCGCCCTCAGCCGTACTTTTCGCGCTCCTTCTCCGGCTCGCTCGTTCGCCCTGTTTTCCGTCCTCGTTGCCTCTGGCTGTCTTTGTCGTTCTCTTTCGCCTCTCCGTTTTCGTTCCTCCGCCCGCACGCCTCTACCTGCATGCTTGGCCAAATGAGCGACGAGCTACCGTTCGTCGGTCGTGACCGCACCGCGTGAATAATAGCTGTGGCGTGCGTGTGCGCTAACACGCGCGACACCTCCGATCAAAGATGATTACGCATTACGAGAGACTCCTATGTGCGATTTACAGAAAACGGCGCAGTTGCTGCGGCCGATGACTTTATTATTAATGACGATGAATGACATCGCAAATCGTCGACTGTCGGTCGCGACAATAACCGACTTATTAGCGTCACGACAGTCCGATAAAACCCCCGTTACTCGTACTGAATTCAGACTTTTTAGGCTACTTTGTGAACTTATTTTTTTGACCGATTTTTTTGTGATAAACAACATTAAAAATTTTCACGAGTGTAAAAGTATAATATGTAAATGATTGAGTACGACTTTATTTACAATTGAAAATTAAACAAGGTTTTATTTCTTAGTAATATATTGTTGAATAATATATTAAACGTTCTGAAAAGAGTATAAATCACTTATAATTACGGACTATCGATACACTGGAAATATAAAAGATCTTACATGCATCAGCAATGAGTTCAAATAAAAACCAATCAAGGTGTGATTAGACTGTTTAATTATAGTAAAGTGCCAGACTTTTAAGATGTCTACAGGGCAGACAGTTTTATTTTTCGTTCGTATATATATATACACATACATACATACATACATACATACATACACACACACACACCCACCTCTAGTTCCTAAATCACGCATGAATTCGAAAAAACTATGTGCTATGAGTTTCAATATATTTAACTCCGAGGGTATGTTTTGTTACAGATTAAAATTGAAGCTGCATTTGCGTTCATTGAAACTCAGGCATAGCGTCGACTCGTTAGCAAAGGTAATCGAATTTTCTTGAAACTTTTGCTTCATACACAGTATCACTCAATCTCATGTCATTTCAGCAATTTTCAAGTGCATATTGAATCAAATGTTTGAAGTGTATACACCTTCACAGTGTCTAAATTGTCCATGATATTGCCATTTTTTCACGATTTTCATACTCTATTAACTATTCGTTCGGAAACTACTTTCTATAATAAAACAATAAAAATGCTCTAGACGTCATTAGAAAGCATCTATTGGTAACTACGTTCAAGTGTCCCATAACACGAATCTACATACAATTGAAGGTGTTATGCATTATAAAATTGAAAAATTGTTTTACCTGTTTTAATTTTTTTTGTATTTATCATACTCTTCCAGATAAAATTTAATTTTAATTGGGATTTCTTTTTTATCATTTTGCTTAAAATTAAAAAAAAATTGAATTTTATCTTTGGTGCAAAAAATAGAAGAAAGAAGACGAAAGAAAACTAAAACTCATCATTTTAAAGTTAAATATAAGCATTTTTGCTCGTCGGTTGAATAAGATTTTTGGTCTGTGCAAAATATGATTAATTCCGTCGCGAAATATACTCAGCTTGCGTGTGCACATTCATATGCCGAAGCGCGCAGTATGCAGATACGTCGTAAATCCGGTGGCAATTTAGACGGTAGTATACGACGAGGCGCTGCACGACGATATAGTCTTTGCATAAAGGCGCACGATGAGTGGGCTCACATAAAAGGCGCGAAGCCTCTAAAACGGGCGCCGCTGGCAAGCGCTGGATCACGGCACGTGTAAGAGATGTTAACCGCTGGCGCATTAATCGTCGCGAAGTAGTTCAAGTACGCTCGTGCCAAGAAACGCGACGATTTTCTTCTGCACGAAAAGTACGTACTGGATTGCGAAAAGTGCACACTCTTAAAAAACCGCGACTCAATCTCAGACGCCAATATCTCCGGCACCTTTTTTTATCACATTTTGCGCATCAAAATTTTTCATTCCGTTGCGATTAGAAAAGATTTTTTAGAGGAAAAAAAAACATTTTTTTAATAGAGAGTGTTTCTTATATTTTTACATTCAATTGTAAGTTTGTATTATTGTCGATAAGAATTAACGAAAAGGAAAGTTATAAATAAATAAATGCAAAATGGGCCACCCGTTGTGTGGCTTGCAGGTACTAGGTACGGCACATTCCGCGTCATCGCGAGGTGTGGTATACCTATATATCTATCCGACAACAACGACGAGAGAGAGAGAGAGAGAGAAAGGGAGAGAGAGACGGTCGTAGGTGGCATAAGTGACCGCGGGCGAAAGAACGAGCGAAATCATATGCCGGCACATAACACATGATGCGCACACTCTGCCCTACCGACTACCTACGACGTGTTCCGAAAGTTGTCAATCGTAAATCAAAGTCGACGAAGTTATCGCAAACCAACCGGAACGAATATCATAAGCGAGCCGTCGCAACTTGGAGTGTTTCGCGCGGCATAAAGTGATTGCCGCGTTATACATCAGAGCTCGAGCACACGGCGCTCCTCGCCAACAACCAAGCCGATAATAAAGTCAAATGCATGCGACCGAGCTCTAATCAGTCGCGCCGATAATATGAAGGTCAATGCGTCGCATTTTTTTTTATTCGTCTCTCAATCATGTTTATGAACGTTGTTGAAATCGTCATTGCAAACATTCATATTTGATCATGCACGATAGAATAATGGCTTTTGTTGAAAAACATACCTCGGTTTTACGTTTACGAAACTTTTTTTTTATTGTTCGATTATTTGACATTATCATTACTCCTCCAAGATAATTTTCAGACAGACGTTGAAACTGTATCAAATCTTATCTGGATTTTAGAATTGTTTGGCGATATTCACATTCCATCGGGTTTAGATAATCTAATTGAGATTAGATCGAATCTTTCACGAGCAATTAAACTTACGTGACAGTATCATTTATTGTGTAACTTGGCTGCGAAAGCAACGCTCTAAACCAGATTTAACAAAATTCTCACGGAATTCTCAATGAAATTTGACGAAGTATACTTTTGTTTAATATCTCTGAATTTTTCAATTCTAAAACGACCAAAACTCAAAAAAAAATTGCACACAAACTTAGCATCGATACATGAAAATAATATATAAAATATGGTATATTTTATATATATATATATATGACATTATAAAAATACGTGACATTTTTGTTTTCTCTTGACTAAAAAAACATATTATACTGACGAAACGGAGTACTTGTTGCTTGAAAAATGGCATGGCATACTTCCCTAGCTTTAATCATAGCTCGATACAAATGCGACACACTTGTTCGTATATTTATATATGATATACTTTTCATCGATTCCCCCGCAATTAACACAACATATAGGTGAATCTGAACCGTTATATATACACCTATACTTTTTGTATGTCACAAATGGTATGCTTTTATCATCCAAACTTACAGTCTCTCATTTTGTTTCATAAAATAGACTCCGTTAAAATGGCATAGCGCAAATTCACTGCTATTATACTTTAAGGTGAGAAATGCAATTTTGTGACATAGTCAGAATTACTTCAAATCTTATATGCACGTTCTCAATAACACCCGCAAACTTGTTTCCAAAATTTGCGAACTTCTATTCCAAAATCGAGTTTATTTTAATTAAAAAAAATGAACATTTTATACAAGATCTTATGGAGAAGATTAAAATAAAACTACATATTCAATTACTGACAACGAATTAATAGTCAGAGTTTCGTGAAAAACTAAATTTATGTAGATTCAAATCTAATGTATTCTTTGGACAAATTAAAAGTCGATTTACAATGTGGTTTTAAAAATAAACAACTTCGAAGAATGCCGTAGAAGCCGGAAATAATATTGTTTGTCAGATAAAATGTATATTTTCAATTAGAAAAAAAGTTTGCTTGTTCAAAAAATGAAATACAAAATGATGGTTTTGTTTTACGTGGATATAAATTTTGTCATTTTGTTAAAAGAATAATAAAAACAACAGTAAAATGTGAGGATTATTTGACTTGAAAAAAGAGCGCGGTTTTCGGTGTTGAGAAAAAGCATTTGTATCGATGTATAAGGAATATTTTGACGACAGTTTCGGCGTGCGGAATTTGTGCACGTGTCGTTGTATAGGTAGATGCCAAAAGGACGTCACTCGTCTTGCGAACGGAAGCGATATGAAGAAACCGTGCTCCGGCCCCTCGGCACTTGTCGTGGAGCGGCATTTTCAACAGGCTCCGCTGACGGATAGACGTTCCTTCTATCTCTTTGAGCGATCCTCCACTCGTAGAATCTCGAAACGTGCGCTACGCGAGAGATCTATCAAGCGTCAAAAAGAGTCCGTGCCGCACCATGCGAGAGTGTGTGAGAATAAAGAACTGCTCGGGCTATGAGCAAAGCTTAGATAATGCGTGAGTAAATCCTCACTTGCGCTCCAAAATATACGCTGCAGCTGATGAAACGTACTTGAGTTGCTCTCCGCGTTATATTCAGCGCGAAAATGAAAAAGATTGTACGCGAATTTACATTTTTTTTATCCTCCAGCGGAATGGATCACAATGATTTCATTTCCAGACCTGAATATTTTTCCTTTTACGGCTCCTTGGTTAGGGTTTAACCCCCCTACATAGGTAGGAGGTCTCGATATATACTGTCTGAATATCGAAGGATGTTGGGCTGAGTAAAATATATACCCTGATTTACGAAAAACTGCGCCTCTGAACTGACATTTTTTGTTGAGACAATTTTTCGCCCTTTCATTTTCAACAGTTCTGCGTTCGTTTGAACATTCTATGTCGTGCCAACAAAAAAAGATTACAAATCAGAAAAAGGTCTAAAAATAAGCAAAATATGTGTGCGTCGTTCACTATATTGTACTTCTTACAGACGAAAACAAAATGTATCCATTTTTTGACAAATGTATCGTAACAAAATTGTATTTGCAAAAAGAAAAAAAGTTATGGTTTGATTTAGAAATATTTGTACAGAGAATTTGTACATGAGAATTAATTCGAACATTTGATGTTCTCGTTCGGGGTATTAAACCAATCAAAGAAATTGTTTTTAGCAACATTATATTTGAATGAACATTAAGAACGAACTGATAAACCAAAATCGATGTACGTTGAAGATAAGAACGTGTGAGCGCACTTTGCGTTGTGCTGAGAACAAACAAAACGAAATAAAAAGCAAGGTTACCAAGACGAAGCCATCAGATAGGAAGTGGAGAAAAAAAGCAGTCAACGAAATTGACGTAGCAAAAGCGACGCGGAGAGCTATTGAATGCCGAAAGTTATAGTCAGTTTCGACGTCCATGCATGTGTACGCCTGAGGCAGTTCCATGCATATAGTTTGTGGACGAAATGATCGTATACTTTGAATAATTCAGTAAGAAGAGAAACAATTGGATCAAAATATGTTTAACATTGTTAGAAAATACGTGGACTTAAAAATCTGTCTTATTGTTCAGAAAATTGTTTGGAAATTATTTGATAAAATGTGGTAGAAGGCTGCAATTTTTACTTCAATTTGACGTGTTATACAAAAAATATATCGTTTTAATTAGTTTCGCAAATTAAGTATAAAGTATTCAGAATTCATTAACCTTATGTTTGATTCGTTATTTATGTAACAGTTTTATAATGCAATAAAAGTGCGTATACAATGTTAAATTAACTTGATTTAACATTTTTTGGCATATACATGGTAGTATCATATTTGTATCAGTACGGAAAATCCAAGTAACTCATCCGTGTATATGTAAGGAAATATAATTTTTAATAAAGACGAAACATTTTAAACGCATGGATAAGAAATAAAAGATAAACATAGTCAGTTACCTGATATTTTGTTATTAATGTTACATTGCTTTTGTCCGAAAAAGTTATTTATAAATAACTTGAAAATATGCTGCTCTATCAAAATTTTGATCTGATAGAATGAAATGACTCTAAATGAAAAGCCGGTCTCTTTTTGACATTATTTGCATTGTTCAAAAAAGTGGCCTTAAACAATTTTTCTACGCGAGTTCATATTATAAGCTTAATATATTAGCTTTGCTTTATTTCGTTATAATTGTTTAAGAAAAAGTTTCTCTGTCCAAAATTATTCTTTTTACAACGGAATCAAATTATTATTTCATTTTATTGTAAAATTGTATTGTCCAATCCATCAGAACTAAAATTGACAAAATAGTCTTCATAAAAAAAGGCATTACCTTACTTTTGTTTTCGTATATCAACGGCAGAGTCAAATAAAGGGGATATCAGTGTGAAAAAACAATGATCGCATGCAATTTTTTACATCGAGAAGCGTGACACCGTGTATAAGCGAGGTGGCATATATACGCGGTGCCCACGACCACGAGCCTGTCAGGCATACTTTGCAGCTCGCACACGCAGTTTCACCCACGCGTTCACGTACAAGTACCCACACCGAGCATCTGTCTCGTTTGCGTGGGTAGCGGCTCTTCGTGGCGCGCGTGCCGACGAGTAGAGCCACCGGCGCCCCGCGTCCCGCACCCCGACGGCCCCTTTACGCCGTCGTCATCGTTGTCGCCGCCACCACCACCGCCGACCTTACTGGGCGACTTCGGCCTTCCGCGCCGTTTGGCACGAGTTCTTCCTTCTGTTCTCTTTCTCTCTCTCTCACTCTATCTCTCTCTCGCTCACTCTATCGAATGCAGCCCCGAGAAATCGTCACTTTCGCGAGCCAGGCGACACGGTCTCACCTCACAGCCGTCGCGATTTTATTCGCTAACTATTTTATATTAAACTTATTGGTATTGTAAAAAAAAGGGAAAATTGTTAACAAAAAATAAGCAGCAAAAGGTGAATTTCAAAAACGTTTCAATCAATTAATTTTAGCCAGATTTCAAATCAAACAGAAACTCCATAATTGTTGATGAATTACTAAAATGGCTTTCTGTTTAGTCAAAACTCGAATTAGATTTTAATTTAAAAACAGAAAATACCTTACACTTAAACAATTTTGACATAAAAAATTTGAAGTTCACACTTTTAACAACGAGTATTTGAAGCAAATCGATTCAGTTATCGAAAACGTTTTTGTGGTTAAAAAAATAGTTTCATACAGTTTTGGAGATTCATTTATTCCATAACGTAACTCCTTGGAATTATCATCCATCAGATTTGCGTGTCAACGCAGTTAGCGAAGTGAATAATGATTCCGTAATGTCTCCACGTGGTTCTGATGTTATTTTTTTATATTGTTGACATCCATCCGATGATCTTTTTTTCTTCAATTCACGATTCTTATCTAACATATTATCTTCAAACAAACTAATAAACATTTAAAAATGCAACCTAAACATGTAAAAAAAAAAAAAAACGAAATTCAGTAAAATATGTGTGTGTGTAAAAAAACAAATTGGTGAATATCTTTGCAAATAAAAAAAAGCCATACGAGATTGAGAGCTCTGTGTTTTATCTGTTTCGAGAATTGCACAACGAGCTCGTACACTCTAAAATTCGGTGTAAACAAAATTTCAAAAGAAGATAAACAAAAATGGTTGAAAATTGTTTTTAAACAATGCTGTTCTGATATACTGTTTTTTGTCACTTTTTCTCAATATACTTGATGCCAGCGAAACAACGCGTGAGCCAAATCTTTCTATCTTACTTTTATGAATGTTGCCCTTTCACTCACTCTTGGTCTCGCTTTCGTCTCTTCTCTCCCCTGACGTTTCCTGCCCGCTTCGCTTGCTTACCCACCCAACGCTCCCTCCGATTCCCTCCCGTCCCGGATAACGCGCGCGATCTGTCAACCCCTTACCTCCCGCCGCTCTTCAGGGACGCATTCAGCGCGTTTCATCAAGCGCTAACTTTCTGCGACGGAAAAAGTTTCTTTGACGGACTTTTGTGGCCGCTGGATAAATATGCAGCCGAAAGGAAGAGTAAAAATGTTAATGATTGAGTTTGGCATGAGGGTTCGGCACTCCTCAAAAATAATGTCAATGCACATCTTCCAGAAAGATATAATTATTCGTGAAATTGTCACTTTTTGATGAGAGTAACATCTTGTGATCCAACAAGGAAAAAAAAAAGTTTACACATGTTATAAAAATAGTCCGAAGTTTAAATAACAAGATGGTGATGGGGCTGAAGATATTAATGGATGTTTAAATTAAGTTTCTTCACTTTGCAGATAAATAAAAGAAGACTTTTTCGAAACTCCGAAAAGAGTGTAAAATTCGATCAAAATGCGTATCGCGAGCATAGGATGAGTGTCACACCAATTATCCAAATCCTTTTCAAAGCTCGAATTCAATTTCCGCAGCCCCGCAAAAATTTCCCCTAAAAATGACTCGAGGCATGTAGTCGCTGCTACCGAACCCTCGATTACAAAATGAAATCAGCTTCGTACGTCTGCGAATTTTCTTGCGTCATAATCCGACCCTGCGGCCGGGACTCTCCACCCTACATCTCATCTCGATAGCCGGTTCACGGCGAGCAGTCGAACGCGACTGATTGCACCCTCGCAGAGCTCACTGTCGCCTCTGTTTGTATGAGAGCATGCCGATGAATCATCGATTTCGCGCCAATCTTTTGCGCCGAAAAAATTATCATACACAATATGTTTTTCAGATGTATCATCATTCTTTTCGGTAGCATACGACTCGCCAAATTTTTTTCAAGACTTCTAGTTTCTCATATCTTTTTTGAACCTTTTTTTTTTTTTGTCACTTCAAAAATGCACAGCGTTTTGTAATCTACAAAATATTGCAAAACTCATTTGATACATTTCGGTGAATTTTTGCGATTCTTATTTTACAAACATTTCTGTGACACACACATTTTGCGCATTTTGCAAAACCGTTGTACTCATTTGTAATTTTTTGCGAGCACAGGATGCAAAATTGTATAACAAAAAGAAATAGTTAGTTGACATTTAATCATACTGTGAACGATCGAAACGAGACGTAACGAGCGATGTGGGTCAGAAAAGTCTAAATTTGCTAAAAGGCAAGCGACGTCGGACGTCGCGCCGTGTTGTGAAAACAATCTCGGGCGCAGTTCTAGCTGCACGTGGCGCGCGTGACGCGACTCTTCTCGCGGCGAGGGGATTCGCATTTGTGATTCGGGCGCGCGCGTCAGTACGCGTTCGCCAGTCCCGCGGTGTGCCTCGTTGGCTTCGCACCGAACGTCTCGGCAGTCTTTTTGGTGCCACGTGGTGCTCGACTTTGACACAGTGTTTTTTTCACATTCTGCGAGATCAGTGATTGAAAGTTTATCAGACGGTACGTTGAGAATACAGTTCTTTTGTATAAACAAATTGTGTTTGGTGATAAAACAGTTTGCAAGTTTGTGAGAACAATCAGAGTTCCCCAGGGAGTCTGACGAATAGTTTAGTGAAGACGGTCGCGGAGGACGCGATGCTTAGTGCTTCAGCTTTGTTTGTTGCAAGTTGGGTGAAGCGATCAAGGGCCACCGTTGGGGCCTGCTAAAATGACCGCGCGTCTTCAGTCGCTCAGGCAGCAGGAGAAGAAAGCCCCAGGTAGCAGTCACCGGCAGCATCATCAGCACCAAGTTATCTCACAAGGACCAAGCCCAAGTTCAAGTCCGAGCCCCAGTCCCAGCCCCACCCCTAGTCCCAAACATTCGGACGGCCGTCGAGTAAGTTTTATCTTCAATAAATCATTTTATAACAAAAATCTATGATTATTTATAATTCAAAATTAATTAGTGTAAAAGAAGTGCGATAAGTCGCTTTGAAGTTACGATCAAAAACAAAAGCCGATTTCAAACATCTGATGATATAACATTTATTTTCAACAAGTATGTTAATTACAAATAATCACTATGAAAAAAGTGAACGTTTACCATGAAGGTCCAACAGCTTGATAAATTCTATAAGAGCAATTAAGGTAATTGTTACAAGATGGGCAAATGTGACAGTATTGAAATTGTATTCATCAATTTCTACTTTTTAAATAGCAAAGTTTTTTTAGTTGTAACACTGACTCTACCTGTCAATAACAAAACAATTCTTTTTTTTTTTTTTTTTTGCAAAAAAGCAATTTTAAAATAAATTTTAATATTAATTAAAATGAAACAGATTAATTGCTGTATAAATAAAAAAACAACTATTTTTTTAACGGCTGTCGTATCTCAGTTCATCATTTATATGAGTTGTCTTCAATATCATGTTCTTTTCATCCGACAATAATTTTTTATTTAACGAAAAAAGATAAAAAAAAAAGTTGTTACTGACAAAAAGAAGAATCCGCAACAAAAAAAAAAAAAAAAAAAAAAAAAAAAAAATGACACCCTTGTCGCGTCGCGTCAGAGCTGAACTTTTTTTCAGTTTGCATCATCATCGGTCGCCTGATGAGGTGCGCATTTTTATGCCGACCATGATTTTGCGTCAAAGAATATAGCACCGGAGAGAGGAAGTTGCAGTCTAGACTGGCTTTCAACTTCGACTTCATTTATTTTGCAAGCGCCACGGGAGTCGAAAAACTTTGCGTTGATTACAATTTGTTGATACGCGTCACGTGCCGGCGATTTCGGATTCGGAGCAATCGCTATTTAATTACATTAAATAATAACTCTCGAGCGCAACGAAGTTAAAACAAGCTCGATTTCATGCACCGACTCGCGGCGATAAAAAAAAGGCGAGACCATTTTGCCATTAACAAATGGAACTTGTTATCTGATGCTAACGACCTCATCAAAATTATGAACCGCTAGTCCTCGTTAAAATTGTTATGCACAACAATCGATATGTCGAATGTCAAACATGTTACAATGTTTGTATTCAAAGTTCCTTACAATGTTCGATATATAACTCCGCAATTCATTTTTACGCTCATGTTTCAATCATCACAGTTTTTGGTATTGATTTGGCAGCTCATTTATCTTCTGATGAATAAGCCCATTATTTCAATTGTGGCTATTTTCATTAAATTTCTTTTCAATTTTATTTTACATTCAGGTAGCTAAATTTTTCATACATTACAACGTGGTCGAATTCAAACCGCGCCACTATACATGAAAGTGGATGCGTGCACTCTGATGCGGCTCGCGAAACTTCGTCTCTCGATTATTTCATTCACAATCCGGCATGTGTAATACTAGGATAGTAATATTCGATACACGCCCAGCCACCGCACACTTTGCGCTTGTTTTCACGAGCCATCAAGTTTTAGAAAAAAAAAAAATACTATCCACATGATCTAAATCCCGCGCGATAAATAACACGCGTCGGCGAGCGCGCCCAGATGAATTTTCCTGATAATTTCGTGGATTGAGCACGCTCCAGATTAGATAAGTGCGCGTGCACAAAAAATGACCTGAGGTCACAGGAACACAGGTTATTTGCATTCCCATTATTAGGATAAAATAATGGGACAACGACACGTGCGGCGGCCACATGTGAACACGCACACATACGGGTTGTCAATACAAAACACCACGTTCGTGTAGTCTCTGACACAATATGACTCTTGAAGGGCTGCCCGGTTTCAGATTATTCACCGCCCAGACGCGCAGGCTTGTGTGCATGTGTGTGTAGAGATACCGCGCGACGTGCAGACTCAGGCACTTCTACCCTCTAATCTCGCCTCGCACCATCAGCACGGACATACGGCATGTGCTCTATTTGCTCAGTCCTCGTTTTCTTTTGCAAGTGTCGCGTATCAGGTTCGTACGATGGGGTTGGTTCAATTCAAATATTACACCAATGTTATTCCGAAAACTTTGCACTGAAATCACACTGTCACATTTTTGCAGAATGTTTATGCCTTTGAGAACAAAACGTAATTGAAAGATCCAATTATTGATTGAAAAGAATTTAATTTGGTTTGTGAGAGATATCAACATATTTGGTTAAATCATTATAGATTCAGTCAATTTTTGTTAATGAATTACACCAACCATGCAAATTTATGAAATTTTACAAGTTTCTGAATTTTTGCAAAATTGTGAAACTTGAGTCGGTGAAAAATGTTCAGTACCTTGAATCTAGCGAATCAATTTTTTGTTTGCCACTTCGATTAGGCCGCTCGAGTAGATTTGCGCCGCAACGAACTCGACTAATCAGCTTTGAACACAAATGTCGTTGTATGCATATGAATCGCATGCGTGACTCGCTCAGATTTCGAGCTTTAGAATGTTGAAAATTTAGTCACGGCTCGGTTTTCATGGTGAAAAATTCGTAGTACCAATTCCCTTGGACCACCTGAGGCGACCCTCCGCATTCGACGACCTTTCTACTCGCGTCGTAGATAATGCATTTTTATAGCGTCATCATCGAAGGCTACTTCGCGCAAGTAAACGCGTTTACTGGAGATGAGAAAAACGGCACGTATATACATTGTCATCGAACGATGAGGTCGCACACCCACCATTACATCGCGTCGTATAATTCGTAGTCGTTTTAAGGATAACAGATTATCGCACACCGATAATGCTCTTTCATTCAAGATATTTTTTCCTGTTTTTCCTATGCGATGATGTGCGATTTTATCATTGACGAGAAAAAAAAATTGGAATTTTTCTAGGTTAATTAGTGACTGTCATTTTTTAACATCGTAAAATAATTGAATGCGATTGATCCTCAGGCAGAGCATACGTGCCTCACGGGTTGATAAAAATGAGAGTAGAAATACTTTCTCAGTCGCTAGGCGTCTCCATTCGTTCCACCCTCGCTTTTTTTGCACAGTAACGCGTGCTGTTTTCAGCTCTTTTTACCGGCACGCTCTCTTTCTTCCCATTCTTTATCACAGCGCGCTCCTCTTTTTTCTCGAGCACCGAGGCGTCGGCTGTCGGCACTCTGCCAAGCTACTCAGTGCTTGTGTACCGTTGCAAGAACAGACCACGCGGAATAAAAAGGGGAGCGGCCGAGAAAGAAATGAAAAGACCGAAGCATCACAATAAAAAAAACGTACGAAAAAAGAGAGCGGGAAAAAAATTGCCGGCGTGAACCGATGATGGATGGAGTGGAAACCGCCCGATTTGTGATTGTTTTATCACTACGCGATTCGCGTGCTTCGTAACAGACGAGACTTATTTCACGCACGACAGCTGGGTGTCGATCGATCCGATTATCACAATTATGAAAATGGGGTATTTTTGGAATTAAAAAATTCTAATGGTGCAGTGTTATTAACAAAAAAAAAAAATAATAATAAAAATAAAAGTTATTCGCTTCGTCTTTGTTATTGAATAAATTATTTATCAAAGCGGTTGAATGTTATCAAGCATGGAAGATCAAAATGGTAAACGTTTAGGGAAAAAAGTTTTTTTTCTTTTAACTTTTTACTGAGGAAGAAATTTCATGTTTTTTAGGCTAACAAACCACTGATGGAAAAGCGAAGACGAGCGAGGATCAACCAATCTTTGGCGGCGCTCAAGGCTTTGATCCTTGACAGTGCCCGCCTAGAGAATACGAAACACAGCAAACTCGAGAAAGCCGACATTCTCGAACTGACTGTCCGACATCTCCAGAGGCAGCGGTCCCTTGCCCAACCTGGCTTGTCCAGGTACAAAGCTGGATATCAAGATTGCTCTCGAGAGGTTTGTATACGAAACTTGACTATTTTCTTTCAAACTCATTGAAAATCCTGCCATTTGTCGGAGATCTTCACCAATTTATATTCTCTATTCAAAATCAAGAATTCCGATTTTTGACTTACAATCAGAATCGAAAACATTTTTTTGAATGAACAGTTTATTAAGTTGATTCATTCCATTAACAAACCATTTAAAAATTAATTACATTAGATCAATTCAATCATTTTTTATTGTTAAATTTGATTCCCAAAAATATTGATCATTATTACGAATTTTTCAAAAGGGTATAGCTAAGGAAGTGCCTGAGTCACTTCCGCACTACCGTGCATCGAGCTGGCAACACGCGACGTTTATGAATTAAAAACTGTCGTTCAATATAAAAAAACGACTGTTCATTTTACGCCGTTTATTATCATTATTATTAATATAATTTGTCTCTGATGGAATTAGAGAATTTCACAATTCTTAGTCTTTTATATCTTTTAAATAAAAGGCGGCATTTGAAGATGTGAAAAAGAGCGGCGGTTTATCGCGGAGATACGAGAGGCCAAAGCGGCGCGCTCTTGCGATTGGATATACGGTTGTGACCACTGCCACGCTGAAGTGGCAGCGATGCTATAAATCGCAAAAGGAAATAAAAAGGATCCGGCAGCGTTTGGAGCGGCGATGGCCACCGCGGTGCCGGCAACACGATCCACTTCGATATTTATACGCGAACGAGCAGGCAACCCGTCGAGCTGGCCTCAAGGCACACCCACAATGCCACTGCTACGTCAGTTTTAATACGTCATAAATTTTACTTTTTGTCTGTCTGCGTTTTCCTACTACCTTTTTTTCGAGTCACTTTCAACCAATAGGTCAGTTTATTTAGGACATTTTCGGTAGGCAATTGACGTTGATTTTCTCGTTTCTCCGATCCGTAAAGAAAGGTTTAGCATTTGGAGTAAATTTGTATTGATTCATTAAAGAATTGTGGTTCATAATTGAAAATATTTTTTATCGCATCTATCAATTATAAATGTTTAATTGTAAAAATAAGATTTTTCATTTGGAAAGAAAATTAAAAATAATAGAACCTCTTACAGTTAATCGGGAATATATTTTTTTTTTTGAATGGATCAAACTTTTAGAACAGTTACAACGAATGATAACACTCTTTGCATCGTAAATGTATACAGTTCAAGGTCTAAACGATATCCGTATGATTGCTCACGACACTAAATCGACCTCGTACAGTGGCGATATAAAATTTATCGGATACGTAGATCTTACGCAGGGAAAATAGCATTCTGTCGGTGAAAATTGCAACTTTCTGTTACTATTAGTATAATTAATTGTAATTTGTTTTTTTTTTTAAACATATCAGATAACATTTTTTGAGAGCATTGATTTTTAAACCAGTCAGACACCATTGTAAGAAATTCGTGACTATTTTTGGTGACCCATACAAGGTAGAAGGAAGCACGCGAGAAAGAGTATATGAGCAGTTGATGTGCGTCTGTACAATGATAATTACTCAGCGCAAGCGAATTCGGTTATTGTTTTATTTTGAACTTGTCGACCCATAAAACAACTCTCCGTAGCAATTCGCCAGCATGTTATATATGGCTTAAGTTTCCTACTTATCTGGCCATGGCACTGGGTAGAGTTCCATTTGTTCTTATTTTTGAGAGACTTTTAAAAGACTCACTTTCAAAACACAGTAAAATTAACATCAAAAATGTAAAACCTCATCCTTTTTATGATAAAATCATTTTATTAGATAATAATAGTAAAAAAAAAAAATCAGGTTGAATTGTTCGCATACTGTGACAAAACACTTTGAAAATTTGCATGTACCATCATGGCATGATAATTATCGATGGGTAAAATCGATACCTCCATAGTAGCATCAATTTTTAGTTACGTCCGTGACAAAGCACCTTGTGCCAGGTAGCGTTGTGCGATTTTGTATGTGTCACATTCCTATTATCAATCGACCGCGAGCCAATCGCGCACGACCCGTCAAACTGAATGCTAACCGCTCTACTCGGAAACGCGCGATACATATACGGATAACACTGACATAACGTGCCACGCGACTCGCCAGCTCGATTCACGACAGACTTTTTATTTTGTTTTTACGTTTTCTCGTGAGCTTTAATCGTTTTACGTGCTGATAGAAATTTTGCAAATTTCGTCAAAGTTAACTTAGTTCTTCTGTTCTGACAAAAAAAAAAAACAAAAGTTAGTTCTTTTCTTATGATTGATTTTTTAAACTGATAGTTCAATTATAATGTGATAGAAACTTCTGAAAGAAACTGATATAATGGATATTCTTTGATTTATTTTAAGGTGAGCCGCTACCTCGACGCGCCTGAAATCATTACAGGAAATACAAGCCCGATAGATCCAGCAATGAAACAGAGGTTACTTCGTCACTTGGACAGTTGCGTATCCGAGTTGGATTTGGACCTTGGTTCTCGTCCCGATAGCGGTTTAGGAAGCAGTCCTGGAAGCGTTACCGATAGAGTTCCGGGAGTCACGAGTCCAGTGCCCCTAGAGCATCATGTGGCTCCTGCCCCACACTGCAGTACGGCCATAAATCCTGCTCTGATCAAGGCCGAGATTCCAGAACTGGACGCAGCAAGACCCGACAGCAGTACGACAGCGGGCGATGAAAACAACAACAGCAGTCGTCCGACCTCTGCATTCAGCCAGGTGAATGCAGCAGTACTGGACCCACATCATCCTGGAGCTGCGATACCTGTTGACCAAGCTTCGACTTCGCAACAGAACCCAAACATGCTCTCCGTAGTACAAGTGATTCCATCAAGGCTACCTGACGGTCAAGTGGTGTTTCTTCTCCCTAGTCATTATGTGCAATTGGCGGCAGCGGCGGCCGCGAACGGAATTAGCATTGGCCCTAATCCACCCACAGCGATTTGGGCCGCCACCAACATGTCCTTACTTAAAGCCTCAGACAAGCTAATCAAAAGGCCGCACGATGAAGCCACCGACTGGTCGGACGAACACGGCAATCACTCCGATAAAAGTTCTAGGATGGACCAACCTGAACAGCCACTGGATTTTACCACGACAAAAAAATTAAAAAGTGTGAGAATAATGGATCACCAGGTTGTTCGTCCGGCTGAGACTACAATGATTCACGACGAGAGAGCTGCTAGTCACGCTGACGAGAATATTGAAATGCCCTCAGTATCTTCAGGAGTTCCACAACCTGTTAAAGATGAAGAGGGCATGTGGAGGCCTTGGTAAAAATCTTCGTCAGAGATTCACATGTGTAAAAGAAAGTGGCATTGCTAATGTTGTCGCATTAGATGTAAGGAATAGGTAGTTGGACGTCATGCAATGCTACCCTGATGAATGGAGGAATCAGTTGATAAAATACCACTTAATGACGATGAAAAAAAAGTAAAAAAAAAAAAAAAAAAGAATGTATAGTTCATTTGTGTAACTTGAAATTTTAAATCGAGTGCATCCTTTGAATCGAAGGCAGTAAAGGTGTTTCGGAGCAGTTATTGTACTAGGGGATTACTTGATTCTAATGAACTCTAGTATAAATGTTACGAGATTAACGAAATACTAGGTATCATAATAACCACACTTCCGCAGAAATTAATATAAATGTTATTGAATTAACGACTTATACGAAGCCGGAACAGCGAATTGTAACAACACTTTGGACAAGCTATCTCAATTAAGCCATATATATGAGCGGTATTGGTCAGAAAACTTGATGTATGATATACAAAATAATTGTGCATTGTAATTGTAATGTATGTTACTACACCAAAAAAACGACTTTTAAGAACGAATGTGCAATAATGTGTGCGTAATATCAGCAAAAATGACTGCACGTCGCACAAGGTTTTTCAGTTCTCACATGTGGGCTAAAACGTCTGACAGCTACAAAATGAGTTAAAGTTCAAGGCAAAGCGGATCTTGCGAATTGTCAGTGGAAAACTCGAGTACCGGATTTCACTTCGGCGCATAAGAACACATTTAGCAAGCCTTTTCCTTTGTGAAAAGTTACAGAAAATGTCAGCAGGATTGCAATTATAAATCAAATGTATAAAATTTTCAAGGGCTAAACGGAGGCTTTCACCGTTTTTTATATATCATCAATCTCGGTATCATCATTTTCATGACAATTATCATTATTGTAAATTTCAGCTTGACACGTTGATCTCTTTGTTACGTTTTGTATAAGTTAATTCTAAAATCGTATCATAAGAAATCAGTTTTTCTTTAATTATATTAAAATCACTTATTAATCACTTTTCATAAGGGAAATGGCGAGGAAACAGAGTTTAAATCGAATGTAATTTCGTGTAAATATGTGTACAATTATTATTTTCAGGGTCATGTGATTATATTTTATGCTGATACACAAGTAATTTATTGAAAATAGTAAGGCACATCATGTAATATATAGTTTACATATAATAATAAAAAGCTGGCAGATTGCGATGATTTTTAGGTTGGTTATTTTTCTGCAAGGTTGTCCGTTTACGGTAAACAAATAAAGTAAATCGACTTAGTAGTCGAATTAATATCGTCTAGTAAATGATGTATGCTGAGTGACAAATGAATGAATGTGCGGATGGGATTGATACTTTTGTTAGTTATAATTGTCTGTACATAGTTTCCATCGAGATTCTTGCTACTATAAAAAAATAGATTTATTTTGATGTTATCTAGGTGTAAAATGTAAGAGAAAAATGTGCAAAATAAATCCAGAAAATTAAACATATTAAGACGTAGAACTGACCATATACTAATGTCTATAATTGTTAAATATCAGAAATTCAATTTCGTATTCAGTGTATTCAGTTATGCAGTCAATAAATGCAGTATTATTGAACTGTAAGGAATGATCGTCACGATATTTTGATCTAGCTAAATCCTAGCTAATTCGATACCTTTAAAATCCATTAACCTTATACATTATTTTTTGCTTTTGTAGAACAAAATTTTCTTTTCCTCAGGAAGATGACTTTTCTCGAGCTTTTTTATTTCAAAATGAATATTCTGACATTTACTCCTGAAAAGTAAAATATAACTGAACGTTTTTTTAATTGAATTATTCTGTTGTCTTTTTTCTTCGAGAGAAAGTTTTTAATCGTGTCAAGCTTTTACTTTTTTTTTTTTTACTTCACCCTGCAAATTGTTCGTACATTTTTATGTTCATTTATCTTACTATAATAAAAACTGAAGATTGGCAAGAGGGACAATATATATCAGGCGCGAATCGATGAGAGGAGGTGAACGAGCGGTCACTGAGCGTGGCGGTAACGAGATTTTAATACCACGGTGGCTTTCGTGGTGGGCTGCGCATATGAGAAGCCCTCTCGTATTACACACATCCCTGCAGCGATGTGTATGCTAATGCTGCGCCTCAATTAGCGTTCCAACAAAACCGTCGCGCGCAAAATAGAAAAAAACTATACAATAATTTTCCGCTGCTTGTGTGGGTAGAGCTCCTGGTTTTATGACGATAAGTATTGTGAACATTTATTGTTCTCGTTTAGCGAATAGGGTAACTACGGCTAACAACCGCGTCTCCCTACATGTGTGTGCTACTAAACATTCGCCAGCAGTTGCATTTTTTTTATTTATACCTTATTCTCGGGTTGTACATGTAACATTTTCAACCATAAAACTGTACTGTTGATTTTTCCCCGAAAATTGTGGTCTATAAATAAAGTTATCAATTAGATTGGCACCATAAGCTTTCTCAATTTTTTAACGATTAAAGTTTTTGGCGCGAAATTTTATTCGGCTAAATAAAAGACACGCGTTTATCGCTGCTGTGGAGTTGTTTGAACAAATTTCAGTATATTTTATAGTGATATGTTTTGGCCAATGTCGACATTGCCCAAGTGATAGAACAATAAAAAATTGGTCATTTTCAACATTGCTAAACAGATTTTTGTACAAATGCTGGCATGCCTAGTAAATGTCGATTAATTTTTACTATCTTATTTAAATCATTTGTTTAAATTATTTTTCAATTGTATAAAGCCATTGAAACTATTTTTCATATTATGAATAGAAAATTATACAATTTATTTCACGGTTATTTTTCTATAACCAATAGTCGAGTTTACTTATATGCAATAATCAAACTTCAAACGCCTTTTTTCAAAACTAAATGTTCATATTATACGGGAAATTGAATTTTTAATATCATTCATTCGATTGTAAGAAAAATTGGATAAATTGTGTAAAACTTTTCTATACAAAATGCCTTCAAGATATTAAACAATTTTTCATTACCAATGGAGTTAACGAACAATCTTATTTTTTAGCAAAAAAGTTATAGTTTTCGTTTATTTCTTATTTTGTTTAATTTGAATGTATTTAATAAGCACGAAATTTCTAAAAAAAAAGTTAAAATACTTGAAATTTGATATTAACCAGAACACCGGTACAACTTCGACGTTTCCCCTAACATATACCGATATAGAACAAACAGAAACTTTTTAATTTGATCAATGCGATATCGTAAGTTTTTTTTCCACAGTACAAAATATCTGTGTCCTTTTAGCATGAGCACTGCTTCATCGCAGTTAAAACCACCTGTTACACTGACTCGTGCCAAACTTTGCCTTTTTCCTTTCCGCGAAATACTCGGCTATCAACCCGCGCCACGCTCCATATCTATTTCGCGACATCAACCACTTTGATGCTTCTTTTGTACTTGTTTGTCGTAAATGAAGTGTCGAGTTGGTAATAAACAATTAAACTTTCACCAAGTTCAGTTTAAACTCCACTGTGTCTTCTTTCGAGCAATGTTAAACCTTGATAAAGGCCGCCCTCCCTTAATTTTATGTACATTTCAAAATTTTAACATGTTGTCTAATGCATTTTAGAAACCCCGCATACATATGAAAATTTTGCACACAGATTCGTGCGAACTTAGGGGTGTCTGCACACACAAATTAGAAATTTAAGTCCAAAAAACTTATTATGATAACACACTTGTCTTAACTCATCGTTTTTACTTACATTATCATTCGAATTTTTATTCACTATAGTTCTGATTTTTAGCAATAAAGTTATTCCAGAAGAATTCTTTACTTTTGTTTGAAGTTGAACTTTTTTCGAATTGTTGCTATAGGTTGTTAATACCTGCTCATTCATTTTATCATTTTTTTTGTTGATTTTTGACTCATTTTGAACTCTTTCATTTTGGTTTTCCGACTGCGAGCAAAGGTCTTATTGTTATTTTTGCAAATGCTTTATCTTCAGATAGGTTTGATGGTTTTATTGATGCTTTTCGATTTTTTAGTGGTTTGCAACATATGAGTTTCGATCTTCAACTTATTGATCAACCAGAAATCATAACAGAATTTATATTTTGAATAAAGATGATCAATAGGCCTAATTGAATATAGCTAAAATGTTGAATTCTGATAAGAATCGATTGTATTCTTTGTTGATTCAGATATATAAAAAACTGTCGAGATCTACCCTTAAAAAAATCGAAAACAGTTAAAAAGTAATATTGTTGCTAGATAAATCGATCGGACTTGAACTTTTTGTTCAGTACTTTAATAACGATAGCAGTTCATTTCTAAGTCAATTTGAAAAATCAAATATCATGCCAGGATATTGCACAACGATCGACGCAAAGAGAATAATTTTGAATGTTCTTAAGATAAAGCATCGCATGATGATGAATAGTTAAATTTTACTGTTTTACCGACTGAAGTCGTACTACCGAGCATTGGTAAAATATTTGCTACAGATGGTAAATTACTGATTTGAGATAAATGTTATTAGCAATTAATCCCTTGTTTCAAGGAACCATTGCATTTTTGGGATTTTTAATCACAATTCATTGATAAATCTTTTCAACATTTATATTAAAACAGCATAAATTTGCTTAAATAATTTTTATTTAAGTATAATTTTGCATAAATAAATTATAATAAAATATTCTAGATTAAAGTTTAATTTCTTAAACAGGCCCAACAATGTCTATACTTAACAAATATGATAGTTCGTATACAGCCTGCTTCATTCGAAAACTATATTTTTGATATTGTAGTATTTTTTGATCGTTGAATAAAAATCGGCAATCATTTCGATAGAAAAGCTGTTGTTGTAATTTTGTTCAGAATTGTGTATTTAATTGGATCGTGTATTGCCATCATATACTTATGTCACATCCTGTATATGTCAAATAATACTTTATTTATGAGATACATTATTCTTTTTTAGAGGCATTGGTTACGAGTGATGATACAAGAAAACAACGATCTCTAAATGATATAATGATATTGTAAATAAGAATTTTACACGATACTTAGAATCAAGTAAAAAAACTAGGTTAATTGAAACATACAACTCAAAGTATCTGCAGAAAATCGTAAAATGAGTTTTGTATTATGGAAATCTTTCGAAATCAATTTGAAAATAAAATCTTACGAGAAATCATGTTATTTGCATTGTATTGCGTCAATATTGGATTGCATTGTCCGTTGACTATAAAAACAATTGAAGAAAATCCCAATGTTGATACGTGCGCATAATCAAACTGTACGGATTATATATATGAAAGACCTTTTAGATGTGTATCATAAAATGAATATCTACATCCAGATTTCCGTTTACTTCTTTTTCATTTATTGTCATACATTGCACACAAAATGTCACAATATTTTATGTCCTCTCGCTAAAAATTCGACAAACAACTCGTAATTATTAAATACGTTATTAAAAATTCATATGCATATTTGATATTCGAAAATGCATCTTGCATATAGCGGGGTAAAGATCAGATGCGGAGTATCCAACTGTTTACTTCTCTGATAATATGTGTACATATTGCTTTTTATTAAATATCAAGTATACGATATATCGGATACATTGTGCATTGCAGTTTTCATACAAAATTTCACGCTCGTGGCTGTCGTCGCGTATTACGTCAATACAATTCAAAAGACGAACGAGCACTTAGAAATAATTTCGTCTCCGTGTATAATTAAAACTAAAGTCACGCAACTAGTAAATTTCCACAAGTGCACTCAACACTTTGTTCGTCACATTTAAAAAGTTTTGCAACTTGTAATGTTCGTCGCCTCGTTCATTCTCAATATAGGTTTGCTCGGTTGGTACTGTTTTACAGTTTTTTATACCAAAATAGGTAATGTTCGCCCTCGCTGATTTGTAAGTCGTCCACACCTAAAATGATAAAATGCAAACTGATAGTTTCGTTTACAAATATCAAAACGAAATTGCAGGGATGGTTTTCAAAGTTACCTCCTGGTGCAACAAGCTGGTTGCCTGGGGGTGAAGAAGGGTCAGGACGAGATGGCAGTCTGTAGAGCAACCAATAGTGGTACGACATGGGCTCCTCCTTGTAACCGGCCAGAGTATGAACGTAATGGCCGTTGGGCCATTCCGAGGCTACAAATTGGAAATGTGGTGACATTTCAGCAGCGAGCACCATAACACTGTAAAAAGTTTCGTTTTTCGGCGCTGCGATGGTTAGATTGTAGGTCTCGTTGACGTTAGTACCGACCCATAACGTGTACGACACGTTAACCATCACTGGAACCTGCGGCGTAGTGCTCATTTCCGCGGTGATGGTGCTGGCATTACTTCCTGAAGTCGAGCGAACTAATGTTTCGTTGTTTGTCCTGTCGAGCGAAGGCGCCTCTGCAACTGATGGTTATCTCGACTTTAGTGACAAAAAGTTTTACGGCTTTTATTGTCTTAAGGTAATTTAGAAACAACCCTCAAGAGGCGTCAGAGCTTAGATAGAGAGACATTTCGTGTAGAGACAAGAAATTCTGCGATCTTTGTCGTAATTTTACCGGCAAACGAATTTGCATTCAAATAATAGTTATACTCAGAAAAGATCTGATAGTCTCAGAACGAATACAATTTTGTGCAAGATAAGCAAACGAGAAAAGGGGATGACTATATGTGTGTTCTCTTAAGGTGGTATAAGCGCATCTCAGATACAAGTATCACTTGGATGGTGTTTTATTTATTCTTCTCATTCTGAAATCAGATTTTCTATTTGGATCAAACGTTATTTTCAACGGGTGTGTAATTTCATTCTGACGGCGGCAGAGCAAAAATAGGAAAATGAAATCAAATTTCTTCTTTTTTCTTTCACCAACTTTTATAAGCAAACGTGTATTTGAGTTTAAATGTTGAGCTTATAAAACAGTTTTACAATTTAGGCTATTCTTTTCTATTCGCCCACTCTTCGCGTTATAAAAACGTTTCTCCACATTCGATTTGAAGGAAGAAAAGCGGATTTTGGAATTTCAAGAATAAATAAAACATACAGCTCCTAAGGCTGCGATCTATGATAATGCAATTCCATAAATTATTGGCGAATTTATATCAAACGCGAGGCCTTTTTATGAATCACGTCAAAAAAATGATATAAAAAATTCCAAAGCGATTTATCTTCTGATCCAATAGAACTGATTCAATTTAGTGTACCATTCGTTGTTGTGAGATGTGGAGACGAGAGATCAGCGAATCCACGGCCGCAGTCTAAAGTTCTTATATTGTCCATTCCTCGTCGAGTTACTCCAAGAATCGCTTCGGCAGTTGTGCGAATATCACTGTTGAACGATCCAGTGGGTTTTTGTCGGCTCGCCAGCCAGGCAATAGCTGCAGAACGGTTCCAGCTGTCACCCGGCTCATTTTGTACTTCCTCCAGTGCCTGCATCACCAACGCAGTGGTGCGTAGATCGCCAAAGCTCCCGTCAAGTCTTTGTTGTTGAGCCAACCCAACCGAAGGCTTCCGCATAAAATGGTGCAAGTTTCTATGCCGGTGATCTTGAACGATACACTTTAAAGCCAGAATGACCATCGCCACTGTGTCTGTTGAAAAAAAAAGACATTTTTAAAATAAAAATACATTTGTATTTTTAATTAATCATTAATTTTGCAAACAATTTGGAGAATCAAAATGGAACAGTTTCAATCAATGTTACCAATATTGTGATCTTGAGCAGCCGAAGCGATGTCCAAAAGTCTACGAATCTGCCTTTTTCGAACATGAGCATTCGCACTGCATGTTGCAAGCGTATTGAAGGCAAAATCGTAGTCCGCAGGTGCCTCGTGATGTTGTAGTGTACCAATCAAGTCGTGGCCATGGAACTGCCTGGGATCCATGCACAATGTATTCAACGCTAAAGTGTATCGAGCCAATTGAACGGTAGAAAATCCAACTTCTCGGTGCCTGGAAAAACAAATTTGGATTGTCTTGTATTATTAATGCTGACCGGATGGCTTAGAACTTATATTGCATTTTAGTGTTATCTTCCTGACGTTTTGGAGCTCGATTAGCGCAAATTATTAGGAACAGATCAAATAAGTTGATTGTCGTTTGAGTGAAGGATTGCATGGAAACGACTAGAGGATAACATAGACTGAAATCAGCTGTAAAATTGGATCACGTGAATTAGCATCAGTTGGGGTGTAATTGCATAGGTTTAATTCAGTTGCGGAATTGTTCGACAAGCCTGTCAAACAGAAACGTCGTCTGCATAAAGATTTCGTAACTGTTACTGATACGCTTAAATGTCGACTATACAAACCAATTACCAGAGCTATGTTGTCAAATACAATGGGATAATTAACTCAAAGACATGATTTTGTTCCTGTAATGAATATATCAAAACGTTAAAAACAAATTATTGAAACTAGTCAAATCGTTTCACGCTATTGGCTAAGAGCTTCAATTTTGATGAGATCCCAACTGACTTTTTTATAACAATGGTAACTGTTAGGTTAAATGTCAATTTCTCACCTCCAAAGTAATAAGACGATTTCCAGTTCCATTTGCTTGCCGCTGAGCTGTAATTCCAAAGGCGGTTGGAGTGGCACGTTGTCCTCCCGAGAAAGATTACCTAGACGCAGTGCCAATACCACGCGATGAGTGTCATTACCCCAACCCGCGTCCTTATCTCGTTGACTCCACAGCCATGCAGCTGCTCGCGAGAAAATAGCTTCCGCTTCCGCATCTGATGGCGAGGACGTTTCTGCTGAGAACGAAATTGACCGCATGTATTTCAGCTAGTACCTTAATTGATTTGCGATGTAGTTATAAGTTCTATAACAATTTTTTATTTTAATTTTCGTTTCAAAGTATGAAATCATTTTTCAATTATATTTGTTTAAATTTTTAGTGTCAAAAAATTTTAGTCAACAAAATTTTACTTCTTTTTCATTTATTGTCATACATTGCACACAAAATGTCACAATATTTTATGTCCTCTCGCTAAAAGTTCGACAAACAACTCGTAATTATTAAATACGTTATTAAAAATTCATATGCATATTTGATATTCGAAAATGCATCTTGCATATAGCGGGGAAAATCGTTTAATAAAAATATGTAAACGAACAAAAAAATGAAAAACAAATTAAAATGCATGATGTTTAAATTTAGCCTCAAGCAAAATTGTTACCTGCTGCCTGTACTAAAGCGCACATCCATCCAAGAATAAAAAGAATCACGGACGCTTTGCTTGCTCTACCCCACATTTTACTGAAAAATAATAACCAACTTCAAAACCTTTCAAAAAATAGTTCATTTTAATTTGTTTGCATTGTGTAGTTGTAGTTATAAACAGGGTAATGTAGTGATATTAATATTTTCTATTTTTCTGGTCTTTTTATTGAACAAATCCTGTGTTATATAAACGTCTCATATTTTCCAAATATGAATCAAATTCATATTAAAAACACATTACCTGCAAGGTCCTTGTAGATATACGAAGACGTAATATATCATACAAATTTGTCATTGCAACATATGTGAAAGATAAATGGTTCGCAGATGATGATTCAAATTAAACCTTTACGCTACAGGCATTTTTTAAAAAAGTATTATTGATCACTTGATTACTGAATGGCATTTTTGTGAAGATCTTTCATTTACAACCCTTAAGAGTTTTAATTTTTAATATAAAATAAGTAAAATGATGATCTTCTCTGTGAGAAGTTTCAATTAAGAAATGGATTTATTTGCAAACTTTTCACTAGTCTTTTAACAAATTGTGATGAAAATAATAAAACTTCCTCACAATTAAAGAGCGTCAGAATCATGTTTGCTGAGTGAACAATAATTTGCTTTTCTAATTGAATTCATGAATAATCAAATTTTGATATTTCAGTTGTTTTTTGATTGCCGAAGTTACTTATCAGTTTTTGAACGGCACATGTAACATGTTAATAATTATATACGTATAGCATGGACTGTAATTTATTCTAGGTTCTTGTAGTTACAGAAGCGAATGCAAATCAGGATTGAATAATTGTCCATACTATCTTTGACCTAAATCATTGTACACAAATTGGTACATATTGTCAAGATACAATTTATTACTTTCTGTATATAATATTAGTGATGCGATATCAGAGCTGCATAAGCCAAAACAGAAATTTGTGCAATTCGAATTGAAGTACAATGACAACCGTATACTGAATAGATGTTGCATGCCGAATTGATTGCTAGTCAAAATATTTGATAATTGCAATGCCATTCGAAATTAAACCGTAAAAGATCGAACGTTGAACATTCTTCGAACGTTGTTTTTCAGATTTTTTTAAATTTGAAATATTGATTCATCATCTGAATTTAAATTATTATTCAGAGTGGGCATTAGATATTTTAATTCGAGTCTAAGAATAAAAACATTTATCTTGAAAAAAGAAATTTGATTCATAAAATATATGATTCGTGAATATTTTAGTTCCCCTTTTCTGCAATCACGTAAAATTGTTATTCATATTTCTCATGTGAAATAAATGATTAAAAAACCCTTCTTAAAAACAGATGGAGTATTATATATGCACACGTCAAAATTGAATGAAATCATGTCGAATCAATATTGGAATGGAATTTTACAAGCAATTTCAAAACCTTTAACGAGTTGGAAAAGGGAATTTTTTGTGTTATTGACATATGAATTTCATTGAAATCCACAATGGAAACTGAAAATAATAAATTTATATATTTGATCTACAAATTCAAAATATGTGAGCATAGCTATAGAAAAAATTACTCGCTATTATTACATCTGTGGCACTATTTTTTTTTGTTGGTTTCCGAGAAATTTAGAAACTATTTCATAAGTCGAGCTAAGCTATAAGTTGAATGAGTCACAGTACAATGCACGTGCTCTAACTGCCATAAAATTGATGCACTTATTTTTAACTCATTTTAAATATTAGATTTGCAAAATCGCTTTTTTATTTACTGAACAAAATTGTAAATTCGATTGTATCCTGTTTATAGTAATAACCAATACTTTCGTTTGTATTTATTTAATTTTCAAACCGAAGTCGTTAAACTAAAATTTACTTGATATGATTTTATTTCCAGGGAAGTACCGGAATGAATATTATTATCGATCAGCACAATCCATTTTAGGTAAGTTATGTTTAAAAATAATAAAAATTTCAGAAGTCCATTATAAGATTTAACATACTAGTTCATTTATTTCAAAATAACTTTTTGTTCTAACGTTTAATCAACATGGAGATTCCATTATCATGTGTTATACCAATTTGTAAACCGTGAAATCTTCACTAAAATACTAGTAAAACGGACAACGTAGTGTTCATATTACTAGAATGGCTTGAAATCAGTGTGTGAATGAATTCGTGTATTGTAAAATCTTTTGAATGAAAAATTTTGCATGAAAAAATTGTGCACTCATTCAATAATTGAATGGAAGTAATTAAATGAGAGGTTGAATTTCGCTTTACAAATGGAATAAAATTATTGTATATTTCAAGAAAGCATGCAATGCCATTTATGAATTGGAAAATATTAGGCTTACACTTTATTAAACCAATATTGTTTATTAAAAAAATGATAAAACTGGGAAAAATTAAACCGTAAGTTAAAAAAAACACAACGAAAACATATACCATTTTTTCTGATTATATAAAATTTGTGGAAAGAAAATATAAAAATTATTATTATATTAAAAGCTACAAAGTTGAATGATAACCTACTGGTTGGTTACCTGGAGGAGTTGCTGTAGCAAAACGTACTTATTTGTTCAGTAGGCGTCCGGAGTTGACGAGTCGGGCACTTTGTTAGCGTGATAAAAAGCGTCGATTTATTGTAGAACCGCGGAAGCCCAAATGATATTCGAGGACGCCGATTCAGCCTCGTTTAAGTGCCGTTTGGAATACTTTGTCCCGGTTGACGACAACTCGCTCCGGCGTCGCCACGATGCGCCTGTCTTGTGAATGCGCAATGCAGACCAGCCCTAGGAGCACACAAGGGGTTCGAAGACCTGCCTGATATTCGCTCTCCCCGCGATTCAGCTGCCTGAGTGGATTTTGCGCGCAGCGAGCGTGCAACTTTTCAAACACCAAACTTGCTGAAAATGATTTACTCGTCAGCAATGTAGATACAAGAGAAATTAACCTTTTTGAAATCATAAAGGAAATAGCAGTTAAATGAAATCAACTTTCAAGTGAGGACTTTGAGATAAAAATATATCTTATTAAAAAATTATGGACCAATGATAATTGTATAATTAAGATAAACAAGAAACATAAGTTTTGGTTATCAAAATATTTCATTTCTCGTAAAAACAATGAATTCAAAAGTAAAATAAGATAACTGATAATCAACCAAATTGCATGTTTAACATTGCATAATATTAAATTCAATTAGTGTTGTTACTAATCATAAAACAAAACTATTATAGAGGTGATAAAAATAAAAATCTGCTTATAAATTCTGTTATTTTTACTGCGGCCAAGAATCATTACACTGGACATCTGCTTCATTTTCATTCTAAATTTGCAGTCGGTAATAACAGCAAAGTATATTTGCTTTTTCTACTAAAAAGTAGAACTAGTTCAACACTTAAATACGATGGCGGAAATATTTAATGCTGAAAACGTGAATAATTAAAACTGTTCACTCAGTTGAAAACAATCAAATGTTAAAATTTAATTAAATGAACAAAAAATATTTTGACTAACATCAATTGAAATTGAGATACTTGCTGATCGAATGCAGTGCAAAGTAAGATTTGAATAATAATGATGAATGAGTTGAATTTTCTTAAATTACTTACTTGAGCCATCAAGCGATATTTCAGAAGACATTAAATGCAAACTGCGATTGCTCATAATCTTATTAAAAAAATTATTTATTTTTAGGAAATCTGATTGAACATTATGACTCTGACTATCATTTTAAAAACTTTACTTTAAAAACTTTGAAGTAGTTGTGCTGCAAACTTTTTGCAAAGACAAATCCATTGTTTTCAAAACTTTACTTCCCGAGAGTTATGGTTCATATCAAGTGATTTGTCGAAATTGAGGGAGCAAACTTTTGCTTGAAAAAAAAGAAAATAAAAAAAAAACTTGCATAACCGTATTTACGATCAACATACCTTTTTGAATTTTAATCTTTACAGAAAAGTGAAAATGAACAGGCAACTTGTGGTACGAAAAATTTTTATTAACATAAATTCGTTGTCAACTTATCACAATCGAGGTGTAATAGTAGCACAAGTCGTAAAACTATCTGAAAATGAAAAGAAAAATAATAAATTACGTAAACCCAATAAGGATACCATAAAAAGTACAAAACAGGATCTGAAACTTTTCATCAGCACATTGCTTTTTTTACATCTACATATTTTTTCGCAATTATTACATAAATTTGTATTTCTCTCGGTGAAGCGAAAATTGTGTTCTTCTAAGCGTTAAAAGCTTTTAATGAAAGTGTCGCGTTGGCTTTTTATAGAAATACAAAGAATGGAGTCATCTATCAAAAGTTGCTTCTATAAGTCTCGTTGTTACATTTCGAGAATTTCATCGTTCTACATAGAACCTCTTTTATAATGTGATTCTATACAAATTCCTTAAGAATAAACATTACGTGGAGTGCCAAAAACACGAACACTCGTCAAAAGATGAAATCCGAAGAGAAATTTTTGTTATGGGCTGGATTCAATTATAATTAGTTCGAATTTTTACACAAAAAGAGTACAAAATGTTTTCAGTTTGTTCGTATTAAACAAACTGAAATGTTGCAGGGTTCGGGATTTGCATAAGTACGGCCGTTATTATTTCATTTGCGAAGAGTTAAATTTATATCTCTTTTCTATCAAAGCGTTTACAATGAGATGCCGAAGATGGTTAGGTAGTCACGTACGAAAGTTCTATTCTCGGTCATTTGAATGTTCCAGTCCGTTGGGATTTTTATTTTTCTGGATACTTTTTTTCACAGCAAGCATGTTTGCCGCTACGTAAATCTTCTCGTTCTCGAACCGGGTATGATACAGAATTGAATCTATCAAAAATACATTATGTGTGCTCACAACCTGTAAAATTAATTCCTAGATAAATCAACGTTTCCGCCTAAAATTTTTATTTCATTTTATTTATATTTGTTTGCACTGCAATCTGAGAGCTCTTGAGGATCAAATGTTGCATTTTGATTACTAAGGATTAATTTTTCATGCTGTAATTGATATAAAATTTTTACAAACTGACTTTTTTTGCTCGGAATGGACAATTTTGTAAATGGCAATGTTCATTAATGAAAATTCGTTGTCACGTCTTACATACATACACTTCTTTTTCAGTTTCCTGGTTTCGTTAACTTAATCTTGTGTACACCAAAAACGTTTACCCAATTTCACTCGAAATAAAACCTAGAGATATCGGTTCTAGTGATACAAACTGAATTTAGTCAAACAATCAAATTAGATAAATTCAATTATAAAAGAGTCCGTTGCTGTTTCAATAAACCCTAGACAAAGACAAGTAATTTAGATCATTTTTAATTTAAACATCGTCTGTTAATCAAGTTTTAAACATCAGTGTTTGTTGAAGCTAAAATATATAATTCACATTTTTTAAGCTTTTGTTTCTTATAATATAAAAATTGTTTTTCATAAATTTTTGTCAAATAGGATTTATAAAATATTTGCATTTTGTATTTTATCTTCATAATACATAATTTTTTGGTTGATGAAGCATTTTCAATGTACAACATGTGTGTTTTACACGATACGTCCGTGTCCGAGACTGGGTACATACGAAATTTCGAAGTCTAATACAATTTTCATTCTCATCATTCTTATTTATGTCACAATCTAAAACTCATGAATTTAAAAATAGAACAATAAATAACTAATGAGTTTCTCGATAAAATTTTATCTACGTCTTTATATAATAATAATAATAATAATAATAATAATAATAATAATAATAATAGATATTGTTTGTTTTTAACAACAAATAAATATTAATATATTCATAATATTAATATGATCCGAAGGATAAAATTGTGCACTATCACCTAAACAAATTTACATTATATGATGCGACAAAATTGCACTTATAGAGACACAAATATATTTTCTTGTCACAAACGAGTGTAGAATGTTGAAACATTTTGGTGTTAAAATTATTACCAGCAGATTGCAGTTTAAAATGTGCAATTAGTGTAATTTCAGTGTTGAATCACATGAAAGTTTTGTCGTTGATAAAATTTAATGTTAATAATCCTTTTTACAATTATTAAATGAAATTAATTATTCCCTTAATAAATCTTCAGTTTTTAAGACAAATATAAACTTCGTAAATTGTCGATTAGTAATGCTCTTTTGATGCATTTCAAAATCTCTAAATTGTTATATACACATCTCAATCAAAATCTGCAACATGTCATTGCAATATCTGTGGATTCCTGTAATATTCAGGTAACTGCTTTTTATATATTTGAATTATAGCGGATCGAGTTTTCAGCATTTTCATTTTAATATTGATATTTTAAATATTAAAGTGGATTTATTATGCTATAATTAAAAAATATTTTAAACATTTACCTGGTTATTATCCAAATGCTACAGATATATATTCATACTTTTTCTATTAGTTTTCTGCATGCTGTACCCAGCCTCATATTTCGGGAAGAAACAAGATGTTTCGACAGTTTTGCAATCAAAAAATTCTTTTATAACAACAAGATGATTTTTATAATTTTCAATAGCTGAATATATTAGTCTTTGAGCTTTGAGGATTCTGCAGAATTTTTTTATAAATGCAATTTAAAAATTCTTAGTTATCAATTTCCGAATAATAAAAAGAAGCATGTTTTTTTCGAAATGTATGGCAGCACTGAATGTTTCAACGTTTCGACATTGCAGAATACAAGACATTTGGACAAATAATGTGAATAAATAAAATTGATTTATAGAAAAAATCATACTTTTTATGGATTGTTGGTATGTTTGATCTGCAAAAATTTATTCAACATAGTGTTATATAATTTTCCATATAATAATAAAAGCGAACAAACACAACCTTTTACAACGCCTGATTCAATAATTTTCTTTTCGGTATCAAAATTTATTTACGTTTTAAATTTAAAAAAATATTAATTCTTATTTTTGTATACAGTTAAGAAATATCGGAAAGAATATAATATTGAAAATGTGGAAATAAATTTAAAATTTGTAATAAGAAATATCTTGCTTCTCCCCTGTTATATAATATATATACATTCAAAATTTATTTTGTTTGTACTTTTACAATGAAATAGTTTGCAAGATTTTATACAAATTGGAATTTAAATAATTTCTTAACAAATAAACAAACTACAATAAGCACAATAAGTTATTCAAATCATTTTGATAATAATAACCACGATAACCTGGTAAATTTAATTTATATATATACATTTTATTAAATTCATCCACACAAAATATGTATGTTTTGGTAATAATATCTTTGCGTTTTTTACATTCATTTGGAATTAAAAAGTGTTAATTTTTCACTGAATGAATTGCTGAATGGACGATTTCCTCATATTATTAGGTACGAATGAATGAACGAATGAAGTATGCATTTCGATGAATGCGATCTCTAAGTATTATACATAGTATTTATACATAATACGTGTGTAAGTATCATGCTCAATGTCAACGAGCTTAAAGTTATATACTGAATTGGTCGATCATAAAAAATGATTATTTCTAATAATCAATAGCCCCAATCTTTACATATTAAATTATTGAGTTATTGAATCGTTAATTTAACGATCCAATCATGTAGGCCGCATTTTCATATATTTATATATATATATATATTAATTTATAAACTCGCAAAAAATGAATTCACGTTGTTTTATTACTTCACGCCCGCCTTAATCTCAATTTCAAATTCACGATGATGAAAACTGAGAGACAAATCATATCGGAACAGCACACAATCGTTTTGATCAGTTCGAGAAATACCACTGGCTGAATAATATTGGGCAATACTGACAAATATATATGTACACATGTATAGAATTATTGGATACGCACAACCATTTCTCGAGATAAATATATATATATATATACTTTTTGCAAGTCGTGCTTGTGGAATATAAGCGAAATTCTAAATTTATGGAGAATCTTCGGACTTCTTTCTACATATGGGAAATGTATTCATTTCTCTTATCAGTTTTTTTTTAACAAAATTGTGATATTTCTCTTTTCTTACAACAAAAGTCTGCATTTTAGAACTCAGTGTTGTGAAATTGTTTCAATGTGGAAAGTAGTCTGAAGAGTCACCTCAACCTAACTTCTGACAAAAATATATATTTTAATTGATTTTAAGAATAGGAAAAAGTTCAGTGGTCCAGCGATCACTCACAAATTGCATTAGTTTAATTCGGAATGTGATTATTGTAAATCAATTCGCTAATGTCAATATAGTTAGTTTTTCTCTTGGAACGAAATTGCCATAAAGATATAGCTGGAGTAACTTATATCACACTCGTTGATAATTGTCATTTTGTTGATCGAGATCATTTCCGTCTGTTCATATATATCCGACTAACAAGTACTTCGATGTACTAAAATTGTTTTTATACTGAACAATGAGACTAGAACAATTTGTTTGTTTTAGAAGTTTGCTACGCACTATTTGAACATTTTTCAAGTAGGCCGCATTTTTTCACCAATCGGCAGTTCATAAAATTGGCGATGCATGGCTTGTTGATGATCCAATTTTAACTCTTTGTTCCATTGGATGGTTATTGGAAGAACCACAGTGTCCTTCATAAACCATTTTAGATAAATCAAACGAATGCATCGATACATTGCCAGAGTCTATGTGACACGGTAATCGCATTATTACATGATTATATATTACGAGCTACAACATTACTCATGCGAAATAGTCGCGATTTTGTACACACTTATCAATCGAGACTGACTCCAAAATCATCTCGTTGACTTATAATGAAATTTATAAACACAGTTGTGGTATGGATTTGTCACACATAAGTTGTTGATACATTGACGTCAAATGGCCCCAATCTAAAATTCAATCAAAATGTAACATCAAACAAATATAACAATCCAACATAATGTGAAATAATTTGAATGAAAAATTAAAATTAATTGCGTTTAAAAAGCTAAATTTAATTTTAAACAATTCGTATAATGGCTGAAACTTCACCAAAATACAGTTTATAGATAATGAAAATGTAATTGTACGGTGCAAAAACTCTAAAACTAAATGATACTAACCGAGTGTAAGTGGTGCATGATTTTCTAAGAAACGTTAAAAGATGTTGGTCTCTCATTGATCCTTGAAAGCACTCAACACTTGAAATGCAGTATCGACTACATTTCTGTCTAACGTCATTGAAGTAAAGGTAACTCGAAGTCGCCTCTTCAAGGTATGTGCAATCAGAAAATTTAACACTGTAGAACAATAAGTTGAGTTGTTCTTCTCACTTCTGAAAAGAAACGTTTCGTAAAGAATGAGACTATTTGAATAAAAAAGTGGAAGAGAAGGAACGAAAGTGGTGGGACGAGAGTACGCAAAAATAATGCAGTCTAAGAAATGAATATAATCTAAATTTTCACATTAGGAGAAAAAATGAAAAACCGATACAGAATATATTAATTCTATGGAAATGCTACACATTTTTCAGTTTTTATCAAATTTCTCGAATATTCAAATTCAAGTTTATATGAATATTTGAAAAATACATTTTTTAAATAACTTTTTAATTAATCAAGATAAACAACTGAATGATAAAATGGTACAAAATTTTAAAACGTAAGCAATCTCTATTTTTAATCAACTTATCTCTAGGTACAAGTTGCCCAAGAGTACAAGCTTTTTCCTTACGTATTTATTCTTCTTTCCTTTCGTATTTATTTATTTTTCCTTACTCTTTTTATCACAACAAATTGGAAATATGCCATAATTATTTAATTAATTGGGTAATTATTCGATACCGAATCGTTATCGTTATATAGTTTCGGTACTATTATTGAATTCATTATAATTCGCTCAACAAGCGGATGGAAGTTTGTATCAATAACAATTTTCATTGAACTTCTGTCTCAAAATATATATGAGTTAAATAATTAAACTTTTTCAAGACAAATATGCCCGAAGTTAGTTTATTAAAGCATTGTGATCTGTTACCATCAAACTCAACTAAATTAATGCAATCATCCCCCATTATTTTTTTTTTTTTTGCAAAATATAGAGCAGAGTGATTTCCCAATCATCGATGAATTTGGGTATATTCGTGTGAAGCAGCTCTTTAATTTTGAAATAGAACAATTCATTTATTCTCTGATGTTACTATTCGAGCATAGAGCGATATTTACAATAAAGTTTAACACAATGAAGTGATTTAATGAGCAAATTTATTTAATGAAATTCCCCCAGCAAAATCAAATTACATCATCCAATGAAATTCAAATTTTAATTAAGCTGATTAATTAAAAGCGTTAAGCTTTTAAAATAATTTAAACTGAAACAATTATGTTAAAACATTCTTCTGTTGTACAAAAAAAGAACCATTCAGATGTTATCTTTTTTTGGTTGCTGGAATGAAACCTTAATCTCGGTTGCCTCGTTTTACAGGCCATGAATGAACGTGTAAGGACGATAGTTGAAAAGGCGATTCTATTTAATGCATCACAATATACGAAACTATTGTAAGATAAATGTAAAAAACCTTTTCTTCTGCGATACTGCTCGTGGACTGCATTCTTTGCGTGTGTTCGAGCCTCCGCCGTCGTTCGTCGTTTGCATCCGTGTCCAAACTCATGGTCACTTGACTGGATCCACCCGCCATAGACGCACTCACGTGCCTCGTTTTTATGAGCGGAGGGTTCCGGGACTGCGGAAGGGCCAGGGCTCGACGCAGCGCGCCTCGCGGTGGCGACGGAGGCGGATAAGAAATACCTTGTCGAAAAAAACGAAGAGACATTCTTTTAAAAAGCGGAGCTACGCTATTCACAGAGTTGTTTTCAACACCAATTTCACAGAGTCTTTCGGCTGAAAAAATTTGAATCGAATGAGAATTCCACAAATGAGCACAAAAATGTATAACGTCGTGAAAGTTTTATGTATGACTTTAAAACAGAAAAAATACCGACTGATTTCAAATATGAATGGTAATAAAAAACGTGATATACAAAAAAAAAAAGGGATAATAACAATGAATGCCAAAAGAGCTCGTATCAAATTGGTATTGCCAAATTGTCAGTATTAAAAACCATGTCATACAAGTGAAGTATTGATAACGTGATTCACCTCGCTGTCCAGGCGATAATAAAGTTTCTTTACTTTTGGTTATTTGTGGTACAATTAAAAGTGAGTTCGGCGGCGTTGGCGATACTGTGGCGGTCTGCGGTGATGTTGCTAAGGTCAAATTAGGCAAAGATTGACCCAGGCTGGAAAACGCTGGAACTTGTACACTCAGCGTGTTTGGCGTTGGAGATTTGCTAAGTAAGGACCGCCTATCAATTTGACAACAGATGTTACTAAGAGTTTTAATGTTCTTGACAATAAATTTCAGCTACAATTTCATGGAATGTCAATTAAACGTAATTTCATAACAAAAGTTGTAAATTAATATATTCAATTAACAATGGTTATATTTAAACTTGTAAATTTGAGTTTTAACATAAATGGCGTATGAAACTGTACTAATTACTTTATTTGGTAATGCCTTTGAGTGTAACTCGAGCCATACTCAGCACCCTCCTCAGACGATACGCTGGATGCTCGATTTGGCTCTGTTGTTTCCATGCTTACGTTTCTGCTGGGCGTATGACTTGGCAGGAAGCTGCTACTTCCTGGAGACATACCTTCCATCTCCATGCTCCCGCTAGAAATACAAACTACTGAAGTCATATTGAAACAAATATTGAAAACTATTTTATTTATTATAGCGACTGATATAATATTGCCAAGTACACAAAAATGCTCACAAAAAGTCTTTTTGCAAATTCTCAATTTTTGTTTAATAACAAAAACAATTATTAAGTTCAATTTTAAAGCTTCTTCTAACTTATGCAGACTTGGTAATTAGGACCATTCATAACAGAGCATGATACCGTGATTCATCATAAGATGTGGTTACAAGACAAATTGTAGTTTATGAGAAGTCAGCATGAAATGGTTTCGATAAAGTTCGTTACCTTTTCAAAATTGCTCTGTTCCAACTAATGTTGTTAACAGTTATTGACAAAAATGTCGTGTAATTTTTTTTTGATTGAGATTAAAAGTGATGGATATTGAGCATTTGACGAGTGACATTTTTGATTTGGTGAGAAATCTCTTGAAATGAATTTGGAGCTGACAATTTATTCGTTAAAACATTATTCATGAAAAAAAAAATTTTCTGCAGGTTTGTTTATAATTTAATTTGTTTTTAATATTTATGTAAATCAATGTTTGTAACACGATTCCCGTTTTATTCCTGTTGTGAATAAATGTAGAAGCAGTTTAGTCGTATTGATTTCTCCCATTTTTGAGAGGCGCTGGGATAACGATAATCAGTTGTTTGTAAATGTTATACTAGTTTTCCGGTGCACAATGGTTTATATTTTTTTTTAGCGAGTTGTATTGTTCCAGAAATTGATAATCGTTGCTCGAAGCTACTGCAAAATTTGTAAAACTATATATTTCAAAGAGCTATGGTACAGTTTTTAACGAGATATCGATCCTACAAAAATGTTTAAACTTCATACATATATTTACAAAATATAAATATATTTTGTTTAATCGGTTTTGAATGAATTTGCATCAATGTTGACCTATTTTAGTCACGGAAACGATTGAATTTGGAAGTTCAGATAAATTCAAGTCGATATTAATTGAGACTATAATTGAGATCGATTTGTGTCTTATCCCTCCTGAACAAGAACAATATTTTAAATCGGAATATATACTTGCAGCTGATCGGGTCCTTATCGCAAACTTTGTGATTTAAGTACGTTGAGAAGAAACGAAACTAGGTTATTTCTATACAAACGGATTAGATAAACATAAATCGTGATTAAAATCGCATTCAATATGTGGGACTATGTTGTTATCGTTTTCTCCACATAGGGTCTTAGTAGTTTTTCAGATATCAATATCATCTGTATTGATAATTCAATAATAGCATATATATATATTACGAAGTGTTGTCCCTACCACATAATGGAACAATCAATTTTCGTTATATTTCAAACATTGTGAACCAAAATAATAAATTTATTCTTTAAACATAATTAGACACGAAACAGAAATTTGACGAATTCAGAACGAATTCAAATTTTTTTCTATGACATAGATAAATTTTTTTGGAGTTGCAGGTCACGTATTTTAGGATTTTGATGATGAGATGGTATAAGTAATACAGTGTTTGACATAAAGACCTGTGACTGTGAGCCAAACTGCTAACGCGAGAAGCTCGGCTGCTTCCTCGTGGTGTTCTTAGAACTGCTTCACATTCGTCGTTGTCAAAATCTCCATCGCCGAAAGCCATGCTGATTTGTTTGTTAGTAATTCCTGGCGGTGGAAGTCTGATGAAATCATACTGCTGTTGAGCTTTTTTTAGCGATTCCACCCACGACTAGAAAATTAAGGACAAATTTTAATTAATCAATGCTTGATAAAAAAAAAGTCGAAAGAATGTAACAGCAAATGAGAGATGATTAAATAATAAAATTCACATTATGTTTATCAAGCTAATTGTAGGCAGAAGTGCAAATCATCAATAACTAATTGATATAGACATGATTGTTGTTGGCGTTAATTTAATGAGCACCAATCAATTCTTGGGTGCATATATTTAACTTGAATCGATGAAATATGATTTGAATTTTTTAAATGTTGAATATTCAGAAATGGAATGTTTGCAAAAATGTGTTCCAAAACGAAAGTTTCAATTCGAAAATAAGCTTTCGTATATTGGTACAAATAAGAGAAAACATAAAAGAGGATCAAATATATAACAGCACGTAAAATTTGGTTGAACTTTTTTTCCAGCAGGTATAAACTCATGATATTTATCTCAATTTTTAATATCAATAAATATGTTTGCTTTGAAATGAATACCGATGATAAAAAAACGATCAACTGACCTTAGCTACTTTGGGTTCACTTGCACTGAGCACCAAAGCTGCGATCGCGGTTCCATATTCGTTCAAATATACCAGACCTAGACTGGACGGTTCTTTGAGTTCGTGAACACGGATCCGATCGACAACGAAAGGCTGACGTATGATTTTCAAACCGCCTCCGCCGGCACTTGACATGGAAGACGTCTTCTTCGTCGACAGTTTGCAAATTAGCAAAGCGTCCGTAAGCAATAAAACGCGAACCTCCATCTGCAATTGACAGAACTTTTAAATGGCTATATATATCAAAAGCACCAATGAGGGTTTTAGGGCCATCATAAGCACCAAATCATGGTATATATCATATCCACCAAATTAGTGAAAATTAGTTTCAGTTTGCAACATTTCGCGAAACAATTTAAATGACGGTGTCAGGATTATTGGCTGGAATTTCAATCCATACAGTTGGTGGAGAAAAGAAATATTACATTTAATATCCAACAAATATTAAATAAATTCAGAGATGAAATTCATGAATATACTGTTTTAACTACATTTGATTTCAAAAATAACAAACCAAAAAAACGTTTCAACAGATGATATTCAGGAGTATCTCTCTTGTGCAACGATGAAAATCCGAGTTCGCTGATATGTTTGTACCAAGATTGGCGTAAGTGAAATCTATTCTTTTTCACTGCAGCATTAGGCAATTCTTGAGAAACAGCATGATATGAAGTTTTGTTTTCAAAATCAATCAATACGATTCTGTCAACGGTTTCCCATCTGTCGTAAAACAAATAAAAAAAAAACAATAAATAAATAATTGAATAAACATGAAAAATTAAATATAATTCAGGAATTAATCAATCATTTGCACCACTGATAAGTTTCCACATTCGTATATAAGTGGCGGTTATTTTGTCAAGTAGAAAACAAAATATTAAAGGATAATAAGAACCATTATTATGCCATTCAAGCATGTGTGATCCATGTTTGAATTTATAATCTGCATCAATGGCAAATATATGATGTTAGATGGTTCGGCTACAATGTGTTTTTCAATCATATTTTAATATGAATTTTAGCTTTAATAATTTATATTAAATAATAATTTAGTTTATTGCTGTCTAGTATGTAACACATTAGATTTCTTATGATGTGTGTAAATATTTAAATATAAATAGTGAAATAGTTTATAATAATTAACTAATTAATTAACTATTAATTAATAATTAATTTTAACCGGTTTCTTACAATCGGATTAGAGAAAATGATCGAGTTTAATATTTTCAAAAATGGTATCCATTGTTTAGATATTAGCCGTTTATTCTTCTTAAAAGAAGCAAAACTTATCAAAAATCCGCGAGCTTGGACTTTGGATAAGTGATGCTCGATACCGTTTCGAACGTACAGTACAATCATGAATGGCTCATGGGACGAAAGTAACGTCGATTACATGAGCGTCTGTATGCAGAAAACTAGAACAATTCCGTATCGTATATCTTTACGAAATTTCACCACGTATTAGAACTGAAATTCGCTGATATTTATAATTCTAACACTCATGCATTTATTGTTTTTGTTCGATCTGCATTCTGGATAATTATTTGTAAATCAAATCTTTGTCTGCGAATTCCAATCTGAAACTGATTTCATAGAGTATTATTTGTATACGAATGCATTTTAAACCACAACGTAAATACTAATGTTTTAATTACTCAAATGGATCGAATAAAAATAAAAATAACAATAAAAAATAAAACGTTCTAGGCAAAATTTTTAATAAATATTGTGTAAAACAAAATACATTAAAAAAAGAAAAAAACAAAAAATCTTTGCACTAATAATACATGGATTTTGGCACTTTTATACAATTTTTAGAGCTTTTGATATACTGAAAAAGCGAAATTGGCGCTTTCGAGTTTCATGGAATTAAACCTCTTATCACATAATAAAATAACTTTGGATTTTGAAACGCACGATTTGTTTTAAAATTTTGAAACAAAAATGTATCCGGACTCATGTATATATATATATATGGAATTAATTGCAAAAAAAAAACATTACAGCAAATAATTAAGTAGGTTAGTAAATCAAATTTACACTCAAATTTAAATTTTAAACGGCTTTCAAAAGATTTTGTTTGTTTCTATTCGTTAAGAAAAGTAAGACAAATTGGAGCACCGTAATGAAATACATTGAAAGGCATTTTCGTGTAATTCATATATCAAATATGTTTCATAACTTTTGAGATATTGAAGTGCAAGAGTGTGTGTATAATTAGACTTTTTGTTTTTTTTTTTCGTAGGAATAAGTGGAGAAAAAAGAACAAAATGTAAGAAATGTAATGTCGATCACCTTGCTCGTGACTGCATCCCGCAACTTTAAGTCACCCTCACGCAGAAGAGTCCGGATGACGTCCTTCGAACATCCCGGGATAGGAGCGTTCACGATGTCGAAGGTACTGTACATTTTAATGAGCTTATCCAGCTCCTCGTCGCGAGATTCGACGACATCATAGGTTTCTAAACGTGATACGATATTTCTCAGCCTGGCCGTTTCCTCATTTCTCCTTAAAGATGCGTTTACCGATGCAACGAAATTATCAACTGATTTTATCTAAAAACAAAAAATGAGCAATTTTATAAAAAAGAGGTGAAAACTCGCACAAACATATGGAAAAATTATTTTTCACATGTTTGTCACACATGACGCATAAATGAGTGAATAGATGTTACACAAATACTTTATTTCTTGCTAGACACGCAGTAAATACGCAGTTTGATTAATCTATTTAAAGCTGTGTGTTCAAACTCAATTAGGCATGGGCTTCTATTTGATGAACTTTGATGAAATTATTAAAGTGTTTACCATCATTTACTCATGGCGTATTAAGAAGTTTTCCCGAAAGATTAATTTTAATTGAAATCAGAGCAGTTCGCCCGATTTGTGATAAGTCAAGGGATAATCTGATGTCAAATTTTAGAAAAGTGATTTTAATATTATCAAATTGAGTTTTGTTAACTTTGAAGATTTGCTCGTTCTACTTATAAATAGCTTAGACACTCACTCTAGATCAAAACAATAAAAGATATAATTTCTTAATCAATCAGTTTTTATTTTAAAATTAAAAAAATGTCGGAGAAAAAGAACATCATGTGTAATATGATATTGATTAATTGAATGACAATTCCTTTTATTCTCCAATTTTCAATCAATTTTTTTTCGTTGCACGGAATATTGACATTTTTATGCCCCTACGTTAAACCTGTACCAACTAGGATATCGCAGAGCGATGAAAAGAAAATTTAATTACGGTTTATCCGAACGATTAAATTCCAAAACCATTTTCTTAAACAAGTTTGTGAGTTGCGTTAAAAGTTCAAATACTTGAGAAATAAACTCCCACAGCAAGTGGAATTACGTGGTAACGGCTCAGGATAATCCGTGTAGCATTGAGCGCCAATTCACCTACCATTGATGTCAACTCGAGACGCTGCTCTCTGTTGTCGGTGTTTTTATGGACCGCTTTTAGCAGCAAAGAGTATTTGGTCAGTCGTTGCATTGGCATCACAAGAATATCCAGTAGTCGTAAGCGATTGCATTCTTTTCTTGATTCGCACCACTAAAATTCAATTTGAAATACAAAATTTATAATAGAATATAAAACTCGATTGGAATTTATAAACAATTTAATGAATGTAAAGTATTTACATACAGATTTGAAGAGTTTTTTTATTTATAAAAAATTGTTTATTTTTCTTCATTTTTTGATTATACTTTTGTTCGTGAGAGAATTGTTACGATTGTCCACGTGACAAGAATGCGTTCATTTAATAATTCGAGTTTAATTCGAACATATTCAGTTAAATTACTCGAGAGTATTACAAATTGGTTTTAATTAACTCCAGCAATCTCACTCGAATGCGCCGCATTTAAACTTACATTGTCTTATTTTAATTTGAGATGCATTATTTTTATACTTGGGCATCAAAGTTTTTCATAAAATGCTGTTACAAAATTTAGTAGATCAATTTTATAACATGATTTAGATTTATGTACACAAGTCTGGTTTACTCGTTTCAGAATTTCAAATACATTATTATACTGAATACTCGGAGTACCAGGAAATGTGTGCCCTCGTGGTGTTTTATCAAATATAATGCAACGCTCAATTTTTAGTCTATATATTAGTCTATACATTACAAAATTTCAAATTAAAATTTATTGACAAAGTAAAATGATAACAAATTAAATATAAAGTTAAATTGTTACAATGTTTTTCATAGGAGAATTACTGTTTCTATGGAAATATATAGTTATAGACTTTTTTGTTTATCATCAATTAATTGATAATTTCAAACCATCAATAGAATAATAACGAAATCAAAATGAAATAAAATTAGTTCAGTGTTGTTCATTGGAACATTACTGTTTCATTGAAAATATACAATTATAAATTTTCTTGACTATCGTCAATTACTTGATAATTTCAATTTCTACCAATTCTGTTACCTCATTTAATCTCTCTAGTCGAAGTAAAAACATCATTTATTGTTTATTGCTTACAAACAAACTTAACGCGGATAACTTGCCTTGATTGTTTTTGTTTATTAAATTAATGAGTGGAAAGAAATTTGTAATGAAAATTGAATAATTATTTTTAATCGGAAGATCTGATGAAAAGCTTTTCTCATCTGATGCTTTCTAAACATTTATAAAACAATCTATTTTTTGCAAATTCCCATATGGGTTGGGTGCCAATCTAAAGCTTGATACGATAACGATAAACCCAGATTGTTCGTAGATTGATTCACTTACCGCCAGATAAGCTGTGAATAGTTCGTTGTCGTTGAGTCTATCTCTACAATACTGCTGGCATTTGCTCTGTTCCGAACAATATCTCGTGTAAGGATCAAAAATCTTCTCAAACGATTCAAATCCACGCAGCAGATCTTTTGGGTTCAAAGGCTTCCTCGTCAATCTGCTAGTATTCAACATAATCAAAAGATGTTCCCTCCAAAAATAATGATTCGCGACGTAAATGTCTTGGATATTCCCGAATAATTTCGTGCGATCCACTTCTACCAAAATTTTTGCTTCTTGTAGACTTATCAGGCAAGCTAAGAATAACTGAAAATGAGAAATATAACAAAATATAAATAAATTGCGAAAAAAGAAGACTTACTCTGAAAATGCAACGACGAGAACAGTACTTGATAGTTACACTTATATTTATGGTCCGTTGCAACAAACATTTTAAGAATATACTGTAAGAAATGTGCGTTTCACGTTTGCAAAGTATAGTTGCGCAGTCGATTAGAAAAACAATTTTCGTAGCAGCGGTATATCATACTATATAAAGACACCGCGAGCAAGCATACTTATAATACTGCGACATTTGAATTTTGTACACGCGCAATGGGTGCACGTGTATTAAATATCGACTTTACGAAAACTGTTTTTCTAGCGAATCAGTCATCTGAATGTTTCAACTTTGCAGAATCCGTCACATGTTAAAATACGATTAATTTTGTTATGCGATCGATGCCGTTTGTACGGAAGAAATGAAGTTTAAATTTCAGGACGCAAGATCTAATCCGGTGTTGGGCGAAATTTCAAGAATCGAGGGAGCACTTAATAACTTGTGATTTCATTTCGTGGTAATTGAGTTCCGAAAATCAGGGTTTTCAAGATCTCGATGGTTCGTAGAAAATAGCAACGACGGTGCACTTTCCCTGCCGCGTTCTATATTTAGTTTTCATTGAACCAACAGAATTCGTCATCACAATTATAAGATCGATATTAATTAAATCCCTTTATCTTCCGGGTTAGTAAGTCAGTTCAAAGCTATACATCATCCACATGTGGAAATTATGGGAACTTCTTATTCAAGTTCGTTTTTACGGCTTCGCTTTCAAAGGAGTATGACCGAAACTAGGCTTAAATCAATCATCCAGAAGTTAATTTCATTGTCAGCCAGCTGAGAAAGTAATCGTTTTTCATATCCGAGGCACTACGAACAATTATCAAGGTCCTTTTCACTTTGAATCCCAAGTACATGCACGAAGCTTAATTTTTTGGTATATCATTTGTTATTCATACTTTTTGTTCACACCTTTGAAAAACTCAAAATAACTTTATTTCATAATTTTATATAAATAGAGTTTTGTTTGAATAAAAAATAAAGTCCCGATCTTAGAATTTCCTGCTATCGGATTGAAAATGAAAATCAGGTTTGTGATAGCAATTTGAAAATTGTTTGCAGTTTAATAATTAACTCCTTTTCATCTTGTTATTTGAAGAAGACACTACAAAAAGATCCAATACAGAGAATAAAACGATGAAATTTCATTCGTTATTTTCAAAGACAACATTCACTTGACTGGTGATCTTTTTCTTCGGTTGAGTAAAGATTGTTTGTAATTCAGTAATTTTTCAGAAGGTTTTCAAAATGATGCCATACTCTTTGATGCAAAGTACAAAGTACTGCAGTGGTAACAATGGGAATTCCAGTGGTCTTGCATTCGTGAAAATATATAGTTTAAGTGCAGCTATGTAGAATATGTAGTGCGTTTTATAATATCGATTTTTTTAAAATAATAAATTACTATATGAAGCTGTAATGTCCAAACTACTTTTAAAGTAAATTTTATTTACCATACATGTACCTTAAGAAGACCATAATAAACGGCAAAAATAAACCAATAAATAAACAACAATAATAAAAAGCAACAAGATGAAAAATACTTTTTGGGAGTAAACAATTTTTCTAGACGAGTTTTTGCAATCGAGACTTTAAACTGATCATTTTGATTAGACCGTAAGGGAAATCAGGTCGAAACCGTCACGTTTGGAAGAAAAAGCGCGCCGTAAAAAGCTCTCGGCCTAAATTCACTGCTCTTAGAGATAACCCGCAATAGATTAATCTCATTCGGTCAACTGTTTAACACGTAGACACGCAACCACAGTTGTGATGGCTCCGAGGTGACAGCTGGAAAGCTGATGCTTCTGAAATCTCCATAATCAATTGCATATCAAGGCTTTCGCAGTGACTGGATATTAAAATAGTTTTTATTTTTATTTAAAGCAAAACTAAGAAAAATATATAGCAATCGACCCTTTTCCATCTTGAGATTGATACATTTAATATTATAGGTACTCTCCAAATATTTGTAATTTGTAGTTTTTTCTCATAACTAAAAAGAAATAAAAAACTTTCTTTTCTGCTTTCTCCTTGAGTTGATTAAAGTACAATAATTTTTAAATCATCTACATGAAAACAATCAGAAATACACACATTTTAAAGATTAAATTTTGTCGATAAGTTGGAATTCAAGTTATTTACGAGTAAAATTTATAGCATCCAGTGAGCGGTTATAGGAAAGCTGAGATAGCATGCTCCATCTGTATACAACTTCTAAGTTCAGTTAAATCTGCATGCCAATATATAGATTGTATAAAACGATGCGTTTACAAGGATCAAAATGTTTCTGACCTATCGGAAATTAAATTTAAACTTTTGAAGAAAAGACGAGTTACAAATTTACATTTGTTCAATAGAAATTTAGCATGCTTGAAGATAATGATGATGTTTGTTCTGTTGGAAAAACTTTATTTGCCAACGATCCTATTTGTTTACTTGATAGCTCTCACAATCAAACACTGACTTTTGCATCAATTGTTAAAATTCGAATTTATATGAAACTTCTTTGTTCACTCACGTCGGTCACGACTTTCAGCGTCCTTATATAAGCTACTTCAGTCTGCAGCATCTCCCATAATGCAGTTTGTTGATGCTGATGTTTTTCAGGAAGTTGATCAGGATTTTCAACAATGTTCCGCCAATCAAGTTCAAGTGAATAGAGAGCTGTAGGGCAAAAAAAAAACAACGATTTAATTCAGATAATAGCTCGAGTTGTGATCATCTAATTTGCATCGACGTTCGGATTTTAAATTGTGCCATAGACTTTTGAATCAAGAACCTGAAAATGTTCCAACAAAAAAAAAACGAAAATATTGATTAGTCTATCAGATATGAGAAATGCACCGTACTAGTGGTAAGCGCGTTCCTATGATCGATGAATGAATTATGAAGCATCCAAATTAACGAAAAACCTAACAATAGAATTTCAATTCTTGTTAAACTGTTGTTACAGATTATAGAAAAATTTATTTGAAACCAACATTTTTTTTCTATTCTGTTATTTATTGCAACTTAAATATCATTTACCTCAAAATAAATCTTTTATTCTTGCCACTTTACAATCTTAATACATAAAATTGGCTGCGATTTGTTTTGTTAGCGGTCAACTGTAGGTATCATGAAAGGGATAATTCAAATGAAAATCTATCTCAGTAGAATACTTTGTGAACATTTGAGTTATTTTATCACAAAAATCTATTATTTGTCGAGGAGAATAAAACATTTTATATATCAACGTAAAATATACTATAGAAATGCAAGATAAAGAATTGGTAGAATCTGACACGATGTAAATGTATTTAGCAAACGCTTAAATGTGGTCGTTATATCGCGTGTAACGAGCAAGTATATTATCGATTGTATTTACCCAAAGGACTTGTCGTAAATGCGGTTCTACTTTATTGCAGTTTGTGAATCCGTATTGCCAGGCCGCGAATTGTGTTCTCAAATTTTAACGAAAATAAACATTCAAATTATCCATAGCTTTTGTCAGGCACTGCGTGTAAAGTGAGTGCACGCAAGGTATGTTCAGTATTTCGCGGTATCTAAGAATTTATAGGAAATACATTTATTTTCTTTGATTGAGGGAATGCGTGTTTCAAACGATTCAAACGTTTTTCGATTTATCATGATTCAAGAAGGTTTCAGTAAAAGGATGTTCAGAAAATCAAATGATAACACATCTTTTTAGTACGGTATTTTACGATGAAATATATCGCTTTTAATAGTGATGGTGTAATTTTCGCGTTTTATCATGTGCGGAAAAAGTAGCGCAAGCAAGATTTAAGGATAATAGTTTTTGCGATATGATGTAAAAGGATTCCGCAGCATTCCACGGTGGTTGAAAATTTCAGTTAAATCTTGGAATTTTAATTCAACTATAAAAAATAAATTTTAATCTTCCTTATTTAAAGAATCCTTGCAAATAATTAGAAACTGAAGAGTGTGAAAAAGAAAAACCTTCTTTGTTAAAATTCATTTTAGTGGAAAGTATTGTTGTGTTCTTGACATTTTTCTTGAAAAATTGAAGTGTAATCAAATTAATTTTTTTTGTGTGCATAATAATAACAACGTTGGAATATTATTCGGACTTCAAGTTAACAGCATTCATCATTAAGATGAATAATAGATGTTTAACAATCTCTCGTTATATGTCAGCTTCAAATCATTTATTGAAGTCCGTTGATTGTCTTACGATTTTCAACTACAATTTTAACTTGAAAGTTGTAAAGTTTAATGCTCTCATCAATATTTTACCAATTCTCACTTTACTCAATATTGTATTTCTATGTTCATACTTTATTTATACTGAGTGTTATACGCATATGTGCATCATATTAGATAATGAATATGTAACGAAGACTTTTTTATGAGAGAAGATATGGTAATATATTGCACAATTAAAAACATAAGAAATCAATATTTCATGAAATATTGAACTCATTTGAATTATTCATTTAAAACATAATAGTTTTAATATTTATAAGTCAAAATTGAAGTTTTTTTTTAATCACGATTATGAAAAAACGTTTTCATCATGATTAAGATAAAAGAATAAGTCAAAAGGTGCGTTAGCATTTACAGTTGCATTAACATGTATATTGCTGAGATCAATTTATAAAAATTTACATATGCGTGAAAAGTATACGTATCTTTTAGTAATGTTGTTCACTACATTGTGTCGAATACAAATGTAAATTTTGATTGCATTTACTTTTGCGAGTTAATGTGCATTAGTTTTGGAGCTGCATAAAAAATTAATTTCAAATGATTTAGGTGTTAGGATCATTTGTGTATAAAAATGTACCTTTTACTTAAATTCAAAATTTGATGATGTTCAGGAAACCCTTGTAAAAAGGAAATAATTAAAACTGTAGATTGAAAATAAATTTGATTTTCCATCAACATAATACAAAATGTATAACGTAACTTCATTTTCACAAATTTGAAAGTCAAAGTAAATCTATACGACAAAAAAAAAAGGTTAGATTGTCTGGGGGTGACATTTTGAACTTTACGTTTACTTTGAATGTGATGATATTTTAGAACAACAAAAGTGATTCGAATGAGTTAGGTAGGACTTGCTATAGTTGTCTTTTTTATATAAATATTTTATTTCCGAAGTGTTGCAATTTTTAATGTATTTTGCATGAATTACGGTAATTAAATTCACATTCCTTGTTTTGACTTAGATTGCAAGTAAATGCTCTTTACGTCTCTTGTTATAATTGTATTAATTCATTGATTCGCATACAATATAATATCAAGTTTTATCTTAACTCTAACTTAAACAATAGAAACACATCTTTTGAAAGTTTCGACGTGTTTCAACTATTAAGCTGCACAGTTAGTTATTTAATTTGAAGAAAAATCACCGCCCGTATGGAAATATGCAAAATTAAGTTTGGTATTTGTAATTTGCTTGTTGAATGGCAGTCACGTGCCATCAAATAATCGCATTTTGACAGCTTATTGGTATTCTTCTCACCATCAGGTATAAATATAAGTATCAAATTGATCAAATTTACTGCTTTCTCTATAGAACACAATGTTTGCTTGCTAATGTTTTATCTTTTCGGCGTGAGCGCACTCATTTGTGAGCTCATCGTGTTCAGCCACAGAGAGGAGTTGATTGCTCTAACATGCATGTGTGTTTCATGTTTTTTAACTCACTTGCACATCACTGAACTTCGGTAATCAATTTATATTACATGGTGAGATATGATATATATTATCTAAAATTGCATTGTTAAATCGTATGAGTGAAGCAACTGAAGAACACAAAATTGAAAAAGGAATTGAAAATTCGATGACTAGAAAAGTAATTCGCCATCGGAAAATAATAGTCGTAATGCTATTCTCGGAAACGTTTGGAAAAGTGAAGTCAAAGAGCTGTTTCTACGGTTTAGTTCATTCAATGTTTTAATTGAAACTTGATATTTTTAGAGCATCGCATCAATTTTAATACTAGTTTTATTTGAAGTAACACTTGCTAAGCGAATCAATGTCATGCTTTTTAAATATTTTGAAATAAAAACCTTATTTAAAAGTTTTTTTTATTCATAACTTAGCTAATAAAAAATGAGCAATATTACAAAAAGTAGAGATTAAAGTTTACATATTTAGGTATAAGTGGAATATGGGTAACAGTTTTTTTTTCATTGCTATGTAAGCACTTTCGTTTGTAAATGACTGACTTATAAGCAAAAAGTGATTTACCAAAATGTTTCCAAATTGAGTTTGAACATTCGTAATTCATAATTTTGCAAAGTTCTTCGTTTCGTGTATTACTTTATACAAAAATAAATGATTCCGAGTTCAGTTTCAATCAAAGTTGCGCAATCAAATTTCAGTAGTTGATAAATCAAGTTTGCATTTTCTTACAATTCAATAATATATGACTTGCAGAACATTTTAAGTTTTCTGACATCTTTCTGGCAGCACAAGTTTGACATGTGCCTCGTTTTATTTGTTTTGATGTTTATTTCATATTTTGTTTATGACGTGAATCTTAAGTTCGTATAAATTATATTCATTTCTTACTGAATCTAGCAAATATTCATGATACTAATTAAATATTTTTATCAACATTTTTTCTGTTTATTTTTTTTTATTCTGAAAATATTTATTATAAAACATTGGAATTTGTATGTTTGTGTTTTTTTAGTGGTTATACAATTTTGGGCCATGAAATAATAAAGTTTATTTCGTGACATCTCCAAAATGGCTCACCCATGTTAGCACAATTTATGGTGCTATACGTATATACGTGGTCGATACTTGACCGAAGATATCTTCATCAAACAAAATTCAATTTCCACTGGCTCGGATTCTCTTTAATCAGTGATTTCGAAGCTTCACAAATATTTGCTGCTGATATCGTTGAGGCTTATTTTTTGTTAAAAACTATTTCTCACGTTTTGCATTATGAACGTTTAGTCTTAGTCGGACGCAAATATTATAAGTAAGTTATTTGTCGTACTTCATTTCATAACATTTTTTCCAAAAGAGAGTTAATTTTGATGGCATGATTTTTATTATTTTTTATTTATTTTATATTTAATGTTCCTAACTATAAAGAGAGATAAATAATAATAATCCAAATCTGAGTTTATGTTGTTGATATGAATTTACACCGTTAATAATAACCGTTTGATAGCAGTAGGAATCAGTATTCATTTTATTATGTAGATGATTGAAAACTAGAACAAGAAGTCTAGTAAACTGTTTATTTCCTACCAAACTTTTGGTTCTAACTTTTATGTATATTCTTGTTTGCAGTTGAAATCACTAATCCATTCAAACTAATAAAAAAATTAAATAATAGTGTTAGAATAATCAATCAAAAGGCAATGTAACATATATCATTGCTATTATAAGCAGACATGTGGACTATAAATGTGTCACTTGTGATATAATATTGTTTCAAAATCAAATTGAACATGAAAATTTTCATTCAAAGTTTCTTACACAATTTTTTAGAGGTAATCCTGATTATCAATTTAGGAAGAGGATGGCGTGGGAAATTTTATTTTTGCAAAAATATTAAGATAAGACATAAGTATTTAAAATTAATATATTTAATTAATTTAATTTAATTTAATTAATTATTAAAACATTTACGTTAAAGTCATAACAAAAATAATGTTATAGAAATATCGTGTTCGTAGTCATTGTTTAAATATTCTAAAAGTGTTATTCAAAGTAATTAGATGGGACAATTTTGAAAAAATCAAGAAGTGACTACAAAAACGTTTTTTGTCAAACATTATTTTTTGCTGTAGTTTCATTTTTAATGGCACAATGAAGTCGAATAAAAAATGTGAAACATGTGAGGTAATTTAAATATGTTTTCAGTTGTGAGCGAATTCTTCTAAAAATTACTAATTGTAATTGTAACCTTCTTCATTGAAGGAAAGGTCGAAAGGCATCTGGGCTTCCGGCAATCTCGGCACGCCATTGTTAATGTAACTGTTCAAAAGTTCTGATAGCGCGTCCATTTTAGTTCCTTTCGTGTTGGCGAAAAACCCACTCCATCGCTGCTTGTTAGCCTTCAGACTCACCGAGCTCTTGCTGGACAATGCGACAGGCGTAAAAGGACCTTCGGAATCGGCGCTTGTCTCTTCCGTGGAAATGCTGAAAAATCTCCCGCTGCGTCCGCGATACGTCTAAAAATTATAATAGAAAAAAAAAGCATTTAGTGGAGACAGCTTGAAGAGTTTCTGATAATAAAAATGAACACTGCGGAAAAAGTAAAAAAGATAAATGAAAACATTGATGAGATAAAGTTTGCATGTAGAATCCAACTTTCTCGTATGCATGCAAGTGACATGACATGCCCGAAAAAACTAAACATCAATTTGAGTTTTTTCAATAAAGCTATGTCGAATCGAACTAGCAATTTATCACATGAAATAATTAGGTTTTATTCTACGATGAGATCCGTTATTTTGATTTGAATTTTAATTCCTTTTGAAACTCAGTTATAAAAATATTCTTGGAAAGCATATTTGATGTTGAAAATGGAGAATACATTTTTTGGTTTGAATATGAATAATACACCCGCAAAATCTGTTGTATGTGAAACGATATGTTGATGTGACATTCTTACAACAATGTAACGCACTTTTCATTTCACTTTTGTTGCAGTTACTCTGAATTATATGATGAATAAAAGATTCCAGTGGAAATAAAATGATGATAGTGAGTCTAAACTGTAACTACTTATTTTTGCCACTTGCTTCAATGAACTCGACTCGCAGTTTTCTTCATGATTGGCAAAATAATCTGATTTAATATTCTTTTACGGAAATAGACTTTGCGCGAAAACATCTTTATTGAAATAAATCAATTTGTGGATTCATCAAATTTATGATAGCACAGTTTTCAGGGTTTAATAAAAGCACTTTATTTTTATTCGCACTAATATCATATTTTAATCTGCATTTCTGAAAGGATGCAAATCTCTTCTGAACTTTTTGACGAAATGCTTATAGAAATTACATTTATAAATTTATAAACTTACACTTGCTGTTTTGCGTAGCGACGTGCTGTGGCTGTTTCTTTGGTTGGTTGGTTGTGTGACGGTCTTTTCCTCTTTAGCTGTAGAGATTAACATTGTGATTAATTTCAACAAAAGGACAATTTACAGGAATGAAACGAGCCATATCAAATCCCCATGAAAATATATACATCAAGTTCAATTTTAATGTCCTAACATTTTTCTTCACCCTCTTTTTTCCCTTGCGTAAATTCAAAGTTCAGCATCGAACGAAATTTGTTGTAGCACGTGGCTTTATAGTTGTCGGTGAGTCAATATTAAACAGTCGAGATTCAAGATATACATGCCATTCTTTTAAGCGCAAGTGCACGTATAAATTGTTCAAAAGCTTGTAAATGTTGTGACAAAAAATGTTACCAAAAAATGACTCGAGATTTTCCTATTAAGTTATTAGGTTAAGTCGGTATTAACGTGTTCTGCATTCAATTTGATGAACTATTCGACGCCTGTTTTGAAAGATAAACGTTTATATACTTGTTAAAATAATGCTTCTCTCAAGTGATTTGCTTTTTATTAGAAAAACATTGGAAACAATAATGGACTGCAACGAGGAAAAAATATTATTTTAATGAAAAAGTTTTTACGTCAGTAGTATTGTTTGCAGTAAAAATAGGTATTTTGAATAATACAATAAAAAGATGAAAATTATAATCTTGATCTTTGTCTACAAAATTTTCATTAAAAAATAAAGGTACAAAAAATTAAGTCTTTTTTTTTAAATAATCTTTTGAGCCTCTAAGGAAAAAGTTAAAATTATGTCGTTTCATTGTATCATGTCCTCAGTTTTATGTACATTAATGTCTCTATCAAATTTAAATGTGTTGAGAATATGAGAGAATGTGAAGAGTTAACATAATTGATGTTCTGCTTGAAGTATGTAAATATAAAATGGATTAAGTTTGATGGCGAATTCAGAAATTCGTGTCTGCTGCGTTTTTTTTTCTTACTGAATTTTTTACTGCAATAAGTAAGTCAAAGACAAAATATAGCCGACATGAGTTTCTGCATTCGCCATGAGTAAAAAAAAAAAACTTGCCCGCAATTCTAAGGTGTCGCCCACCGAGATACGAAATTTCAGTCGATGAAATTGGCAGCGGTGTTGTCAGTGAGTCTAAAAACACGTCGACTCGAGACAGATCTACACATCGCCGTTCGCAAACTCCTCGAAGAGAATCCCTGGAATGGTATTCAGTAATTCAATCACTGACTATATCAATTACAATATATAAAAATAAATATTGATGAATTATTTATTATTTTTGCTTATTAAAAAAGTTCAACAGATCTTAAGATATAGTTTACGTTTTTTTATTGAATAATTTTCTGCTGCAATAATATTTTAAAATGTAGTGAATGGGTAATCATAGTCTTGACTTCCAAACGTCCAAAGACGCTGACTTATTATTGAGCAAAGTTTTTGCAAGCAACTTTTAGGCATCTTATTAAAACTTTCGTCACCTATTAGATATAAATTCAGTGCAATCAATTAAATCATATAGGGTTTGCCGTTATATCTATACAACATTTATTTTAGCATTCAACTTTTCAAAGAAGTTATAAAATTTTTTATCAATAAAAATTTCAGTTGAAGTAAGGCATAAAATATCATGAAACAGGAAATTTTTTTAGATAAGCACATGAAAAATGTTTTGATTAATTAACTCTAATTTAATTTGTTTACTATTTTGTTTAAAATTTCTAAGAGGGCTTACTCCAAATATTTTCCTTCCTTTGTTGAAAGGAATTCATCACGATCAAGTCCACCTGTTTCAGTACCGACTTCAAAACTAACACTAAAATATTCGCTGCTGGAGACCTGAAATGTAAATAATAAGATAAAGTATTATAGAATATATCGACATTTTTCCTATTGAAAAAAAAAATTGTCCATGGTATGAGTCATTTTATTATTGTGGATTTTTATCTTGTATAAAGATATTTCGCGAAACTAATTAAATGTTAATTGCAGATAAAATTTAAATTATTTTCAACACTAATTTAAATATTTTTGCATAAAACATATACTTAAATTGCGTTTTTCATAACTTATTTTTGGGGACTAAATGGCGTCTAATGGTGGTCTTGAGTGTGAAACTCTGCCTTGGGAGTAGAAATGTGTTTCATAACCTAAAAATAAGTTATGAAAAACGCAGCTTATGTGCACTTGTTATGAAAAATATAATACGCCACGAGGGAGAGACAAGCAATTATACCATGGGCGAAGTGACAAGCACTCCACTGTACCTCAGGCTATTCAGTCCGTCTCATGCGGTCACTTTGCTCTGGAAATAGTCGCTTGTTTCTCTCTCTTGCAGCGTAACAAACTAATAAAAAAAGGAAAATTTCTTTTAAAAAATGATGATCGCCAGAAATTCACGAAAATGTATTAAAAAACGCTGTATCAAAAGTGTATCAAAAAATTGTATTAAGACACCAGTCTGTTATGAAGTTGAAATGTTTTATTTAATAACAGAGTTCGACTGTATACAACAGTGTCTAATTGTTTATTTTATCCAATTTTGTGTTGAATCAAATTTTCCTCTGTAAAACGTTTTATCAATAAATCAAAATATTCTTGTATCGAAATATCTTTGCAGGTCAAATATAGAATATAACTGATTTTCATTTGAATCATATAAATGAAACTATTGTCATAATTTAGGTAGTTACATCTTCCATTATCGAAATATTCACTGTATAAATCGGATTATTTTTTCATTTTGAGTTGTTAATATCGCCAGCGATTAAAGTGGAAAGCAATTTAAAAGGGCAATCTGAAAGGCATCAAATTAACGTTTTTCATTAGAAAGCTCTTCAAAAAAATCAAGTTTGCTATTGAATTTTTGTTCGAGCGTTCAGTTAACTTCAAACTTCATTAAATGACTAATAGAATTAAATTGAAGATTGCCTTTGCGTAGCAGCTTTTAATATTTAACTATTTTTTTCATTCATTTGATTTAAATCTTACCTGTGACTTTGAAAAATTATGCCTCATCCGAGTTGGTCTAGAAGATTCTACAGATGAAGTAGGTACCAAAAGACGAGGACTGCACTCGCCTAAACTTGGATGATATGAATGTGATGGATTCATTTGTTGATTGGACTGCTGTTCCGTCTGTCGTGGTATTCCACTTAAATGTTGTTCTGGTGTATCCACCATGCTTGTCGCTAGAGCATCAAGTTGAGTTAAAGATCTTGAACGTATCTAAAACAATAAGAAAAGCAACAATTATAATATTGATATTTGTTAAATATTAAGTATATTAATTGATATTAAAATTAATTAATATTCATAAAAACCGGAAATGTAGAGTGATTTTTTTTATTCACTGCACATTGAATATAAAAATGCAAGGTAACTAATTAAATCTAAAATACTAATTTGTAATTTTGAAAACTTATGAAAAGAAAGTCTTACAATTTATATATAAGAGTGAATATAAATATAAAAATAATAGTACAGAGATTAATAAAATAAAGATCTCTTTGAAGTTATATCTTGGATTTTCTTTTTCAATAAAACTGAGTATAAAATGAAATAATTGAAAAACTCATCAACAGATATGTAGTAACTACGCTTTTTGGTATAAAATACTTGATCCATTTTCCATAATTATATTTGTGTTACTAAATGAAGCCAATGATTTTCATTAATTACCGGAATTCACATTTGGTTTACAAATCAACGGAAACGCGGGATTAAGTTAGGTTATACTCGTTAGGTTCCTGTAGCAATATAATAATCGAATTTCCCCAACTTCCAAATTTTGTAACTAATACTTTGAATATCGACAAATTATAATTATTTTGTTTGAAACAATTTATTTTTTATAAACAATACTGTATGTCGTAAAAAATCTACTATCAACATTATATATCATGGCATTTGTATAGGAAGAAGTGTGCAGATAAAATTCTAATACAATTACTAAAAGTTTTTAGCTTTTAATGCGTATATGGATCATGTCACTCAGTGTTTTTTGTTCTTATCAGTTTTTGTTCATCAATTTTTAGTTTTTCATATAAAAGACGAATTATGCAAGTTTTGGCTCATCATTTAGGTACCACCCTCGGCCATCGACTTAATGCCTTGGGAACCACTGCAACCAGGACAAATAAGAGTGCTCAGACAAAGTCACTTGGTCAGGTTAAAATCTAAGAAAACTCATTTTAAACTTATATCGAACTTAAGTTCATTTTAATTTTTCTATCAACATACATCTTAACCGGTAAATCGTAGCATAATAATGATTCAGTTATTCTTTGAAAATCAATGAAAGTTTATGGATGAAAGGATGTGCAATGTGGGCGTAAGCGAATTAATCAAAAGTATCATGGTTGAAAAAAGCAATAAATACTGATAACCTTAGTCAAAATTGTCAGCCTCAAATTAGAAGGTAAAACAACGATTGGAACAATTTAAACGAGGCTAATTAGAGACTGTATTTTAAGTCTAAGAATAGTTTGAGAAACGACTGAAAAGATATTAAGTAGTCTAAAACGTAGCTGGAACGAGCTGAAAGCAGCTTCAACAAAAATTTAACAAAAATTAATAATAAAAATGAGGATAAGAATGACCGAGAAAGACAGTTTTAAAGAAATGAAGAGTCCAAAATGAGGTCCAAATGAGACCGAGCTCCTCGCCCAACAAATTTCATATTTAAATATTTTATCATTTTTTATTGTTTTTTTTTTTTTAGTTTCGATGTTGTGAGTACTAATAAAGAATTCAAGAATAAATTTCTCGATTTAAAACATTTTCGGTTTTGGAAATAAGTCAAGAATGAAAATTCTTTGTTCGAAAAATAATTGCATTCCCAAAAATTGAGAATGCAATGAAATGTTTGGAAACAATGAGTGCAAGAGACTGAAAAAAGGCCGAAATTTTGATTGTCTGAGCGAAAGTCAAAGAGACTGAAATAAGATCTATGAGAACATCTGAAAAATAGTAACTGAGGATAAGGAGTATATTAAGATATTGAAATAATACCGACAAAATTGAAGAAGATATTTGGAAAATCCTAAATTTTTCAATGAGGTTCAAAAAAAGACAAAAATGAAGTTCAAACGGAATTGATAAAGTCTCATAAAGGATTAGTAATTCTAAAAATGACCGATGAGATCAAAATATTTTCGATTCGGGAACACTTGACGTATACGCACAGCTTTACCGTGTTTTTGCAACAAATGATACGTGATGCATCGTTCGAACTGAGCTTTTCCGCGATATTATTATAGCGCGACACCTGAGGCAATCATTATAAAGCCATTAATCTTGATTAGGTGGCGTGATATTAAAGCCGGGCAAAAGGCGACATAAGGTTGGCATCAAACTGCAGATTCAAAACTGGGGCTGTATATACCGAGTAGTTTCAGTCGGACTAATCGATTAGTTGAGAAGGTTGGCACGAAAACAAGTAGAACCGAGCTATCTCTTTTCACGAATACCGAATCTCTATTATCCCTTTCACTTTACAGTACAAGTGATTAGCGGGGTTAAATGCACTATTTCGATCGCGGACGCTACATAAATATTCATTCTCACACTTGGAATAGTAAATGTAAGAACAATGCTAACTGCCACGTTTTCGTTATTCTCTCTATTTATAAAAATACATTTACATACGATTGCAACTTTGCATGGAAAAGAAAGTTTGTGTAAAAATTACAAAAAAGATCGAATTTTACAGAAAAGTGACATATTTGCTACTTTTTAGATAAGGTTTTTTTTGATGTTTTTTCATTGTCTTAATGTATTATTTGTATAATAATTAAATGAATCATTTGAATGATTAAGTTTATTTATTATCAATTTGATGAATTCAAAACTTTTCATTCTATTGGAAATTGTTAAACTGAAAAATACGCGAAAAAAAATACGTAAAAATAACTTTAAAAATATCACAGATTAACTTGGCACCTGACATGCACCACGGCACTAATTAAGGCTTAATCTAACTTTACCAAAGAAATTTTTTGCCGCGTCGTGAGAACAAGAACATGTAAAAGTTCATTACACATGAATCACATATAAATCTCATGTGATTCTCATGGGTATTACACATAAATCATACATTATTAACATGTAAATACCCACTGAATCACATGTAATTAAAATGTTATAACCTGGGACTCACAATAACTCTATTATATAGCGTTATATATATTAATTTATAATATATATATATTAGAAAACCAAATGTGCTGCTCCACGCCAATCCGATCAAATCTGTTTTTTAATTATTTAAATAAAAATTGTATATCAACTACATTTTTTGTTTTTAGAACAGTTTTTTACTTCATATTCAAATTGAAAAAAAAGTTATTTCGAAGCTCTATAGAAACTAGTTTTATGTTTGTTGGTTTCTCAATGTGTTTGCAACACAATAGCTATATCGAAGCAGAATGTACGTAGCAATATATGTGGATATAGATTGTGTTATAAGCAACGCGTTTAACAAGGAGTCCCCTAATTTCTAAATTTTCTAGATCAGATAACTGAAACGAGTTTAGGGGTTTTACGCTCTTTGATAGCTTCCGTAAAAAATCAAGATGTGTTAACAGATCGAGTGCACGATCCCTGATTGACCTAACCGCTAAGCAACTACTGAAATATGTTCTCTTCTAGTACACTGGGATGAGTTTACTCGGATGATTTCAAACTCGGTCAGTTTTTGTTTCAATATTTTATGAAATATCTAATACCACAAATATTTATATGCACGTTTGTTGAATTTTTTCATAATATTATAACTTATGATTTTTATCCGTTTATTTTGAATAATGTGTCAAATTCCAGTCAAGTTTTCCACATAATAATATTAAATGTATATGTCTGCATTATGTGCGACAGTCCATGCGGAAATTCTTTTATTTCTATGATCAATTTTTAGAGCGTATAAAAGGCAATTTCAATGAAGCGACCTGGCCAACTTTGCATTTTTTAAATAATCATGAGAGATTATTCGTCACTAATGATCTTGTAAACATTTGATGGATTCAATCTGATTATTATTGATTATTGAAAATATGACTCCGTAGAGAATAGGGTTACGCAGCTCAATGTTGTGTTAAGTAGATCTTGATGATCATGTGTAGCGCACGAAGTAGGTTAACATGCTTTTGTTACAATAAAAACATATTTTCTTGAAATAACAGATCATTACGTGTGAATCAACTAAAAATATATAATGAAAAAAACTGATTGTGTAGTTGTTATTTAGTTTTTTTTTTCATAATCAACACTTGTAGTAATAGAGTGAATAATAATAATTCAAATATAAAAAAAAATATTATAGTTCAGAACTATAACAATTTTGATTTATCTGTTCCACTCACACATATGATAAAACGATGTTGTTTTGGTGCCACAGTTCGGCCGAGCGTTAATGGCCGGTCATGCTTGTGATACTAAAACAATTTTTCGTCGTAATATTTTGCACCCTAGAGCCTGAACTACCACTTTGCGCATTTTGCGTGAAGATATAACGAAACAAGTTTTACCGTTGTGCATATAAAAGTCACATGTGATGCGCATGTTAACCCCTAGTGATTTACATGTGAATTCCATGTGAATTGCACATTTAAATTCTATAAGATTTTTATAAGATTCACAGCTTCTGATCTCATCTCTCAATTTTGTGTATATTTCGTAGCAATTTTGGTTTAAGGCTGTGAAATTCGCTAAGCTGACATTTTTTTTCTCCACTTCCAAGAGCTACGACACGTGTAGACACAACCTGAATTCGCTGCATAAAAATTTAAGTAGAACTTAAAAACAACGTTCAATGCTAAGAAAATTTAGAAGAACAGTTTTTACAATTTACATTAAAGTTTGAAGTGAGACGACTGTAGTTTTGACACATTAATTAAGAGAAGAAGCTTTGCTTGTCGCGCAGGCCATTTACTTGACAAAAAGATTTTTTTTATTACGTTATGTTTTTTCTGATGTAGATGATACTAATTGTACAAACTAATTTTCTTAAGTTTACAAGAAGAGCAAAAAATTTAATTAAACCATTATCATTTTTATCAAATGAAATTACAATTTTTTTAGTACTTCACAATTTCACAATTTTTCACGTATTTCACAAATATAGGACGCCTAAATAATAGAATGAAAGAAGTTGGTTATCGATGCAAGCTTCAAAATTAATGTTGTGTTCAATTCGCTGAAGAGTCATTAACAGCAACAATCGCACCGAGAGATGCTCTCACTTACGGAATCACAAATACGCCGAGTTCAACCTGCTCACACTACAAACCTGAGTAAAGTGCCTTGTTTAACGAACCACACAAATTCGTTTCTGCCATTTCAGTGAATTGCGCCAGCTACGCATACGATATTCATGCTGTGCAGTGAAATCGTATTATGGTTACATTTGACACGTCTAAAAAATTGCCTGCAAATTTAATAAATTACTTTATTAAATTTGAGAATTTGAAAGTTTATTTTATTTTATAAAAGACTATGTAAAAGCATGGGCAGGGCTTTATTGATAGTAAAGAAATGTTAAACAGTAAAATTGTCTTATTTCATTACATTTGTAAAGTGGATTCTTGTATTAATTAACATCGAAACGTATTTTAGAAAAATGGAAAATTTTGTTTTGTTAATTTATTCTTTGTCTTTCAGTATCCGCACCACAAACTAATCTCTCTATGCCCAATGCGAAAGGTCCATTTTTATTAGCCTTTTTAAATTCATGGATCCCGTCAAGTACATTATTATAACATTTCAACATTTCAAAATTATAGAAGCTCATTATTACTTTATAACAGTATACATCATATAGAAAAGCTACATCAAACTGTACTATTATTCCCTAGGGGGGTTACACACTCTTGAATTATTCCAACCACTTGGACTTGAAATACTTTGAAGTCCTTTGAAGTCTTCATTGAAGTCTTATAGAAATTGAATTTCTACAAAATTTATGACTTCGAACACTTCAATCAGGGAATGAGATACTTTGAGATAATGACGTTTAGTTAAATGATTGTGGTAAAATACTTGTAAAAGCTTTGCACAGAATTTAAAAATGTCTACGAAATTGCGTACTATATTACTGTTGTGAAATGTCATTTGACAAGCCTGGTTAACTAACTCCTGTTTCAATGAATGAACACAGATATTTTAATGTAGAACAGTAAATTTGTACTTTATGAACCGTTTGCGATGGTGGGACGAAATCGAAAATTTCATATAATGAAATAAAATAGTTTTAGAGAATGCAAATTTCATATTGTTTTCTTATTTGCAAATGAAATAATTATATTTCATAATCAAAAACATTTTGCAATATGGTAATTATAAATTCCATTAAGATTTCAGAAATTTAAGGAAGTCTTTTGAAGACCATTTTGAGTATTTCAATTACTTGAAGTACCAAAATCTAAAGACTCCGGTACTGCTAAATTTCGAATTTACAAATTTCGAAAAACTCTTTCAGACTTTAATGTTGAGGTCTTCTTTACACTTGTTAGGTCAATGAGCAACAACTTGATTAGTTCAACGGTTAAGATTCATATTAAATTGTATTGTGTTTTCTTAGAAATTAAACAAAAAATTGTAATCACCATAGATAGCTGGATTTAGACTATTTGAAGTAACGAGTAGTAGTACCATTTGTTGCATTTTTGGCTACTCATCTTATGACAAACAATTTTTTTTTCAAAGTGTTTCTTAACAAAGGAATAATTGTAGAAACTTTAATTTTTAATTTTTTCGTTTTAGCATAAACTCGGCTGACCCATTTCGTAAATGTTCGACTTCATCTTCATGACTGTGTAACAGCAAGATGTCTACAACATGTCACAACAAACCTACCTATAACGTGTAAGTTGTAATTTACTATAGTAGAAAATCGCATGTTTAAACTGACGTACTATCGTGAGTCTTTTTATGACTTTGCATGTTGTATTTATTGCTTTTTTTATCAGTGACGATGTCGTAAATTCGTTTGATTCTTGTCTATTGAAAAAATGTTTATACCATTATTTAAATTTTTTAGTTGCCACTTTGATTTTTCTTTGTATTTTAAGTTGAATCTTGTAAAAGATCGAACAGCAAAATGAACATTATAGATGAAAAATGATGTTGACAATATAATACAGGTTTTTTAAATCAAGGTATATTTTTAATAAGAAATTGGGTGATGAACGAGGGTATGAAAATCTTATAAGGATCAATATATATACTTCAAGCACCTTTCAAGCACCCTTCAAGCACTTCAATTTCTTATGATTTTGTCTTGTACGATAGCGGATTTATTTATAAGTGTCAGATGACCGCGACGAACACATTCATGTTCATATAATCAAAATTTTATTTAGTATCCTAACAAGCATGAAATTATAATTGCACTATCATTTGAAACAAAAATCGAACAATGTCTTAAATCTATTGTAAGATTAACAGGATTCATAATCCATTTACAGATTTTTTTAAATACAAAATTTTCAATAAAGGATTAATTTCCAAGAAATTAGAGTTTCTGAACTATTTAAATGTAACATTTCGTGAATTTGTTCTCCATAAGACATTGTGTTAGTTCTAGTATCGTTAACTTGTCTTGGTTAACTTATCTAGTCTTGGCTCGTAATCTCGCCCATTTGAAATTTACAGAACGCCAATGTATTAAAGAGTTAACAGATGATTAAACAAACGGTTTTCTAATTATGATTTTTTTTAAATTTTGGATTGAAAATTAAAAGGCAAGTACTGTTCGTTTTTTGGAAAATTCCAAGAATTGAAGCGTCACACATTTGCATTCAAAATAGTGTTTATGAATTATTTTGAGTTGAGTCATACAACTTCAAAAGATCAGCACACTAAATGTGCGAATTTTCAATAATTTGCAAATTTAAACAATTTCTATGGCTTTTATTTTTAATCAACTATCCGAATAAATTATTGAGGCAACTTTTATTTGAAAATTTTAAAACAGAATCTCCCATGTGATCATTTTTTATTATTTTGAGCTAGTCATAATGCTGATTCACTTTTGAAAATTTAATCAGCACTTAATGAAATATTTCAGATATATACTAGTAAATTTTTATCTTACTCTTTGACAACCAAGGTATATCATTTAAACGGCGACGTAAAATAAATAAAATGAGTCACAACCGAATTTACTCCAAGTCACTCTAAAAATTTATAATTTAATAAACCCCTAAACGAATAGATGAAGGTTTTAACTAGAAATGATGATCAACAGTAAAGCGATAATGGAATAAATGAATGCATGCAATATTAATGAAGTATCGATTAATTGTTTTGATAACAGAAGAATATAATAAGCAGCGGAAGCTTATGGATATATTGAATACATGGAATGTAAAATATATATCGCCAAGTTGATGAGTGTTTCGCCTACATATTGTTACGCACCGCGTGAAATAAAACACTTTTTTATAAAAAGGAACGAAAACGAACTTTATTTAAGTTTAAGGTTTCGTTTTACGAATCCGCTAGTTTGACAGTTCAAAACGAGACTGAACTTCGATGACATCAACAACGGAATTGCAAAATTGGCAGATGACTAACGCGTCATCTAAATTCGAACTTTCAAATTATAAATTGGTGTTCCGCAACACGTAACAATATTATGATTAAAACATATTCCTTTGCTCTCACTAAAAAGTAAGCGCGCAGCAAGTTCATCTATAGGTAGAAACTTCAATTTTATTTTTTAATTTATCATATTTTGGGTATGTGATACACGGGATATAAAATCATGAATCGCCAGTGATATAATTATGATATCGTAAGAAATTCTATACGATATACTCATTGTACTTATGAATGATACATCGCACACAATATAGTTTGAAATTACTAAATATATACATGGAATGTAAAATATATATCGCCAAGTTGATAAGCGTTTCAGCTATATATTATGTATATAACATATTCCTTTGGTCTTACCAAAAAATAAGCGCGCAGGAAGGTCAGGTATGAACGTCAATTTTATTTTTTAATTCATAATAATATTTTGGGTATAAGATACACGGGATATGAAATCATGAATCGCCATTAATATATCTATGCATATGCACTTTCTTTTTCCTTCTATTTGTTTTTTTCTACATAATTGTAGGTACGTGATATGCAGGACATAAATTTATCAATCACCATTGATATAGTTAAGTTTTATACCACTTCGACAATACTTTCTGGAAATTCTTCCTGAAGATTCAATGTTTTCCAAATGCAATTTAAAGGCATTTCATAATGTTGATAGCATGATTAACATTGTTTCATCTTGTATTTATACTATCTAATCATTCAGTCAATAATCTTTAATCATGATACTAGAAAATAGAAACTTATGAAACATTTTTCGTTTTAAAATCTTACCCCCACCCCTCCCCACTATGATGCTCTAGGACAAAGAGTGCTGTAGCATCAACTTGGTGAAGAGATGCTACCGCATCTCTCGATTGATATCAGATGCGTTGATTACACTTAGTGTTGCGTAATGTAGTAGGAAAAATTTTACAGTGAATAATTAATATCTTTTTACATAAAGTTTAAATTCAACATTTTAAATTCATGGAGAAAAAATCAACTTAGCCTATTTAGCATTAATGGCAATATATGAAAAATTACAGTTTAATCATAAAAGCAACAATATATAATAAGGTTTTATACTTGGAAATAAATTAATATGTCTTTTAAGTTTTTTTCTATCCATCTGGTTTTGTATCATTACACAACAAGTGTAATTTTAGTCCACATAAATGTAAAGTAGTGTGTAATTTCACATACATGTTTTACAGTATAGGTAACCACATTTGACATAACTTCAGCAAAACACGCTTAACTACCGTTTCTACAACAAACAAAGTTGGAGAGGATACAATTTCGGTATCACATTTCTATAAAAAATATAATATGAATATTTCAACACAAAAAATTTAGTCATAATCATTCCGATGGTTGTTTATTTTACAGTGTTTTTCTGCATCACAAGCAGTAGTTCAAGTAAATGCTAAATCTTTATCCCTGTATAGAATTTTGTGCCAACATCTTCAGTCAAAGGGATGTAAATTAATACGACCCTGCTGAATAGTTCAAAATAATTTTCCAATGTAAGTCAACATTATAAATGATGTATTGTACGATCAAAAATTGGACAGCTTATTTGGGTTTTCCACAATTATTTCAACTCCAAAAACTTGTTTTTAAACATGACTTAGACTCACATACATTCAACTGATTTCACAAGAGAAAACATTTCACGCCCCTAGGGTCTTGTGCCTCTTTGCATTACAGTTTACTGTCATGAAACATGTTTGCACGTAGTGCACAAGAGCAATATTCAATTGCAGCATTAGCAGCATTCTCTCGACACACATCTGATTTGCTGAAATTATTATGGCAAAATAATTTCAATGAAGAGAAATATATTTGAGTTAATTCCCTGTATTAGGTTAATTGGTTAAATTTTGTTGGGGACATTGGAAATAGGACAGAGTGATTTATAAATTTTCAATGATGTACGATCGAAAACTAAGATCGTCGCGTAATCCGTGCGCGCGGATCTCAATTTAATTTCGTTTCGGGATAGGGATTAAAAAAAAAACGTGTCAATTGGAGGAAATAAATATAAATATTTATTCCTCCAGGGGAAAAGCCGTTAGGCATAAAAACCCCTTGAAAATACAAGCTGCGGAAAATGGAAAACTTTTTTGGCGGAAAATGGAAAAATTTTTTAAGCTAACGCTACGACACTGGGAAGAACCGATCGCGATCGCGAGCCACCAAGAACTGTTTCGTGTACGAAATTTTCGGGTATAAGGAAAATCGGTTTCCCCCATAACGTCTTAAAAATTACAAAGAAACGTTATGCGCATATGTTTTAAGCAATAAAATATGAAACTTTAATTTACGACTGATAGAAATAAAGGTTCGATTGTATTGAACTAAAAAAC